>NW_010729074.1:4799222-4835649 GCF_000365185.1 Nelumbo nucifera
ACACAGAAACACACCACAGGAATATGAATCAAATGTGTACTTTATTCATTTACAATAAATTCATAATGTACATAATTCTGATTGAAGCTAAGGGCATACAACTGTCTAACAAGTTCCAGTTCTACTTCTCAACTCTACCACGAAATCAAATGGTATAGTATATTGAATCAATGAACTTGTGGAATTGGCCTCCGAATTCTGCCTTGATCCACAACCTTAACATTCAAATTTCAAAGCACATACTTTAAATCTACAGAGAAAGACATGGTACATGAGATAATTGCTTGTCATCACTTCAATAGAGAGGATGAGCCGGTTGATTATATTGAACAATGCTCTCTTTGGTATATGGCCATTGAACTTCACATGCACCTTGTCCTGTCTCCACCCCCTGAGTCCTTACTTTTGATCAATGGCTTTGATTATTTAGGCTCTATTTAGATGAGTTTATATTTTTATTTTTTAAGCTTTGAATTGTGAGATAAAAATGAACCAAAAAAGTGTTTTAAGCAATTGATAAGAGTTGGTTTCCAAAAATAATAATCTAGACGCAAAACATTGTTAAGCCTCAAAGCACAAAACCTAAGGTCTTGTGTGTTTGCAGTGTAAATCTAAATTTTGGTGCAAATCTTGCACCTATTTCATTTAGTGCAAATCTTGCACCTATTTCAGTTATTTATCTGTTTATTTGTAGCTATCATTTGCATTCCTATCTGATACAAGAATTGTACTTTTTTGTCTCATTTGCACTTATTGATAGTGCAAATTTTGCATCCCAAAAATGGAGACAAAAATTTGTAGCATCACCTCATTCCTCAGTTTTCTCATATAAAGTAGGATAACATCATATAGCTTCTTATACACTCCCAAATAAATAACCTCGTCATCTCCATTCTCTTTTATATAAAGTGGGCATCACTTCATTTTGCTTCTTATTTTAGTTTCTCAAAATCAAGACAAAGTCAAATCGAAAGCAAAATTAATCCAGAATTTGTACTCACATGCATCTACACTTAGGGGTGGATTCGAGCCGTGCCGAGTTAAATATTTGGCTATTCGAGCTCGGCTCACAAAAATAGTGTTAGGCTTGAGCTCGAGCTCGATTCAAGCTAGGGACTTAAGCTTGATCTTGTCTCGGTTCAAATGCTCGCAAGTTTGAGCTTGGCTCGGCTCAAGCTCGATTGCAATCCAAACATTTTCTAAAAAAATAAAAACTATACATATAAAAATATATTTTTTTATTTTACATACAAAAAATTAAATTATAAAAATTATTTACTATTATAAATAAAAATAAAAATATTATTATATATAACAAAATTTATTTATTTATTATATTAGGCTCGATTGGGCTTGTGAGGCTCACGAACCAAACTTTACTGGGCTTGAGCTTGGCTCGATTAGCAAACAAGCTTATATATTGGACTTGAGCTCAGCTCAAAGCTCGGTTTTAATAGCTTGTGAGAAGCTCGGCTCATGGCCACCCCTACCTACACTAGTGCAACTGAATTTTGCGATTTAAACAAATTAAACCCAAGGACCCCATTTGGGAGGGCAGAAACTTTGATTGAATTGCTTTGAAGAAGGCACTAAAAGAAGCTTCATTGGAAAGCCAATTTTTTGGTTGAACAATAGTGTATTTGAATTTTCAGATTTATCGCCAAATATGCATTAGGCTGTTTGTGTGGGGCCTACATCAAAAAGCTAGAAGTAGACCTGTTCATGGGTTGGGCTGGGCTTTTTCTCTTCATTAACAAAAAATTTTCAAGACCGAGCTCGAGCCCAACCCGACCAACGGGCCTACAACTTGGGCTCGAGCCCGACCCTCATAAAAAGCCCGAAGCCCGGGCTCGAGCTTGAAGCCCGACCAGGGATTCTGAGCGCTGGTTCTGAGTTCGCCAGTTCCTAGGAGTTTGAGAGTGAGAATGAAAATTGAGAAAGTGAGAAGATTGAAGATGAAAACGGTGCCGGCCGGAGAGAGAGAGAGAGAGAGAGAGAGAGAGAGAGAGAGAGAGAACCTAGTTTTGGTGGTGCCGACCACTAGTGCCTGAGTTCATAGAGTGAAAACAGTGCGCCTAGGTTCGTCGGTTCTGAGAGTTTGAAAGTGAGAAACTGAGAATGAGAAGAAAAGTGATAAGATAAAAGATGAAAACGGTGCCAACTAGAGGGAGAGAGAGAGACGACCTAGTTCTGGTGGCGCCGACCACCGGTGCCTGAGTTCGAAGAGTGAAAATAGTGTGCCTGGGTTCACCGATTCTGAGAGTCTGAGAGTAATAAACTAAGAACGAGAAAGAAGATAAGTGAGAAGATAGAAGGAATTTAGGGTTTAAAGGTTAAACTATATAAAAGTCGGGTCAGACCAGGCTTAGGCTGGGGTTTTTTGACAAATCCCAAGCCCAACCCAAAAAAAAAGATCGAACTGGATTTTTAGGACCGACGTCAAGCCCGTGGGCTGAAACTCATGCTCAAGCCCATCTAGGGCAGGGCCGGCCCATCGGGCTACCCGGCCCATGAACAGGTCTAGCTAGAAGCTTCTGCATGCATGAAATCCCTTCTAGGCTATATCATCCCATTTGGGAGGGCTTTTGCGTTTGGATTAAGCTGCTACAAAAAAAACGGCTCATGTTGAGCACTAATACTTCACATAAATTACTCAAAATAGCTTCATATTTTACTATTTTTGTTGTTCGAGTGGCATTCGAACACTGATTTAGCTTTCCAGATTTTTACCAAACACAACTTCTGATGTTTCCATATTGGGCCCAACTTAGAATGCCAGAACCCTTGCAAACAGGCACTGAGTGCTTTTGGGCTTTGAAGTGTAAATCGGTAAACACTGAAACTTACATGATTTGGGCTAACCATTATGGAGAATGGTCAAACCATACAGCATCTATATTTAAACGCTTAACATATTCGGCCATCCTATGAACTGAGTCTATTTACAAAACAAAAATAAACTGGCCTAAATTAATGAACATAACAAAGTTTTTTTAAGTTATTTCATTCCTTACAAAAGCAATAATTCCTTCGCAGGATAGCTCACATATTTAGGTTCAGGAGGAGGCACTTTTTGCTCTAATGGAATGGTAGAAGAAACGGAGCTTATGGCGGTATATCTGGCTTTGCAGAAAGCTTTGTTATTGCTTTCATAACAAAGCTTTTGGTTGTCTTTCAAGTATGCCAAGGACACTCACAAGAAAGCTTTTGGTTGTCTCTTGCTTTCATAGATTCAAGACCTGCCTTCTTATTGGATTTCTGACCATGGCCAGTGTCTTACTAATTCTAAAACAAAATGATACATACTGATGAACAACCTCCTGGTTTTTTATTTTTCCATCTTTTGTAATCAGTTTCACTTCTCTTCATTGTTTTCAAATCGTCGTTGACCTAGATGTTTTGACTGAGAACCATTCAAACAACCAGTTCCCTTTCACTCTTAACTCATTCTTTGATTAAAAATTGTTAACTTGGTCAGCAATCCGTTGATCAGGGTGATCAAACTGTTGATCAGTTTGATATGAACAACGGTTTTTTTTTTTCATTTTTTATTTTAATTTTTAATTTAAAGCAATCTATTCATTCAAACCAAACAGTCGAACCACTGATCCAAAACCGATGGCCAAAGCGATTCCAATTGCAAATCGATTTTTAAAACATTGATTTGATTTGCTTTTTTTTTAATTGATGTAACAATTGTTTTTGTTCCGGACATTGGGGTTAAGATCTTATTTTACAACTGTTAGAAAGCTCTAGAAATAATGCATAATATATCAAATGACTAAAGGACAAAGGTCATTTAGTCCTTGAAAATCTTTTAATATCATACCAAAATATTTATCCTTGGAAAACACACACACACACACACTCTCTCTCTCTCTCTCTATATATATAAATGATCAAATTGTCCCATTCAATTTGGGCAATTAAGATTGTATCTGGTATCATTATTATTTTAGTCGAAACATTTTGGATTGATAAATGCAAATTTTAGTAAATAATATATATTGTCACTTAATAACCTTGGTCTAGCAAACAGTAGGATTTATGGCTCATTGAAAACTTAATAGATTCCCAAATAAGCCGACCCAAGATGGTTGCCCAGCATCACTTGTAGTCAGTATGTGGGATGAAATCTATGGAATTTCAGGCTCTCAATTATATGGACCACTGTTTTTAAAATTGGATCGGATCGGAAAAATCAGGAACTGGTCACCTGATTGGTTCCATTTTCCTCCAAAACTGCTTGTTCTCTCAAAACCATTGGTTTTGGTCAACAAATCGCTGAACTGATCGGTTAATTGTTCGAACAGTTTTGATCGTTTTCCAATTTTTTAATTTTTTTTGTCAGAATGGGCCGACTGTTCGAGTCGAACGGTCAGACCGTTCAAACTGGTAACCAGACCCCTGACCGATTCGTTTTTAAAAACCACGATACTGACTTTGTGGTTATGGGCCTCACGTGCACCTTGCCCTGTCCTTATCTTCGTATTTTTATTAGTGCCCATTTGAGAGGATTGAAGCACAATGGATTCTAGCTTCCTGGGGTGCCCTATCTTCATATTTTTATTAGTGCCTATTTGAGAGGATTGAAGCATAATGGATTCTAGCTTCTTTGAGGTGAGTCCCACATAGACAGCCCATAAGCTATGTTTGGTGAAAATCCAAAGAATCCGAATTGGGTCTCATTCAAGTCAATCATTTAAAGGATCATATGCTTTAGCTCAGCCCTAAATCTTGAACTTTCTAACCCAACTATTTACATGGTGTTTGGCATTGGAGTGATTCACAAGTGTTTAGTTTCACTTGTTTTTTCTGAAAAACACAAAAAAGCGGGATGCAAGCTGATTGGCTGTTTAAAAGTGATTTGACTTTAACATTATAATATATTTATAATAACAATTTTGTTACATATCAAAAAGTGGTCAGCTTTCAAATTTCAATATGCCATGAAACATGAAACATTTGTGAAACATTTTTGATATGTAACAAAATTTCAATTTTGTTACATACCAAAAAGGATTGTCAAATGCGAATTTCTTGCCAATTCAATTTAATTGCATGGCAAATCAGGGATGAATCATGAAACATTTGTGAAACGCTCGTGTTAAACAAAAAAATAAAGAAAAAGAAACTGAACACTTATGAGACGCTCTGGTGCCAAATACGTAGATTGAGAAAAACAAAACATGGTGGTACAGGGCAACTCGAGAGTTGAAAATGGTTTTCCCAAATTACATCGAACCGGACAACGGTCTTATCCCGGTTCAACCGCTATGTCTGGCCCAATTTTCAAAACAGTACCAGACACAAATCTTATATAGTTATAGAGCTCCATCCCTTAAAGTACAATTCCAGTGGACAAGACGAGATGGGTAAAATTCATCAAATCAATGGTACAGGGCAACTCTCAGATCCGGCGCGCTCCTACGTGGCGAGCTATTAGCCCCCGACCGTTCTATGCGTCGTCTTGTCCAAAGTCCTCTACCCAAAGACTCGCAACGACTCTTTGGAGTTTGGACAAGGAAAAGTAAAAGCGACGAGAGGCGAGAGCTCTACGTGTCACCACGCGCACTCGTGCGTGTTACGCTTACGCTTCACCTCCTCCCCATGTGCATAGGATTCGCGCATTACGCACCCTTCTTACACTAATAACAGCGATTAAGAAATAATTAAGCTACTAAATACACTGGAGTAGGGACTTCTCACGCAATGCTCTCTTTTTTTGATAGAAAATCGAAAGGGGTTATAGCCAGAGCCAGTGATTAGCTTTTCGATACACGTCCCCGCAATGCTCTCTGCTTCCGGGCAATTTTTTAATCCAACAGCTATTCTCTCTCTAGTAACAGTAGAGAGAGACACGAAGCGGATTTGAAACAGTAACTTGGAGAGAGAAACAGAGAAAAACAAAATTATTCCTCTCTCTCCCTCTCTCTGAAAAGCTCCTGCTCTTCTTATATTGTCTGTTGAAGAGAATAGGGAGAAACAAAAAAAAAAAAAAAAAACGGAACGACTATCCCTCTCTCTCTCTCTGTAGAGGGAAACCCTTGAAGACGTCGGAAGGAATAGATAGTGCAAGGAAGCCCTAGAATTGGAAGCGGAGAAGCTGAAGATTTGGGGATACTGTGTCATTCGAATGTGAGAGCGCGAGATCCGTGATGGCCGATGTTACGGGCTGTGGGGAGGGTGTTTTACCGGTTACACCAGCAGCGGAGGTGAGTTGCAGCGGGAGCGGCGGCGGGGGAGGAAATGCGCGTTCGGCGGGGAATGAGGTAACGCTGGCGACGCCGCCATTGACGGTTTCGGGATCGTTTAAGGAAGGGAAGACGTCGAGGAGGCGGACGTCGGTGAGGCCGAGTTTGGACGCGGATGAGTTCATAAATCTGTTGCACGGGTCGGATCCGGTGAAGGTTGAGCTCAATCGGTTGGAGAATGAAGTTAGAGGTGGGAATGCGTTTGATCCAGTTATATTTGGGAGATTTGGAAGGGTTTTGAGAGTGATGTGTGTGTTTATGGGGCTTTCATGTTGAATGTGGCGTTTTTTGCTTGGTTTTTGCAGACAAAGATCGAGAATTAGGGGAAGCTCAGGCAGAGATCAAGGCATTGAAATTGTCGGAACGCCTGAGAGAAAAGGCCGTTGAAGAGGTCATTTCTGTTTTCTTTTTTTCTTCATTTTTTTTGCTTAAATACTTGCGCTCCATCTGTATTTTTTTAGTTTTTATTATCTTTATTTATTATCTCTATTTATCAGCTTATACTTGGAGTGCTACCTGGACTCAAATATTTTGATTTATTCGAAGTTTTTATCTTCAGTATCATCCAACTTATTATCTTTCACTTCTAATTCTAGTTTGAAATATAAAAGTTATTTTGATGTGTGATTTCAGATTTCTACTTTCTAATGGATTACTATTATTATAAGTAATTTTGTTTTTGAAATGTTGTGACGGGGATGCCCCCATTTTCCCTTTTCCTTTCATGCATAGTGTACTCACTGATGCTTTTGGGTGTTATTTCTCTGAAGGAATCAATGCATTATTTTCCTTATTCTTGTTTCACAATAATTTTTAAGTTTACATATTTTAACTGGTTAGTTTTAACTAATTCCATTTCGATGGTTTCCAATTTTGGGCTAAACTGTTCGATATTTTTTTAGGATCAATTTCTTATATTTCGTGCCGTTGAGTCCCTTGTATTATTATTATTATTATTGATGCATTTTAGTCTCATTATCTACAAGTTTTATACTTACAATTTCCTGCTCTTTCCAGCAAAAGGAAAAAAAGTAATAATAAAAGGAAAGAATTTCTCGTTATCAATTATCAATCTTTTGAGAGTTCATATAAATGTAGTTGAGGGCTTTATATTTATCATAATCCACGATGTGGGCATGCTTTCAAGTTGGTCAAATTTAAAATAAGTAGGACTAGCACAGGATATATGATATGTAAATTTAATAATAATATGATTACAAACCAGGTACACTTAGGATTGGAGACCAAGAGATAAGATAACTCAGTATGACCTTTACCAGTACCTTGGTTTGACAATTCATAACAAGGGAGAGATAGAGGAGGATGTCACTCATAGAATTAGAGAAAGATGGCCAAGATGGATGGGTGCATCTCATGATAGGGGAACTGTATTTAGATTAAAAGGAAAAATCTATAAAACAGTTGTAAGGTCAGCTATGCTGTGTGGAGCAGAGTGTTGGGCAGTTTGCAGTCAAGAAATGCCATGTCCAAAAAATGAGTGTAGCAGAAATGTGTATGTTGAGATGGTGGAAAAAACTATAAAGGATAGGATTACAATTGATGTGCTGCAAGTTGAAGAGGCTAGAAGGGCTAGGGGTACACCCAAAAGGACATGGGTAGAAGTGGTAAGAAATGATTTAAGTCCCAATATTTTAACAATGGATATGGCATTAAACAAAAGAGAATGGTGGAGCAGGATTCATGTAACCGACTCCATTTAGTTTGGATAAGGCTTGGCTGATGATGATAATGCTTGGGCAATCTTAGCATGCCATTAGAATGAGTACTGACTTCTTTTACCATGCTTTCCCTGTCATTCACATCAAAACCCATTAATGCAATTAGATTGATCATTGCCTGGATTTCAAGTCTCCTTCCAACTATGCTACGAATAACTGCTCCCTTATTGTGTTCAACATGTGGATGTGTACTGACTTTGTTTTGCCATTTTTTGTTAATTTTGTTAGCTCACTGAAGAATTGTCAAAGGTGGAGGCAAAACTCAAGCTAACTGAATCCCTTCTAGAAAGCAAGGTTTTACTGTTACACTTAAAACTCTTACTACTGTCATCATCATCATCATCTACTCTTTCTTTGATGTTGCAACCCTGGCTGGCTGGCTGGATGATTAGTGAAAATCCATGTGCAGAATCTTGAAATTAAGAAAATCAATGATGAGAAAAAGGCTTCCATGGCTGCTCAGTTTGCAGCAGAAGCCACCCTCCGAAGGGTCCATGCTGCTCAAAAAGATGATGACATGCCACCAATTGAAGCCATTCTTGCGCCACTTGAGGCTGAGCTGAAGCTTGCTCGACAGGAGGTAGTTGATCTTTTTGTTTGACATACTGCAATATCATCATGGAAATGGAACTTCTGATATATGTACACTGATCTGTCACCTATAACTTCACCATTTCTCTTCAGGTCACTAAGCTGCAGGATGACAATAAGGCATTAGATCGCCTTACCAAATCAAAAGAAGCAGCTTTGCTTGAAGCAGAGAGAACTGTGCAGGTTGCTCTGGCAAAGGCCTCTATGGTAGATGATCTCCAAAATAAGAACCAAGAGTTGATGAAACAGATTGAAATCTGCCAGGTATGTAGGATCATATATGTTCTGTGTTCTTCAAATTTATTTGATCTTGACCAGATATTTGTTTTGTTAATCTAATCTAACACTCATCATGTAATTTGTAATTTTGTAAATATTTTTATGGCATATATTAGGAAGAAAATAAGATCTTGGACAAAATGCATCGCCAAAAGGTTGCAGAGGTTGAAAAGCTCAGCCAAACTGTAAGGGAGCTAGAGGAAGCTGTTCTTGCTGGTGGTGCAGCTGCAAATGCTGTGAGGGATTACCAACGGAAAGTCCAGGAGATGAATGTAATGTGCCTGTTTCCAATATGAATGTGCAGCATACAGATCTACTTAAGATTTCAATATTTATGCCTGTGGTGTATGTGTTCTGTAAGGCACCTCCAATTATGACTTATGAGTAAATCATTTTTATGTTCTACAGGAGGAGAGGAAAACTCTTGATAGGGAACTGGCCCGTGCAAAGGTCACAGCAAATAGGGTTGCAGTGGTTGTAGCAAATGAATGGAAAGATGCCAATGACAAAGTGATGCCTGTAAAACAATGGCTTGAAGAACGGAGGTTCTTGCAAGTATGTGTTGTTGTATTGATTTATTTTTATCATTTTAGTTCATGTTTTAGATGTTCTTTCTATCCTATTTCCAACAGTTTTGTATGGTTTCTTTAGTTTTGACGGTTATCTATTATTACCTAAAACTGCAGGGGGAAATGCAGCAACTTCGCGATAAACTTGCCATAACTGAACGAACTGCAAAATCTGAAGCACAGTTGAAAGTATGATTTGGTTATGCAGCCTTATTTGCATTTCCTCATTAGCCTCTTTTCAACTGGTTTGACAAAATTTGAAACATGTTTTCCTGTACTGGGCAGGAAAAATATCACTTACGCCTGAAAGTACTAGAGGAGAGCTTGAGAGCACCTTCAAATAGTGGTAGTCGCACTAGTTCAGAAGGGAGAAGTGTGAGCAATGGGCCTTCACGTCGCCAATCCTTGGGTGGAGCTGATAACTTCTCAAAATTGACCTCCAATGGTTTTTTATCCAAGAGAATGCCATCCTCTCAATTGAGGTCTTCAATTTCTTCTGGTACCAGTGCATTGTTGAAGCATGCCAAAGGAACATCAAAGTCATTTGATGGAGGAACGAGATCATTAGACAGGGGCAAAGTTCTCTTAAATGGAGCAGGTTGTAACTATGCACTTAACAAATCTTCTGATGGAACTAACAGAGATAGTGGGGCAGTTGGTGATTGGAAAGGGAATGCAGATGAAAAGCCCAATGAGTTTCCACCAACAGTTGAAACAGAAGATAGTGTATCTGGATTATTATATGACTTGTTACAGAAAGAGGTCATTTCTTTGAGGAAAGCCTGCCATGAAAAAGATCAAAGCCTTAAAGACAAGGATGATGCAATTGAGGTTAATATTCTTCTGCTATTGGTTGCATTTGCTTAACCTTCATGTATGTGTGTATGTATTTTCTTAACCTTCATGTTTATCTATTGGTTGCAACCTCTTGTTGTGCAGATGTTAGCAAAGAAGGTAGACACATTGACCAAAGCAATGGAGGTGGAGGCAAAGAAGATGAGAAGGGAAGTGGCTGCAATGGAGAAGGAAGTAGCTGCAATGCGTGTTGAAAAAGAACACGATAATAGGGCTAAACGACTTGGTAGTTCCAAGGGCTCTGTAAATAGTTCTCAGCTGCTTCCTGGAAGGTACTTGTAGTAAAGTTTTCTGAATTAACTGTAATTACTTTCTCTGTCTTAGTATTGTGATATGTGTATCACCCTTTTATTCATCATAGAGAGTATCTAAATACAATCTTCTAATGGTATTTTTAATTCATCCATTTTCATATAACTTGATCCATGTGATTTATTTTCTGAATATATTTTACTTGGAATTTGTCACTTGGTCCCCACCTCCAGAGAGCATTATGAAACTGAACTTTGATGGGTGCAGCTTGGGCAACCCAGGAATATCAGGTGTTGGATGAGTCTTTTTAGAAATCATGGTGGAGTAGTAATTGCAATATATTCTGGAGCCATCACTCAGGAAAATTATTTGCAGAACTCCAGAGCAATGTTTTTAAAACACGGAAGCATGATATGAGGGCATTCTACTACCTGGAGGCATGAGGAAGAAACACACTTTTTCTTTCATTCCTTTCATTTCCTTTTCCTTTTCTTTTCTTTTCTTCTCTTTTCTTTTTCTTTGTTTAACGCATATACGCGCACCTCAGAGGCATCAACTCTTCCAGCATGCACCTTAGGGTGTTTGAGGGCACCTCGCTTGACTTGGAGACCATGAGATAAATCAATATAACCTTTTTCCAGTATCTTGGTTTGATAACTCATAACAAGGGAGGGATGAGAATGATATTGCCAAAGAACTAGAGCAAGATGGGCAAAATGGAGGAGGGATGCATCTGGAGTCTTATGCAATAGGAGAATATCACTTAGATCAAAAAGAAAATTTATAAAACAGTTGTAAGGCCAGCTATGTTGTATGGACTATGGAGCAGAGTGTTGGGTGGTCAGAAAACATGTAAAAAAAAGCATGGCAGAAATGCATATGTTGAGATGGATGAGTGGAAAAACTAGAAAGGATAGGATCAGAAATAAAATTACAAAGGAACCTAGGAGTAGCTCTAATTGGTGATAACATAAGAGAAAGTAGACTAAGATGGTTTGTCCACGTGCATAACCTTCAAAAGCACCCATAAGAAGTTATCTGTTGCAAGTTCAAGGGGCTAGAAGGGGGGGGGGGTCAGGGTAGATCGAAAAGGACATGGGTCAAAGCAGTAAGAAATGATTTAAGTGCTAATAATTTAACAATGGATATGGCTTTAAACAAAATGGAATGGCAAAACAGGATTTGTATAGCTGACCCCATACAGTTAAAGGCTGTGGTGGTGATGGTGATGATGACAATATGCATATGATTATAGCTGACCCCATACAGTTAAAGGCTGTGGTGGTGATGATGATGACAATATGCATATGATTATCTAACACTCACACCCATGCACAAACATGTAAAAATGCACATGTTATATATTTATATGTACAAAATACATGTATATGTATTTATTAATGACATTTGTGCATCTTTTCAATCCATTTGACTCCTAAATCGGGCTTCAGAGCCCAATAAAAGAACAAATATATAAAACATATTAAAATAATACCTTCAAACCCAACCAACCAACTCCCCCCACACGACCAACCCCTGCCTGAGCCCAAGCCGGTCTCGAGTTTTGTTGGGTTAAGCTTGGATTGGGCCTGGGTTAACCATCAACCCACCCCAACCACTCAAGTTGCATCCCTTCCCATATATATGAAGAGATTGGTTTTATGATTTTGGTCATAGTTCATTCTATTTTAGGGTGAGTGATCAGAGATGAGGTTCAGTTGTATTGTTCTGTCTCTACTATAATTTTTTGCTATTTGAGATCCTATCCTATCCATGACAACTAGGGCTTCAGGTATTCAAAAGGTCTTCATTCTTTGTTTTTTTTTTTTTTTTTTTTTTTTTTTTTTTAAAGTTAGTAGATTATTACTAGTGCACAAGCACCAATAAAATGTAATTTAGAAGTTAGTAAACCAATATGAAGGTGTAAAAGCATAAGAAAAAAGATAAGTTCATAAAAGGTGTGCACCCACACCTGTGTCTGGGTTGAAGTATCCAAGGCGCATGCCTTCAAATACACCTCAGCTTTGGACCTAGACATGTGTGCCTCAAAACACTGAAATGACTTTATATTCTGAAAAAGAAGTCATCAGATGACTTGATACAGTATTAAAAGAACAAGGAAAAAGAAAATAGATTTTTTTTGATAAATAAAAGACAAAAAATTGAACAGGTAACTAACATCAATCAGGTGATTCTCAGTTCCTGTGCCACCCATAAATCAAAAAGTGAATCAAAGACCTGGGACATGAAATCAACAATTCAAAATACAGTAGTGATGTTGACATTGAGAAGGAGGAAAACCAGAAGTAGGATGTCTAACAAAAGCACCCAAAGTAAGACACAGAAAGTGTAGGAACTTTATGCACACTTGTCCCCATATCTTCTGTCCTAGTCCTGCTTTTCTGGAAACCTTTTCACTATAAAACATTTCTATCTTTTTTATTGGTTTAAAGCATTTTCTGATGTCGATTGGTGTTTTTAAATTCTTAAGAAAGAGAGGGGAAAACAACATTCTCTCTTCTATGCATTAAGAGAATTATTAATGAAAAAAAATCATTCCCATGTATATTTTTCACATGATTTCTTGTACTCTTCCTAGTCTGGAAATCGTGAATTGTGTCTGCAAATGAAAAACTTTTGATCAGTATTAGTGTCTATATTGAGTGGGATCACCAACATGAATATATCCTCCATGGTTTAACAACTACAGCCAAATCCTTTATCAAAGAATGAGCTATAAGAGCTTTCATCACTAGAGAGTTTTCATCTAGCACCAAAATCATCACAGTTCCCCTGTCCTGTCACCAGCTGTCTTTTAACCCATCAATCAACTGCACCATGGGTCGGACCATGTGTTGACAAACCTTCCAAAGAGCAGTCATTTGAAGTGGCATGTTTTACCTACAAAAACCTATACCATTAATTGAACTCCATCCAACAAGAGAAGCATTTGTCAGATTTTGCAACCTTCTGTAGCTTTAGCTTAAGGACTGCAAGAGTGAAACTTGGGCAGAGCCCAACCCAAGCCCGACCTGACCCAACCCAGTTAAGCTGAGGTCAAACTTTTATTTTTATTATTAAAAAAGAAAAGAAAAATGAGATCCTCCTTCCTCCTCCTCCTCCTCCTCCCCCTCCTCTCAGTCAAGGAGGCTTATGCTTCTTACATTCTTAACTATGCCTCAGGCCTCCAGGTAGTGGAACACTTCGCATCATGCCTCCGCATTTTAAAACATTGATCTTAAGTTACCCTGATCTGCGCTCCTATTATTATTAGGTTTAGATATTATATATTCAGTTTCTTGTATCTAAGGTATTTGTCTGTAAATTTTGCAGTTAATCCATAATTTCATCAAGTAAAACAATTTCATTAGCAAATAACATGCACCATGGGTAGACGGTCTTGTTCATGGGCCAGGCTTTTGGCCCGGTCCATTCAAATTTTGACAAAAGCTAAGCCTGAGCCCAACCCACGAACAGATCTAACATGCACCATGGGTAGACGGTCTTGTTCATGGGCCAGGCTTTGGGCCGGGTCCATTCAAATTTTGACAAAAGCTAAGCCTGAGCCCAACCCACGAACAGATCTAACCATGGGACCTCCTCTCGTATATGTTTAATCAATTAATCCATGACTAGTGCAAATAAATAAGGGCCAAGTGCTGAACCTTGTTGAAGAGCCATCATAACTATAAAATCATATGCGTGGTGTAAATGACTAAATATAGTTTATTGTGTATATAATGGTATAAATATGTAATACATATACATATATATGTTATAAAACATAAATACACAATCTATGTATATATATATATATATATCATACAATGTTGGGCAGGCTTGGGCTACATGAGGCCTCAACCTAAACCCAACCCGAATTTTCTGGCTTAGGCCTAGTTTGGAGCCTGGGAACTCAAGCTCAACTTATACAGTGGCTTGGGTTGGGTCAGGCTAGGCGATCCCAAGTTGCATCCCTATATATGGGCCAAAAATTCGAGTTGGTGGCACTATCATAAGCCCCTCCTTGCATGGAACACAGAATATATTACATCACACTAGCTACTTGAAGTAATGCAACTAGGAGATAGACGACTGCATTTAGAATTTCATATGCTTGAATTGTTGAGTGATTCAAGCACTTTGAGTCACACGGAATCATTGACAACAGTCTGAAAATGTTCTATTGATTGGATGGTTGGAATAATCTGGTTATTGTCATTAAAGATCTAAAAGAATCTATTGGTTGTATGATAGCCAGATGACTTCCTCTCTCTTTTTCTCTATAACCCATTGGTAATGTCTCCCTTGTATTTTTTGGATGGACAACAAGTAGGAAATGCTGTTTTGAGATTGTTTACTTGTTTTCTTATATATCATTATTATGGAGTTTTTGTCGTGTGGTTAATAAATAGTTGATATGTGCAGAAACATACCACGAAGTGGGCTGATGCGCAATATCCAATAATAGTGCCGAGCCAAGCATTATGGAGTAGGCTTTATTCCTGATTCGCTCCTTTTTTTCTTTTTTATTTTGTCTTTCATGATTGATTCTAAGATTACAACCAGCACTCCGATGACTTTTCAATCATTTAGTTTGGGAGAAGAAAAATGAAAAATTAGTGGAGGAAGTTGGTCTGTTCTGACTTGACTGTCCCTGTACTCGCAAGTAGCAAAGGATGTTGAAGTCTACTAACCTTTTGTCAGGTTTACATTGAGAAACAGTGTTTGTGTGGTTGTGTATAGGTTATTGGGGTTTTCTTCTTTTCCTCTTATATTTGTAATTTGCAGTTAGTGTGAGATTGTTGTTGCTTCAGAGTTGTGAATATTCTTGTAATCAGATCAAGAGATCAGAGTTTTCATGGTTGTGTTATTTTTCTTCCCAATGAATTGGTGGTAGTAATTTTACAGGCTATCGCTAGCTGTTGGGAAGGGTATATTATAAACAATAGCTTGTCTATTCATTAGGATATCTGATTGTGTTATATAATGGCTTCATGACAGGAGATCACCAGTTACTTGTTAGCTGGATCCATTGCTTGATTTCCAACAATAGGATTGCACTTGTCCTCCGGGCTCCGACCATATAAATGCAGAGGTTATTGAAAGGTTGTTCTATGTATTTTCCATGAATAAGGGAATCATGAACATGGGTGAGTCATTAACATGTGTAAATGTTAATACATTGGTCTGCATTTATTGGGAATCCAGCAATGATACAGCAAAAGTAGGGGACCATCAGATCCAGGCTTAGACGCTACAGGTTTGATGGGTGTGGAATCCTACCTTACTGGACCTGTATCACCGTATAAGGTTGCAACGTTGCATTACCTGTTGTTGGGGGGCAAGTATGGACAGAAGAAAATGATGCTTTTAACGTGTGAGATCAGTAGCTCTAGCTCCTGGCATCTGTCTATTTGAAGTTGGCGCTCCATAAATGAGTTGGAGAATTCTTTTCTGCTTCTGGTGTTGAGGCGTTTCTATTATTTCTATCTGTGAAACTTGTAACTTTTCAGAGCAATGTCTGTATTTCTTTGCTTTATTTATTAGCTTTTCTTTGGTTTCAACTTTCAAGATTAGAATTCTTGGTTAAGCTAATGCACTTGGTTGCAACTTGGTCTTCTGAAGCGGAACTGCGATGTACTAACCAATAATGAGAAACTCTACTGCGCTCAGAAGTGGACGGCAATAAAATGTGCAGGCGAGTCAACCCGTCAAAGTAAACGGTGTAAGTGATTTCTAATTTGGTGGAGCAACCACAGACTTGATGTTAAAGGATAAGACAAAACGAGAAACTCAAAAAAGCAAAGATTTAATATGATGATGTGTGGCCTATTGCTTTCTGGACTTCCAGAGTTGCAGTGCAGTCCCTGAGATCAGTAATTCAGTATGATAGTAATTTGGACTATCCTAGAGATGTTTGTCAGCTTTGACCATGCACATGTTGGACAGTGAAACAACTTTAGGCACATATTCACATACATATGTTTTTTTTTTTGCCTAGCTACATAGCCTACAATCATGTACAGGTAAGACTGCTAGTTGCACAAACTAGTTGATGGTGCTATAGATGAAGTTGGAGCCAATGTATTGTACTTAGATGTACTGAGGCACAGCCTTTTTTTTCCCTAATAAATTGTACTGGATGAAAATGCACCTGGACTGACAATGTCCATGATGTGTGGTTTAACGCAATATAGCTGGTTAAAGAAGAAAGAAACAAGGGAAAACATGCATGGAGAGATTTCAAGAAAATTAATGAGATTATAGCTGATAAGGCTAACTTTTGGGTTTTATATCAATAAAAATACATTTTTTAACATAATATTTAGAATATAATAACTTTTTTTTAAAAAAATATAAAAAAAGGGTAGAAACACTGTTAATCTCCTTCCTCTTTAGGCCATCGAACAAATGGTTTCTATCTTTCTCTTTCCTCTTCATTTTTTTGCTTCTTCTTCTTCTTCTTCTTCTATTCAGATTATTTTTTTTCTTTCTTTTCTTTCGGTTAGTCTTCATGGCTTCATGCAATGGTAGGCACGAAAGCTGCCAAATCTCTGAGTGTGTGTGTGTGTTTCTTTTATAGAACCTCTCAACCTCTGAAGCTTTTTCTTTCTTCTTATAGTTTGAACTTTGAACTCCTGAAAACACAATACTTTCTCCCGGCCTCTTCTATGTAGAGGCTGCCGAGACTCGTGGAACTGTGCCTAATGCAGATCTCAGTTCTTTTAACGGTGTTTTGGCTCGTAATAGGAGCTCCAGTGAGTAACCAGTAGTCGCTCCCTGCTATTTTGAATTCCCGGCCATCGATTCTCTCAAGGATTTGAAGTAGAGGGTTCCAGCGATCTTGGGCATGGAGGTGGATCCAAAGTGAGGGCCAAGGGTTCAGGAAGTGGTGATGAAGCTCTTTCATAGCTAGAGGTGCAACTTGGGTGGGCTCAGCCCAAGCTCGAACCAACCGAACTCGAAATTTTACATGGGCTGGGCTTGGATTTTCAGTCCTAGGGCTTGGCTCGGGCCTATGAAGTTGGGCTTTTATATTTTTAGAGCTGAGCTCGGCCCTAGCCCTTAGGTAGCCAGAACCAGGCCTGAGCCTAGCCCAACTACATACATACATACATACAAATTATAGGGTTGGGCTCTGGCCCGGGCCCGAGCCCAACCCGAGTTTATCAAATTATAGGGTGGGTTGGGCTTGGGTTGGGAAAATCGGGCTTGACCTTGGGCTTAGGCCTTAAGCCCAAATTTTAGGGCCGGGCATGGGTTGACCATAAACCCGGCCCACCTGCCTGACTTGCACCCCTATTCATAGCCATCAAAGGAGGAGGAGGAAAAAAAAGATAAAGACCGGAGGTGAGGAGATTTGTTCGATGGTCTGAAGGAGGAAGGAGATGGAACAGTGCTTCTACCTTTTTTGAAAGTTACCCTATTCTAAAAATTATGTTAAAAAGATTATTTTTATTGATAATAAGATCCAAAAGTTGCCCTTATCAGCTATAATCCCAAAATTAATCCAATAAGTGTTTGAACCATTTATTTATACAAGGAACTATACAATTTTACATCAAATTGTATTGGTGTTTTCATAGTCTACAAGTTGCCAGCATCTTTCCTTCCCCAAGAGCAATTGGGCTTTTCTCCTCACAGGTGCACCTCACAGAGTGCGCCTCACCTCAATTTTACTTAACAATGCTTTTTGCTGAAATATATGGATGTCGAAAAAAAAATGAATCAAGTGGGCTGAAGTGTGTTTAGGGATTATTTATGGAAAATTAGAAAAATCATTTGATTGCCTTCAATTACGACTCACTCGTTGGATAAAGACCTTCCACACCATTTTACTTACAATTAGAGAGAAGAAAAAAGAACTTTCTGGAAATCATTTTTTTTTTCTTTCATTTTCTTCATTTGATGATAAGGTGGGCTATATCACAAAAATGTATAACTTTGAACAAAATATGAAGACATCTAAACTCAAACTTCAAATAATGGGGTGGATATAGATACAACAAAACTTTAAAATATTAACATAAAAATTAATAAAAATAATAAGAATAAAATTATTTCAAAAAAATAAAAAAACAAGTTTAATAATTTTTTATTAATTTATCGTCCATTTAAAAACAATAAAATTTAATTTATCTTTACAAATCCTGTACATCATATGGGCCCTACTAGTTTTAGAATATAGTGTAGATGTGGTTGACTCGTTTTATTTAGACTTGTGGTTGTCTCTTCTTCTTCTTCTAGAACTGTTGTGGGCTGGGACAAGCTTTGCCTCTATATTGACAAAACACATTCAGGCTTGAGTTCGAGCCTGACCTGATCATCAGGCCTAGATTTGACCTGAGCTCAGCCAAAAAATTGAAAATTTTTTTACTAACAAAACTGATTTATTTATATTAAAAAACCTCAAAACCCAAAAATAATGAAAGATTTCATTATGACTTGCAAAAAAAGATGAACAAAAAAACAACATATTATATAAAATATTTTTTATTGTATAATATATTATCAGGTTGGGGCTGTTGGGCTCGGACTCAAACTGGATTTTTGTTTAGAAAGCCCGAATTAAGCCCCAAAACAGTTGGACTTGGTGTTTTAAGCCCAAATTCAAGCCCACAAACTTAAATTCATGTCCAAGTCCAATTAAGAGCATGTTGAACCGCCCATGAACAGGTATAGTCTCTCTTCTTAGAAAGAAGGAAGTTTCAAATACGTGATTACCTCCGCTTAGTTACATGCATTCACCATAAAATTAAGACTTTCAATTAGTTAATTACTAAAGATTCATTGTAGATAAAGTGGGTCATTGCATGATTTACAAATTATTAATCAAATTTATCACATGAAACAAAATAATGGGGTTATGAGTGTGATTGCCCCCGTACACAGTACGGGGTGGCGGTGGTGAATTAAAAAGAAGGGTAAATTACAAAGACCTCCTTACTATAGGGTCTGTGACAAAGACCTCCCTGTACTTTCTTTTGCGACAAAGACCCTTTGTACTATGACCGTAAGGCAAAGGCCCACTTCTGTTAGATTTCCATTGAAAACTACAGTTGCAATATTTTTTAATTCCTATACTACCCTTGTAATAACTATTCGGACAAGTGGAAGAAAAAACTGTTCATCTTCCCTGACCTCACGATACACGAACAACAGCGGTAATAATCCCTTTCTCTCTCTCTTTTTCTCTCTCCTCAATCCCTCTTCTTCCCCTTCCCCTTTCTTCTTCCTGCTTTCCTCTCTTTACCATTCCTCTCGGCCATAACCGCCACAACTCATTGCAGTGGCTAATTCGGTTGTTGAGGAGCAGATCCCAATTCTCTCATTATATTGGATAAGAAGTAGTAATATTGAGGGAGAAACACTGAGAAAAAAACTGCTAATCCATCGGAAGCTGCTCGTGTGCTACCACAGTCAGGCTCAAAGGAGAGTGATCGGATCAGCATGTTGCCCAGGCAGCCGTCGGTTAACTTCAATCAATATGGAGGTTTATGTCACGGTGGATGGATCCGCTGGTCGGGCTCTTTTCTACTACTTTGTTGAAGCTCCGGATGCCATGCCCAGACCTCTCGTTCTTTGGCTCAATGGAGGTGTTTTGATATCAACTCTTTAATGGGTTTAATTTTCTGGGTTCATATCTCTTCATTATAGTGATCTGAGTGTTTTTATTGTTTTAACCATTTTCAAGGTCCTAGGTGTTCTTCACTTGGAGATGGGGCAATGACGGAGCTTGGCCTGTTCAGAGTGCAAAGCGATGGCAGAACACAGCTTTATGGAAACCCATATGCATGGAATCAAGGTTGTTAAATAATTCAGTTGATCAATTTTCTCTTTTGGTCTTTCTTCCTTTCAGAGATTCTAACTTGACCTTAGTTAGTTAGTTTCTAATTTCTGTTAACTAATCTTGGTTAGTTAGTTTGAAATATCTGTTAACAAAACATTGGCCACTAGAAACTACAATGAGAATAAGATTAGTTAATTAACCCGCCATAAATGAGAATAAGAGAGATGTTAACTAACATTAGTGGGAAACTAAAATTAGTTAACTAAGATTAGTTAACATTAGTTAATAAGATTATTAGCTAATGTTAATAATGTTATTAGTTAATAATAAGATTAGTCAATCTTATTATTAACATTATTAACTAATAACTTTAGTTAATCTTATTATTAACATTATTAACAATAATGTTAATCTTATTAGTTAATAATATCTTATTAATAATGTTATTAATAATCTTATTAGATAATAATGATTAGTTAATAACATTATTAACTAATAAGATTAGTTAACATTATTAAATAATAATGTTAACTAATAAGATTATTAGCTAATGTTAATAATGTTAACTAATGTTAATAACATTAGTTAATAAGATCAGTTAATATGATTAACTAAGATTAGTTAACATTAGTTATCACTTCTGTAACGCTTATGGCGGGTGCAACATCCCTCACATAAACAAACAAAATCTCAAACTGCGTCTCAATTTAGAGATTTGAGCTTACAACCTCTTGCATTTGGATCCACTCAATTCTGTGAGTTTCTTCTTGCAAAAAGTATACGAACGATTGCTTTCCCTCTTCTTTTTTTTAATCATTCATTTCTCGTTTGCCGATTCTCTTATCTCGGTTTGATCAAATCTTATTTCAGTTTGGAAGAGGTTCTAGATCTTCAGTTGCTTGGATCCAAGAATGGCGACGATGGAGAGCTTGATTGGGTTGGTGAACAGGATCCAGCGAGCCTGCACCGTTCTAGGTGATCATGGAGGCGAGGGAATGTCGCTGTGGGAAGCGCTTCCTTCGGTCGCCGTTGTAGGAGGCCAGGTTCTATCTCTTCTGATGCTCTCATCATTTGTTTTGATTGGTTTCAAGGTTTCTGTTCTGAATTTCTTGTTGTTTGTGGAAATCAAGAGTTCGGGAAAATCTTCGGTGTTGGAAAGCGTTGTTGGGAGGGATTTCTTGCCTCGTGGATCCGGTAATCGTCAATTCACTGTCTTAGGAGTTGTCTTGTATTGTATATAGTTTTCGATTTCAAGCCTTTCATATTGCATTTCTATTTGCCATTTGTTTATTTTTTTAATTAATTATTTTCTGATATGTAGGTATTGTGACAAGGAGGCCATTGGTGTTGCAACTTCACAAGACAGAAGAGGGGAAGTCAGAGTATGCAGAGTTCCTTCACACTCCAAAGAAGAAGTTCACTGATTTTGGTATATTGAATTTTAGATGAAGAATTTTCTCGTTTCAAGTATTCCAAATTTCCCTTTTTCTTTCTATATAACATTGTTTGGTATTTGAGAATTTCTTTGGTGGTTAAGTTAAATATATTATCAGTGGCTTTAAACATTTTGACTTAAATTCAACTTAATCAACAAGAACTTAATTTAATTTAATTTTTTTATGGAAAATTGGCATTTGCTTCTAATTTGAAAGTTGATTGAAATGCATCGAAATTATATAAAGCTAGGCAAGGAAATCAAGAAGCTAGAATCAGCCCATGTAATCTTCAATTCTTCATGTCTAATTTATGATGGAAAAGCCCTATTTGTACAACCACTGTATTTACAATTCTGAGCTAGGGATTGGCCATTTTTAAAAACCCATTGTGTGCAAACATTTGAAATTCTTTGTAGAATTACTCTGTGGGACTATGTGTCTTTCTGTTTCCACACGGATTAATAGGATATACTTCTCGTGTAAGCTGAAGTGTTCTATTTTGGATTCATGGTGAAACCATGAATTTCTTTAGCATTGGGTAGCGGATCCAATGTTTGTTCACCCTTTAGGATTACTTGAAAATGCATCTTTCATGTGAATTTTGCAATGGAATGAAAATAGTCAGATATGATAAATTTGACGATTTGGAGGTCTCGGCCGAGAGCTTCTCTGAGATTTTTTTCTTAAGAGTTATTAACAACTAAATCTTGTATGCTTTTAATATATGCAATGATCCATAAATTACATATCTTAATTAGGATGATTGTGAAATTTCCTTGGTGAAACCAATCTTTCGTGAAGTATACCAATTAATATTTAATTGGATTATCTTAAAAAAAAACTGATAATTATTTTTGTTTTACACTTGTATCATCTTAGGCCTTTTTTTTTTCCAAGTAAAAATGAGTTTGCACTGGTGCAAACGTTTAGTGGTCCATATTTTGGTTCGCTTTTGTTTTAGGTTTATTTTGTTTTGTTTGTTTGCTTGGTGTTATGATAAAATCTTAGGCTGATAAGTTTGGGACTGTATTCAGTCTACTCCTAAGACCCCAAATAGCTGGGGGGCAACATTGGAAAATGACTTTTTTGTTTTATTGTTTTTGCTCGTTTGTAGTGCTGATGAAATAAAATAAAACTTGAAGTAAAGCAAAACATTAAGTAAAAGTAAATCAGAATTTGCACCAATCTTACTTGCACTATCATGCAGTTGTATTAGTTTAAATGAAATTGACAGCAAACAAAAGAAGTAATGTCAAAATTGATTTATTCTCTTTATTTAGTACTTACTATTTAGAAGCATTTTTTCCAATGTAAGTATTTTAAGTAGGGCTGCAAGTCGGGCCGGGTTAGGTCGGGTTGAGGCCAACCCTAGCCCAACCCTAAGTTCTAAATCTCAACCTTAACCCTAATCCAACCTGACCTTCAATCTGACCAACCCAATCCTAACCCTAACTAAATTCCTTCAACCCTAACCCAATCCAACCCAACCCGAAGTCAATTTCGGGTTGGATTGGGCCCAACCCAACTTTCTTCCCATCCCTTAAAACCTCATAAATTTCTCGATTTCAGATCTTAACTCAACTTTCACTACATATATTAATCCTATGTTTCATTAGTATTTATTTATTGACGTTTTTTTGGTACACAATTCAGAAAAACAAGTGTTAGAAATAATCATAGTTTATTATGAGTTATGGCTTATGATAGATCTTTCTTGGGTGGCAAACAACATAGAGGAGATGAAGAATAAAATTTTCAAAAAAAAACATAAAATAATATTATTAAGGTTTTAATCTTTCTCATTACGATTAAGTGAATTGATTATGTTAAAAGAAATACATGATACTATGTGGTGGGGGTTATACAAATATCATGCATCTAAACAAATCAATGTATGTTATACATTACATATAACATATATTTATATATGACATGTACTATAGAGTCGGGTTCGGGTTGGGTCAGATTGGCTAAGGGGTCAACCCTAACCCAACCCGAAGTAAAGTTGGGTTCATGGATTTTAACCCTAACCCTAACCCGAATATCAACCCAACCCAACCCAATTTTTTCAGGTTGGGTTAGGGTTGGGTTGGGGCCAACCCCGCCCAAGTTGCAACCTTAGTTTCAAGTCAAAAAATTTGTTTTTTTTTTAGCTGACAGTGAACTTTCTTTTTACTTGTGTAGCATTGGTGCGTAAGGAGATTCAGGATGAAACTGATCGTATAACTGGGAAAACAAAGCACATATCAAATATTCCGATCCACCTTAGCATTTACTCTCCAAATGGTTAGAGTATACTTGTCTTTTGTTCTGGATTTATTTGTTGCTTTATTAATTATCATCAATAGGAATAGGTTGAGTGCTACATGTTTTTCTCTGTATTGATGGTCTGGTATACACATGCTAATTTTACGAAACAAAATATAATAATTCCTGTATGAATACAGCTAAAATTTGTTTTTCTTTTGCATAAACAAACATTTATCTCCCCTATCCTATATTGGTATGCACTATGACTTGATGAAGCAACGGGTAAACCTAGTCCGTCCTAGTCCTAGCAAATGTGCTTGAGATGTTTAATATGATGTCGAGCCTTGAATCTGATAATGTATATTACCAATTTATAATCCTCTTGTTAAATTGGAAGAAAACACAATATTTTATTCAGGTTGGCACTTCTGAGAAGACCTGCATCGTATTTGGCTTCAATTCTGGAGTCTTTTTTTTTTTTGTTTCCTTTATCTTTCTATTTTTTAAATGGACCTTCTATCTTTGATGTCCTTACTTTTGGACTTCCTAATGAATATGTTATGCTAGTTAGGTGCACTGTTGTTGATTTGTTTATTTACTTTATGCAGTTGTGAACTTAACACTCATAGATCTTCCTGGGTTGACAAAGGTTGCCGTTGGTAATTTTCTTGACTATACCATTTTTGGAGCTGTTCAATTTCTTTTGGATAAGATTGCTGATAACTTTGGCCTTGGCAGAGGGACAGCCAGACAGCATAGTTGAAGATATTGAAAACATGGTCCGATCTTATGTTGAAAAGGTGAGGGCACTATATTTAATTTTCTGGCATTTGTACGTAGGTGTTGGAAGATGCAACTTTCTTTCCGTCTATTCTTCATTATTTTCCCTTAAAGAAAAATGTCCTGAGTCCATATTTGATATTTCTTGCATATCACCAAGGTACCTGCATGAATTTAAGTAGCTCAAGAGGGATTGTTTTGGACCCACCATTTGGTAGATCCCGTCTGGGGGAAAGAACTTGATTGAGTTTTCTTCTTCTGCCAAGCTACTTGTCAAGTATTTTTTTAGTGTCAAAGAAAGAGTAGATAATATAGTAGTTCTTTTTGGTGTATATAGGAGATTTCCTATCTTGTGAGACATGGTGGTGCCATTCCCTGTCCACCCGCCTGTGTGTATCATTTTTGCTGTGAAGAAGATGGTGGTTTATCACTGTGATTGCTTGATGAGACCTTGGATTTCTCTTTTCTGAAATGATACCTTGTGAGATTTCTTCTAAAGATAATTTACGCCTTCTTTATCTTCTATTCCTTCTTTTGTCATTTGGGATGCACTCTTGTGCATTCTTTCCTCTTTACCTCGGGAAGGTCACATTCCTGTGAAGGACCCATCTAGTCATTTACATAATCATTTATTTGACTACATCCTGAGTTTCTTTTTACTAATGTTTATATATATATATTTTTTTTCTTTTGTCTTTTGTAGCCAAATTGCATTATATTGGCCATTTCTCCTGCTAATCAAGATATTGCCACTTCAGATGCTATAAAGCTTGCAAGAGAAGTCGATCCATCCGGTACCAAAAAGTTGGTTGCTTCTGTTTCTAGATGCATAATAATCTGGTTATTTTGTCGCTTCGTTCATTGAGTACATACTGGAAATATTTGGTTCATATAAGTATGTAATTATTGTATTGTGTACATTTTATAGGTGAAAGAACATTTGGAGTGTTAACAAAGCTTGATCTGATGGACAAGGGTACCAATGCCCTGGATGTAAGGATTTGTTTTAGTTGTTTATAAGTTTCTCAGGCTTTACTTGCTATTTCTATTCATTATATCATACAATAAATTAATTAGCATAGACATCATTATCAGA
The DNA here is from genome assembly GCF_000365185.1 of Nelumbo nucifera. The sequence continues at coordinate 4,825,114 of NW_010729074.1, forward strand.
GATTTTGCCTACCGGTTGTTCATTTTTACAGTTTTGTCACCCTAAAATGTTCTCCTCGATCCCTCTAAATAAATATCATGACTTTCTTATTTTCCTTTAGTCTGGTAAGGTCAAGGTGCACAGTATTGAAACATGATTATCTTTTGTTGTTTATGAATGTTAAAGGTTCTTGAAGGAAGATCGTATAGGCTTCAGCATCCCTGGGTTGGAATTGTCAACCGTTCACAAGCTGATATCAACAAAAATGTTGATATGATTGCTGCTCGTCGAAGGGAGAGAGAATATTTCCAAAGTAGTTCTGAATATGGACACTTGGCACATAAAATGGGTTCTGAATATCTTGCAAAACTTCTGTCTCAGGTGGATCACGACTATCTGCTGTAGATTTTGTAATCTCTTCCACCAGTTTTACTGAATTTACAATTCTTTCTCACCACGAGGAACTTTTATTATCAGCATTTGGAGGCTGTTATTAGGCAAAGAATACCGAGTATTACAGCTTTAATAAATAAGGCAGTTGATGAGCTTGATGCGGAACTTGATCGTCTTGGCAGGCCTATTGGAACAGAGGGAGGGGTAGCAATTCAATATCTTTCCTAGCTAGAATCAGTTATCTTTACTGATAATAATGAAATGGTTTGCTAATCTGATTTTACTCATCACTAATTTTCAATATACAGGCCCAGCTATACACAATTCTAGAGATGTGTCGTGCATTTGACCGTATTTTCAGGGAACACCTAGATGGAGGGTAAAATGGAAAAACCTTCTTTTTTTATTAAATATGGGAGTTCTATAAGCCAAGTTTTATTTTTGTTACATTCAGATTACTATTTAATTTATTTATCCACAGATTACTTTACCAGATTGATTGTTTTAAGTTAAGAAACGAGGTTCAATGTGATCAGGAACTCTAGTATTTCTGTTGCGAAGCAATTATTTCCAAATAGGGACAATCTCTTTACAATACCTGCTACTTAACCATTGTCAAGATATCCATTTTGAATGCACCTTTTCAAGAATATACTGTGTATTAAGTTGACAGTAATTTAAGCTAGAAAGAAACAGTGGTTACGTCCAAGGATCCCCCATAAGAGATCTTATAAATACGTAATTTCTTCTTCTGAATAGACAAAGCAAATTGTAGCTCAGGTAAATCTCCCTACATCAAAGGGAAAATTTCCTTAATAAGAATTGAACTTCATCTTACAGCAATAGCCTTGAGAAATCATTATGAGTCACTCATGGTTCTTAAGTTCATCACCTGTGGGGAGGAATGTCTGCAGAGTGCAGCATTGTTAATTCCAAGATTTTTTTGACCGAAGTATATTAATTAGTAATACTTGGTCCTCTACTCTTTTATCTTTATATTTTACCACTTGATGGTTTGGTCTGTAGTATTACTTCTCTGCCATGACTGTAACTAGAAGCTTGTATTCATGATTTCAGTTATAGTTAGAGTGAAAATACTTTTGGCAAGTACTAAAAGTCCTTTACTATTATTCCATTTTATATATTCATACCTCTATAACATGAAATGATGTGATAAGATGTTATCTATATCTAGAAGTGAGCTCTCTTAAATTCGCACCTTGTTCTCTTGCTTTTCTCAAGTTGATGCAATCATACTTTCAAAGGTTATGTAGTTAGTATATTGTTTGCTGTTCAGGCGACCTGGTGGTGATCGGATTTATGGGGTTTTTGACAACCAACTACCGGCTGCTCTGAAAAAGCTCCCTTTTGATCGCCATCTTTCTTTACAAAATGTTCGAAAAGTTATTTCGGAGGCAGATGGTTATCAGCCCCATTTGATTGCTCCAGAACAAGGCTACAGAAGGCTCATTGACACTTCTCTCGGCTTCTTTAAAGGCCCAGCTGAAGCATCAGTTGATGCTGTAATTCTCTTATTTTAATACTATATGAATGAAACCATTTCAGTTTTCTTAGTGTTAATTTTGAGACAGGGAATTTACCCTCAAGGAACCCTTCAACCTAAAAGCGTAAGCTAATAGGTGAGGCACCTGAATAGGTATTTATTCTCAAAAGACCATTGGGCTTGAATTGTTGACAAGTACAAGTCTGCCCGTGTCTTGTGCTGAAGTTTAATTAATTATAATGAAGGCGACAAGGATTGAACACTAGACCACTTGGTCAAACAAGCTCTGATACCATCTCAAGAAGCTGTTCAACCTAAAAGCTTAAGCCATTAGGTGAGGTATCTGAATAGACATTTATTCTCTAACATTTATTATTTAGGTCTTCGGTAAGTAGAACTATTATTGCTTCCAATCCATGGAATGCAATATAATTTGGTATTCATGAAAGATTTTTTCCCAATTATTTAGTTATTTTGTTTTTACTGGCTTGACTCTCCTAAGTCTTAATTTTGCTTCAGGGCTTCATAGATGTTTCATATGATTTCTCTGTGTTTCTTTGTCATTTTTATTTTAGATATTCAAGATATTATTGTTTCTTTATACATATCTAAATTTCTTAGGATGTCTTTGGGTGGAAACTAACGATCACTACAAATAGCAAAAAATACATAGGTACTTTGTTAAAAAAGTATTGTGTTTCAAAAATCTTCAAAGGAATAATCATGATGCATTAACCTGAAAAAGTGTGCAAATCTCATGAACATGCAAGTTTGGATATTAATTACAATATTAAGTTTGTTCAATTTAAACAATCATGCTTGTAAGAGAACATGCACCTTTAATAAAAACGATCAAATCCCCATGTATAATAATATTAGACCTAGGTCATTAAGTTTATATTTTAATTAACTTTTTTTTTTCATTTTTTGTTCAGGTGCACTTTATTTTGAAAGAACTTGTTCGGAAGTCCATAGCCGAGACAGAAGTAAGTAAAATGAATCTGGAACTTGTTCTGACTCAAGTGTCAACATAAAGTCCACGATTTCCAATATATTTCCAGGTTCCTGTGTTGTATTGTTGTTGTTCTTATACTACTGCTGCTGCTGCTGCTACTAGTAGTAAAAAGTCTTTGGGTTTTGGCTTCTCTCTTATCAAAACCCAAATTATTAATATAAAATTTGCATGTTCTTTGAACACTATATAATTTTTCTTGATATAAATAACATATGAATATTTTTACAATCAGTCTTTAAAATTCAAACCAAAATTTGATTGAAATTACTCACTTTTTACTTTCCAATCTAATCAGGATTTCGAAATCACCTTTCGATGGATTTTAGAATATGGACTTGATTATAGTTATTTTAGTGAATCAATCTTGTCATTCAATTCATTCTCTTACCATTTCAAATTCAAAGTTGGTATAATGGGCTCTGGTTGATTTTTTTTTTTTTTTTTGAAATATTGCTTGGTGGCACAAGCAAAAGTAAGGGATCCAAGACTAACATGATTATCAGGACTAGGCTAGAAACTTTATTGTGGGTAGAGCCAAGCATTTGAGTGTGTGTTCTTCAGATGAGGCTGAAACCATAGCTATGAAAGATGGATTACACATAGCAATTGATATGGGAATTAAAGATCTGGTGCAGAAAGGATTGTTAACTTCTTTGGGGAACCTAACAGTGAAATACCATGGTGAATTGCAACTTAGCTGACTGTCATTTTTTATTACAGAACTATTTTCAGATTATTGTCCAATTTATTCATAGAAACTGCAAAGAAGTGGCCCACCAATTAGTTAAAGGAGATATTACTTGGTGTAGTGGTAAAATCTCGAGCTGTGAATTGTGTATCTGGGACCGACATTGGGTAATGGTCTTTTTACTTGCTATTTTCTACTATATTGGAGGATTTACTGCAATCAGTTTTTATTGGTGAAATTGAATGAGCCTGAGGGCCTTGAAAAAAATGTTTGGATATGAGCTTGGTTTTAGTTCTTTTATTTAGGCACAAAGACAATATAATATTTGGTTGACCACTCAGCCCAGTTCTAGTTGTGTGTTAGTCTGACCAGTTGCTGATGACCCAAGGATGGAATCTAACTTCTCCTAATTACATCTATTAGATTAGATAGGGGAAAACATATGAGTAGTAATTCTCACTAGGGGTGCAATTTGGGCCAGGTTTGCTCAGGTTGAGGATTTGAGTTGTGGAACCCAACCCCAACGCTAAGGTTCGGATCGGGTTGGCCAGATTTTCTGTTTCCTTTTATTTCCTTGACTCAAAGGTTGAGGTAAATTCAGCTTTAGCATTTCAATTTAAAAATATTTAGGTACTTGTCATCATATAAGAGTCGTAATACCTATCATGTATGTATATATATATATATATATATATATATATATATGCAACAACTCTTTTAACAGCAAGTTTGTTGGAATTCAAAACCATTAATCTTTGGTGGATATGAAAGCATGAACTATTCTTAGCTTCCACCAGTTTATGGTGTGTTGTGGCATTTACAGGAATTGAAGAGGTTCCCGACACTTCAATCTGACATAGCAGCTGCGGCGACAGAGGCCTTGGAAAGATTCCGTGAAGACAGCCGGAAAACGGTTATACGTCTAGTGGAGATGGAGGCTAGTTACCTGACAGTGGAATTCTTCCGGAAGCTCCCTGTTGAGCCAGAGAAGGGAAATAATCCCACGGTACCCACCATGGATCGGTACTCAGAGAACCACCTCCGGAGGATTGGTATGCAGGCCATTCTTTTGCAGTTTGCATTGCATCATCTCTACTAACAATTGCATTCCAACTATTGTACGTTTGCCTTGTAATCTCTCATGATGAGCAAATTGGTTTCAGGATCTAATGTCTCATCTTACGTGGGCATGGTCTGTGATACACTAAAAAGTTCCATTCCAAAGGCAGTTGTTTATTGTCAGGTTCGAGAAGCAAAAAAGTCGCTGTTGAACCAGTTTTACAGCCAAGTTGGGAAAAAGGAGGTGCAGTTTCCAAATTCCAATCCCTTGAATTTAATTCTCTTTCTCTCTCTCTCTCTATCGTCATTGGTAAGCATGAAACCCACTGAACAGCAAGATTAGCAAGCGTGTTTATACAAGGACAGTTTGTGTCGGTGTCTTAAAAGGCAATCAAAGATCAATTAAATTTGGTTGATCATGATTTTCAAAATCGGACCGGAAAAGGGAACCGATTTCATTTTATTCAAGAACCGTTATTTCCCAAAAAACTGTTGATTTGGTCAATAAATCACTGACATAGGTGGTTGAACAGTTTAAGCCGTTTAATGATTTGGTTGTTTTTTATCTTTTTTTGTCAAAATGAACCATTTATTTGGTTCGAATAGTCGAACCGTTTGACTTGAGATTAAAAACCTTGCATAAAATAGCTAATAGAAGATTTGACCTTGTGTACAGAAGAAGCAGCTAGGGGCGATGTTGGATGAGGACCCAGCACTCATGGAGAAAAGAGAGGGCATAGCTAAGAGACTGGAGCTGTACAAGTCGGCCAGGGATGAAATTGATTCCGTGGCATGGAAATGAGGAGATTAGGTCCTTTTCCCTTTAACGCTCATTGTCATTAACCTTTTTTTTTTTTGTAGTCAAAGTAATAAGAGTGCATTCATATGTAAAAGGCTCTTAAAGTGTTGGATCTGTTTGTCTTCGGAAAATGAAAGCAGAAAAGAAAAAGATGATCCTCTTTATTTTATATTTTGAAGTCAAGAATGGATGATGGATCTAAGCCTCTCTTGAATTCATTATTTATTTTATTTAATTCATAATTAGCTACTCGTGTTTGAAGGGAATTAATGCAGGTTTGAGACTGAAAATGGCTGCTTTGTGCAAAAAATGCCAAAGTTTAGTCCATCCGTTATTTGAGTGAACAATCTTAACGTCCATATAAAACTCAGTAAAGATAATAACCATGGCAATTCTTTATTATAAAAGAAAAAAAAAAAAAACCCATGAATGATGACCAATAAAAGTAATGATATGTCTATATCCACCTTCACAGAGAGGCTTTATGACAGGTCTGAGTGTTATCATAACAAAACACACCCAACCTGTGGCCACAAAATACATATCAGCTCTATATATGTACATAGTATAACATATGTGGTATAATATATATATATATATATATATATATATATATATATACTATAGCATATACATGGTATAATACATTTATGGTATGTATATGTGGAATAACATCTTAATATATAGATAACAAAATATCAAGTATTTCTGTTAGTTTATTATCAAATTAAATTAAATTTCCAATTTTTTATTTTATTAATTTATATGGGCCAGCCCAGACGCCCAGATTGGGCTTGGGCTTGGGCTCAAATATATTATCAGCCCTATGGAATGGATCCATATGCCTGTCCAGGCCTAAGCAGTCCCAAAAGAGTGTTAATGCACTATAAAATCCTGACATGGGCCTGAACTGGTCGGAACCAGCCTGGCCCATGATCGTTCCCATTTAGCCTCCATAGTATGGGTTAACAAATTTCAGGGCTGAGAATGTGTCCAATACTTCAAGCCCAGCTTAGCCCGCACACACACACACATGACACATGTATAGAATGTGCCCATTTTTTGTTTGAAAATGGTGCTGCCAGGTAGGACGTTTTCCCAGAAAACAGCACCACCTGCTGTTTGATATCAATGCTTCTTGTTGGTTTTCTGCACTGATACCCATTATCTAGTGCTGCTCTTATGATTATGATGCTATCCTCCATCCAATCGTGTAGGAAAATCCCATGTTCATCATACGGCCTCAATTGTATATTAGCATATTCAAAAAAACAAAATCAGAGAATTATGAAGACAATGACAAAAAAAATGAAAATTGCAGATAGGTTGTTTGGGTCGCAGATAGGTTAATGTCAAAGAGAAAGAAACCAGATGGACAATGCAATTTATTGTCTACTCTAAAATCTCCTATATCCCAAGAGAAAGAAACATAATAGCTCATATAGCAGTCTCTAGAGAAGGAAATCCTCCTCCCTGGCTGACATCCTACTTCTCTAACAATGGTTAGCAGGTTAGGAGGAACGTTGTAATTTGGCTCTTTAATCATGTTAATGAATGAAAAAAAGAAAAACAGAAACTCAGGTCCGACGATTCCTTAACCATTATTAACCACCATAACAGAAATAACTAGATCTGATGACATCCTACTAAGATCTGATAATTCATAAATACAAAAAATCAAGAAAACGTTTGAAGACACCTGTGGAGGTTCCGAAGAAGACAAATAGGGTGAGGCGGTTCCGAAGAGAAGACAAATGGTCTGAACACAGCAGCCTGACCTCCGGCGGCTGAAAACGAAGAAGTCCGGCCTCCTGCGATGAGTTCGACATCTGCTGCTGCCGATTGGGAGGGCAATAGCAGTGGGAAGAAAACAAACCGTGTTAGGATTTTTTTTAACAGTCGAGAAACAATTGTGGTGCACACCATATCAATTCAAAGTTGTGCCACGTAATCGATACATCAGGTCACTGTTGGCAGCAACGCTAAATAATTTGGGAAAATGTTAATTTTGTGGGTGTTTGGCATCGATGCCATTTTCTGAGAAAATGGTGTAACATCAGAAAAAGCGATGCTTTAGAAAAAACGCCTTATTTAGTACTGTTTTTTCATAAAAAACGTTGCTTTAGATCACGTTTTGGAAATCGGGAAAGTGTGGTCTGAAACAATGCCAGATTTGGCATTTTCTCATAAAACAGCTCATTGCTGTCAACTGTGCAATAATATGGCATCATCTTGGATGTTGGATAATATGATCAATGCTGAAAAATGGTTCTACAACACTGGTACCAAACAAAACTAGTGTTGTTTTCCCATAAAACAGCCTATATGGCAGCACCGCTTCTAAACAAAGAATAAACACCATTTTCTTACAATTTACCCATGCTCAACACTGTTTTTGTGAGAACAGTTTATATGGCAGCACCGCTTCTAAACAAAGAATAAGTACCGTTTTCTTACAACTTATCCATGTTCAACATTGTTTTTATGAGGACAGTGCGGTGTTCCCAGCACTGATGCCAAATACCTACTTCGTCGTTGCCTTCGACCACATCTTCTCGATTTCCAAGGCGTGATCGTTTTGCCCTCATTTTTTGGAAAAATAGAACCAAACAATGCATCATTACTTTCGGCACGACTTTTGGTGACATGAAGTTTACGTGGCACCGTTTTCTTAGAAAACGATACCAATGGCAAATATTGCCTAGCTTTTTCATAGTTTGAACCCATTATGAGGGATATTGTTACCAACTCGATATCAAGTGAATTGGCAATGAATTAACTCCTTGTAGTTGTATTATTGACGTTTAAATTTGGAGTCATCAAACTAGTACTTGTATGTGCAAAAAGGAGCAGCTCTAGGAATTTGGGTAGAAATAGATGCACCGGAGATGGTTAAAACAAAAAAAAACTATGAATTCATTTGAGTTAGAATGTGTTGTTTTAGCCAAGGTTTTTGAACCGTCGTTGACCCGGATGGTCGGACCATTTGGCTCGGGAATCGTTTAGGCAACCGATTCCGTTTTACCCCAAATTTGGTCTTTGGCAAAAAATTGTTGAAAAAGTCAATAACCCGTTGACATGGGCGATTGAACTATTGACTTGTTCAACGGTTTTTTACCATTTTTAATTTGTTTGTCAGAACGGGTCATCCGTTCGAATCGGATGGTCGAATCATCGACCTGAAAACTGGTGGATAGAACAGTTTTGTTTCTGAGTCATTTTTTAAAACGTTGGTTTTAGCTAAGGGTGACTAAATAGATCGGTTCTACTAGTGGAATATGCTCTACTCAGTACCAAATGGAACCAACCTTGAATTGACCCCATCCAATTTGTTAGTGGTCTAGTTTCAAATTCTTGGAATTAACTCCCACCCAAACTAGTTTCAAGGTTTGGGGGAGTTTATACTACTTGAATTGACTTGGAAAACCAGCCCTAATTGGTCTTGGAACCAAACATGCCTCTAGCTCAAAATACTTTGAGCATGTGGAGATTTGAACCCAATCACTAATATTTACAAAGATCATGGTCTCACTTGATCACTAAGGCACAAGCTAATTGATAATATTCATCAATTTAATGTTTGAATTGAATGTGTATAATATGTAATGCAAAAGGTAATATTTAAAAAGTAATAATTATAATGATAAGTTTTGAACTAGATTATTATTATTATTATTATTGTCATTGTTATTTTTATTGTTATTGTTATTGAAAATCAAGTTTAAACATTTTATGATTGCGATTTCTAATCAATAATATATATAGATAGTAACAACATTATGATACAATTTGTGATTATGTAATTATGTAATTATGTTACATTTATAATTTTTAATGTTAGAAAATATGACTTAATATATAATACTATATTAAACTCAACAGCATATATAGCTATCTAATTTGATTCTCAATGTTATGGATTTTTTTTTTTTAATTTTAAGAACATGTTCCATTTTTTTAGGGTAAAGAAGGGATAGACCATAGAACCACCAAGGCCAAAATCGACCTTAAAACAAATCTTGATAGAGTAGGTTCTAGTTCCAAAGACTAGAAGCAACCCCTATAAGCTAGATTCTAGGTTTTGCCTTGAAATTGATCAATTATATAGAATAATTGATAAAAAAACCAATTATATAGAATAGACTCGAAAACAAACCAAATATTAAAGGGAAATTATCAGGTCCGACCAAATTGGACCCATTATAGATGTCACCTATGATAATAATAACTTGGAGCTTCATTTTTCATAATATAACCTTATTAAAAATGACAATAAATAGTAAAACAGTTTACATGTTGAGAAAAAAAGTGTTTTTAACCAAAATTATCTTATGTGTATTAAATTTATCCTTTTAGGCTTTAAAAAAATTTATAAAAACAAAAAACCATTATATATTATTTACTATATAATTGGTTTGAGCCTAAACCGGTTTGGACCAATTACAGGTTCGCAAATATTTACACCGTACATATTTGTATTTGAACTCCTTCTCAATTATGACATCACAAGTCATTGAGTTACAGTTTACCTAACGGTCGGATCGTATGACTCGTGACGTTGTGGCTTTTTCGGTTTTGTGAGCCGTTGAGTCTTATAACGTTGCTGTAGGCCTTCAACCTATTATCAAACGGCAAGAAAAGAAAGGCTGTCATTTTATGGTAACGCGATATTTCGTGACTCGTGCCAGCTAAAATTGGTGTTCGAGGAAGTCGGGAAATCGGAACCAATATAAACTGGTCTGTTCATTTGTTAGATTGTTAAGCTCTAAAATCTGATTTAGGGGGGCGTTGATCTGCCTCGTCTTGTTCGTTTTGGTTTCTCCGTTGAAACCAAAATTATCTTATACAATGTGTATTAAATTTACCCTTTTAGGCTTTAAAAAAATTTATAAAAACAAAAAACCATTATATATTATTTACTATATAATTGGTTTGAGCCTAAATCGGTTTGGACCAATTACAAGTTTGCAAATATTTACACCGTACATATTTGTATTTAAACTCCTTCTCAATTATGACATCATGAGTCATTGAGTTATAGTTTACCTAACGGTCGGACCATATGACCTGTGACGTTGTGGCTTTTTCGGTTTTGTGAC
>NW_010729074.1:4850773-4984652 GCF_000365185.1 Nelumbo nucifera
AATTTTCTAAGGGCTAGTCTGAATCTATCAAACCAAGCTCTAGGGRACTGCTTTAATCCATACAATGCCTTATTCAGTCGGCAAACCTTCTTACCTGTCTCTGTATCATAGAATCCAGGAGGCAATTGCATGTAGACCTCTTCCTGTAAGTCTCCATTCAGAAAAGCATTTTTAACATCCATCTGGAACATGGGCCAAGAATAACTTGCTGCAAGGGCTAATAGAACTCGGATGGTGGTCATCTTGGCTACTGGGGCAAAGGTCTCCATGTAGTCTATACCATAAGTCTGAGTGAACCCCTTCGCAACCAACCGGACTTTGTACCTTTCAATGGAGCCATCAGCATTATGCTTCACAGTAAATACCCATCTACATCCAATTGGTTTCTTTCTTTTGGGTAGATCAACTAGCTGCCAAGTGTTATTTTTCTATAGGGCATCCATTTCAACTTTCATTGCATCTTTTCACTTTGGAACTGATAAGGCTTCTTGCACAATTCTGGGGATAGGGATATCGGCAATGGAAGTGAGATAGGACCTGTAAGAGGGAGATAGACGATCATAGGATAGAAATTGGGAAATGCAGTGAGCTGTAGATGTGGTGCAATGCCGTTTCCCTTTGCGGACGGCAATAGGAAGGTCAAGGTCATCCGTAGGAAGGGAAGTAGCAACAGTGGAAGGTATCTCAGTGGGCCCTGGGACTGTAATACCTGGATCTGGAGCCGCAGAAGGAACTGGAGCTGGCCTGGACTGCTGATGACCGGGATCAACCTGCCTGCATCGCCTGTGATAGACTTTCAACTCTTGATCTCTCTGACCACCCTCACCATTACAACCTTCATCACTCAATGGAATGGGTAAAGGAACAACCTCAGATGTGTTAACCCCACTCTCACTGCGCTCCCCCTGTGGAGAAACCCTAGGATAATAGGGTGTCTCCTCAAATCAGGTGACATCCATCGAGACAAATTTCCTCCCTGAAACAGGATCATAGCAGCAATAACCCTTTTGAGTTTGTGCATAACCGAGAAAAATGCATTTGGAGGCCTTAGGGTCAAACTTGGAATGAGAGGGCYCGAGAAGCTGAACRAAACAAGTACAACCAAAGGTTTTAAGAGGAACAGTAAACAACTCCTCGTCTGGGTATAGAAGGGTAAAAGGAGGTTTCATATCAAGGACCCGAGAAGGAACCCGATTAATGAGATATACTGCCGTGAGGATAGCATCACCCCAGAAACAAATAGGTACATTGGAGGTAAACATAATGCTTTTAGCCACCTCCAAGATGTGCCTATTCTTCTTCTTGGCAACCCCATTCTGCCGTGGTGTATGAGGACAAGTGCTCTGGTGAATAACCCCATGATTAAGTAGGTAAGAGGTCAAAGGCTTAGCAAAGTATTCCTTTGCATTATCAGATYTGAGGACTTTGATTTTGACCCCAAACTGGGTTAGAATCATCTGATGAAAGTTTTGGGTCAGAGTGGGAACCTCATCTCGAGAACGCATAAGATAGACCCAAGAAAAACGGGTATGGTCATCAACAAACAACAAAAAATATCTTTACCCACCCATAGAAGGGATGTGATATGGCCCCCAAACATCAGTTTGCACAATATCAAAAGAATTATTACTTCTTTTATTACTCAAAGAATAAGATGTTCTACAATGTTTGGCAAGCTCACAACTCTCACATCTCAACAGACTCAAATAAAGTAGGAAACAGACACTTCAAAGACCGGAAAGATAAATGACCTAATCGATTATGCCAAAGCATAACCGGACTCACAAACTGAGAAACAAAGGACTTCTTATCCACTAGCTCTTTCCAATGAGAACTCTCTCCGAGCAGATAGATCCCATTCGTCTCACGGCCAGTCCCAATCACCTTCCTCGTCTCCAAGTCCTGAAAAACACATCAGACAGGGAAAAAAGTTACTGAACAATTCATATGTTTGGTAATACTACTGACTGAAAGCAGATTAGTATCAAGTTTAGGAACATGCAAGACTGAGGATAAAGAGATAGTATTAGATAACTTGATGTCACCCTTGCCAGAAATGGGAACAAGAGAGCCATCAGCAATGGATACTTTATCTCTACCAGATGATAAGTGATATGTAGTGAACAACGATGGCAAGCTAGTCATATGGTCGGATGCACCTGAGTCTATTACCCAACAGTGTTTAGTATTACTTGGAGCCGAAGTATGGTAAGCTGAGGCTCGAGTACTTGAATGAGCAAATGCAGATGTGGCAGGGGCTGATGGTGACTGAGATGACTAAGCTAAACTCCCAACTTCCTTTTCCAACTGTATAAGGGCAGCCCGAACAACGGCTAAGGTCTCTAGGGGTGTGCCTTTTGTGCCTGACGAGGATGTAAAATTATTCACAGCCACATGAGCATTACCCTTCTTATTTCTTAGTTTTGCTGGGACTAAATGAGGGTGCAGCTTCCAACAAGTATCTTTNTTTATCCTTTTTTATCTTTTATGTTCTTTGTTGTAATGGGCCTTAATCTGGGCTTTATTCTTTTTTATGTTATGTCTTTTTAATTTTCTGCCCAACTAGGGGCTTCTCTGTAAATTACTGAAGTTTAACTTAATGAAATAGAATTAAGGGAGTAAGAGAAGAGATTATGTTCGAAAATCTCTCTCTTTGTACCCAAGTTGCCTCCACCTTCTTCTTCTTTCCTCTTGAACTCTGATTTCTGCTACTTTCTTTTGAATTTTTGCAACTTTAAACAGTCCTTTCTTCTCAAAAGGCTGTTTTTCTTCTTCCTCCTCCCCACCCTTCCACAGAATATTGCTCCGCAACTTTTCTATTTTTTGGACCACTTTCCCTGGGATTGGAAAGAGGGACAAGTAGAAGGAAGGCAGGTTAGAGAGGGAACTCTTTAAGAGGGTGATCCTACCACCCAGGGACAAGTATTTAGCTTTCCAGGAAGCAAGCTTCTTTACTAGACACTCCAGAACTGGATCCTAGATCAGAGACAAGCTACATTTAGCCCCCAGATGGAGGCCCAGGTACTTAGTTTGTAGAAAACTCACTTGGCATGCAGGTGTCTTAGCCAAAGCAAAACATCAATGTTCTCCACATTTCCCACTGGAATTAGGCTACTTTTACTCCAATTGATCTTCAAACCTGCCACCACTTCAAACCAGCTTAGGACGCCCTACATCACTAGTAATTGCTCTTCCTTTCCAGTAGATGCCCTACATCCATTGGAAATGTTCTCCACATTTCCCATGGGTTTCCTTTTTCTGTTTTTAATGAATCAATACTTTACCTCTTCTCACAAAAAAAAAAAAACATAGAGCATTATCAACGAACTGAAGGAGCTGCACTCTTTCTCCACCAGGAACCACTTCAAACCCCTCCCAAATCCCCACATCCCCCACCTGAAGGATGAAGTTGGTTAGGATCTCCATCAGGCAGGTGAACAATAGTGGGGTGCAATGCCTGCATCATCTTCAGCAAAGAAGAAACATATGGTAAAATGGAAACCTCCAATGGATGGTTTATTCAAATTGAATTTTGATGGGAGCTGTATTGGCAATCCGGGTGCTGCTGTAATGGGAGGTGTAATAACAAATGGTGAAGGAAAATTGGTGTCTTGTATTCTGGGTCTATAGGGCAAGGGGACTTCATGGGTGCAGAACTAAAGGCAGCTGTATTTGGGGTCCAAAACGTATGGGAGGCAGGGATTAGGAAGTTGATGATTGAAGGAGATTCAAAGGTGATCATAAATGTAGACCCAACATTTGACGACCCATTACAAATGTAGATTGGTTCTTAGCAATCACACTACTAGGCACCTTTTTTCAACCTCTTGGCCAACACCTTAGCCAATATTTGATAAAAACTGTTGGACAAACTGATCAGCCTGAAATCCTTAATGTTTGTTGCCCCTTTTAATTTCGTTATAAGGGAAATGAAGATTGCATTTAAACTCCTCTCCAGTGAGGTATTTCGATGGAAGACTTTCAGCATATCCTCTTTCACCACCTTCCAACAGCTCTTATAGAAAAGATTGGTGAGCCCATCCGGACTCGGAGATTTTTCAGTATCTAGCTTCTTTACCACCTGCCAGATTTCCTCTTAGAGAAAGGAGCTTCTAAATCTCTTTGATAATCTTTTGAAATTTATACCAATTGACAAAGGCCTTTTTACCCAAACCTCCTTGAACAAGTCAGAGAAAAATCTAGTAGCAATGCTTTTCATCTCAAGCCATTGTTTTCCCACCATAGAGTCATGCTCTAGCCTACCGATAGAGTTTACTCTATTCCTTGCACTGGCCATCTTATGGAAAAATCTTGAGTTTTTGTTCCCTGCCTTAAACCACTTCACTTTTGCCCTTTGTTCCATTTTAACTCATCTTATTCTCCTCTCTTCTTCTGTAATAGGTCTCCAGCCAGATCCACCTCCTTAATTGTCTCTAAGCACTCTCTCTTTTCTGAATCTGAGCTACCTAACTTCTCCACCTTCTAAGACTTCAAAGCTTCCTTGACAACACCCAACTTCTTCGCTAGAATGAAAGAACTTGTCCCTTCCACCTGAGCTTCAGACCGCTAGACATTTAAAAATGAATTAAATCTTCTTCTTCAAAGTTCAAACCAGGTGTTTTCCATTTTAAATGGCGTTTTTTCTGCTCACCTGATTCCTACAAATTAGTTGGATGAGAGTGTGATCTAAAACAGGCCTAGGGAGAGCCACTTGTCTCAGATTCAGAAAAGATCCTCCCACCACGTGGAGATCAGGAATATGTCTAGCTTCACCAACACTAGGTTTTCTTGATTCTTTGTCCACATAAATTGTTCCCCCGTCAGGTATAAATCTATGAGCTCAAATTGACTCACAAAATCAGCAAACTGCCTCATATCTCTGGATCTCCTACCTCCTCCATATCTCTCTTCCAAAAATCTGACAACGTTAAGGTCCCCCCTATCATCCAAGGAAGAGTGAAATAACCTCTAGCTTTTGCCAAATGATCCAGTAGTCGATCAAAACTACAATCAGCCTTGAATCCTAACAGATTTCAGATTTAGGAAAGGTAGAAGAAAAGTAGGAGAAGGAGGAAAAGAGGAGAAGAACCAGAAGTACACAAAGGTTTGAAAGGAGGAACAGATTCAATCAATCTGCCGCCACCACTCTCTTAATATTTATAGGTTATGTTCAGTACATAAGGGAAAGGACAGGACTGCCTTAATACTTACATGGCAAGAAAAAAACAAATAAAAGACTGAAATAAATAACACACTGAAATAACAAGCTGATTATCAACTAACACTGACATGACTAATAATAGTTGCACATGCTGTCCTACGAACGGGGTGGGGACCACAGCCGTGGGGCCCACATCAGTTTTCTCTACAGATCCCAAGGCCTCTCCCTTGCTTCACTTTCTTGTTGGACCATAAACATTTGTAAATTGACACAATGTACCCCCCTCTATCTCCAAAACCACCAACATGAGAAGAAATAAGCTTACACTTAAATTTATCCCCCAAAGTTAACAACCCCCTGCACTTCCCCTCACCAGTTTGCTAACCCATCTTACTTGCCCTTGCCCCCAGACACTCCTGATCACTGCAACCTCCACCACTTCTAATTTGGTTTCCTGGACTAGCAACACATCTGAATTCCATCTTTTGAGCAAATCATGAACTACCAACCTCCTTCTAGACCCTAAACCCCTCACATTCCACAATTTCAATTTCATCTCCCTTCCAAACACTCAAGGAACAACTACAACTTCACCCCTTCCCCTTCCTTCCAACTCCTACACCTTTTTTCCTTCTCCCCTCGATGAACCCTCCCCCTTTTCAGCCTTCTCATTTAAACCCCATGACAGCCTCATCATGCCTTTGCTTTTCCTAGACAAGCTCCTACCCCTTTTAGCATTCAGTTTCCCTTTCTCTTCCAATTGCCTCTTCTCTATACCTTCAAGGTATCTAATTGTTTCCTCGTCCATACCTAGAAATTAACCCAAACCCAATAATTTTGAAGTCACCCAAGCGGAAGATGACTTGACACCTCTCCCTTTCCCACTACACCCCCCTCTACTTTCCACCTCCGACGAAGCCAACTCTAGCACTTCCTTCTTACTTCTAAAACCCTCCTCATCCTAAAAGAGCTTACACACCTGATTTTGAGTTCCTTCCCCTGAAAGTTGTGTCGTTCATACAATCTCTTCCAGATTTTCCACCATTTCCAAAGGGATAACCTTAGTTGGCTTTGCCTCTATTGGAATCAACGCCACTAGTAGAGTTCTGTTCTTGTTCATCCTCTTCTATGGCATCTCTCCAGCGAGGGCTTTTTCTATTGAATGATCTCCCTACTTGAACCTTCCACCCCTTCCTTTGTTAACTTTTTGGTCTGGTTCACTTAGCCAATCTGGACCAAATAAAGGTTAGGGGCCACCCCTTACTCGGTCCACCCTAAATGGATTACATAGTGGTTGGGCTTGAATCCCATTGACCAGTTTGATTGGTAATTTTTCTCCGATTCGAATACACACATTTACCTCTCCTCCCCTTGCTTCCCCTCCTTGGAAAACCCTTTAATTTTCTCCCAACGACCTCTCTGGGAATGGCAACGGGGCGGGGCGGGGCCGAGTTTTGCTTGCCCCGTCCTTGACCCCGAACACAAATGCCTCGCCTTGAACCCCAGCAAGGCAAGAAATTCTAACTCCATCCCCATCCCCGTAGGGAACGGGGATCCCCAAGTTTGCTCTGCCCTGCCTCACCCCGGCCATTCCTACTTGTATACTTATAAATTTATTTTTTATTTTTTTAAATCTATCTAGAACTACTTTATATTATATTATATTATATAATAGAATAAAATAAAATATAAAATATAATATTATAATATGATATAACATATATTAATATATATGTTGGGCGGGGTGGACAAATACCATCCCCCCCGTCTTTGATCCCTATAGTTTCGGGTTTCCCTGAACTCCGATAAGTAGTCAAAAAACCTGCCCGACTGTGGCGGAGCAGAGCGGGACCCCACGAGGACGGATCAAATTGGCATCTCTAGACCTCTCTTCCATTTGACAACCAAACTTTAGACCCTCTCTAGCTGAAAACAAGTTCAAATCCTTTAGATATTCCATAAGAACTTCGTTTAAAGCCACCTTCAATATTCTCGCCTGACCTTGTTGAGGATTTAAAATTTGAACCTCACTCCCAATTTGACTGTTAACATTAGAGGCGATCGGACGGTTAGGAGAGACCTGCTGTTTTCTAGTCTTGGCATAAGTGCCCAACCGAGGCTCCTTAGGACCCGTCTCTTTTATGGGTTGCTGGCTGTTTGTCTCCTTCCTCTTTGGCAATCTCCCCAAGTTGTTGCTCTCCTCCACCTCCTCTTTGATCACCATTGTTTTACACTTTTGCTTGCTTCTAAACCCAGTCCAACTCCTCCTAAGTCCTTATTCCCTACCCTCCTCTTTACCAATCTCTTCGTCTCCACTGTTGGCCTTCTCTCTTGCCAGATTCAAACCCAGAACGAAGCCTCTCTCACCACAATCTCTACCTTTTCCAGAATCACTCCCCCACCTCTTACCTTAATATGAACCCATTCACACATTTTTAGCTCCTCTGCAGAATCATTTGTACCTAGGAAACCCACACACTAGTTTCCAATCCCCTTCATCACGCTAGGACACAATAGCAGCAAAGGCAGAGTAAAGACTTCAAGCCAGACTTCCTCCGGTGAGTAAATCTCCCCCTCCTTCGGTAAGAAACATCTGACACTCGCCACCCACCAGTCTATTGCCAAACGATTTTTTTAGAAGGTAAGTTAAAAAATTTTATTGATGAAAAATGAAAAAGTCAAAACTACTTCCTGGAGCCCCACACTGTAAGAGGGCAAATTACAGACTCCAAATAGACTGAGTACAAAGCAGATGAAATAGATTCTGAGATTTAAACTCAGGGGAGACGGACAACCAAGAAGCAAGTTTAGACAGTGGTCTGAATTAAGTCCATTAGATTTCTCACTTTGTTGCAGAAAATCCTGTTGTTTCTTTCAGTCCATAAGGTCACCAAAACAGCCACAGGGATGGTTCTCCAGATCAGATTACCCTTCCTCTTCAAGCCAGGTAATTTCCAGCAGTATAAAAGATCCTTGACAGAGCCAGGCATGACCCAACAGACCAGCCGCCTTGAGAAAGTGCTCCCAAACTCTTGCGGAGATCGAACAGCGGATGCCCGGGTGATCAGCTGTCTCTGGCAAGAGCCCACAGAGGCCACAATTAAGATCTCAAACCTGAACCCCTCTCCTAACCAAATTAGTTCTTGACAAGCACTTATTTAGAGTCATCACCCAAACCAGAAAATTATGTTTAGATGGGCTGACAGTGTTCCACACCTGCTTACTTGGGAAATCAGATGTGTTTGATCTACTCAGTTTTGAAGCTAAAGATTTAACAGTAAAAACACCATCACCACTCCATCTCCACCTCCATTCATCCTTCAAATTAACCGAAATAGATTGCCGTAACAGTTGTAGAAGATCCAACAGCTGATCCATCTCCCAATCAAAAAGGTTTCGTCTGAAGAGGGGGCACCAGGAGATTGATTCCCCAACCACCTCATAAGAATCAGCAACTGAGACTTCAGGGCTGTTGGCACATTGAAAAAGTAGAGGATAAGCTTCAGCCAGGGGAATATCTAAGCACCAGGAGTCCTTCCAAAACTTCAACCTATCTCCCCTACCAATCTTGAGAGCTAGGCCATCAGAGAAAACCGGAAAGTATTTCATGATTCATTTCCAAAGGGAGCAACCCCAGCTCTGAAAAGGATCCAAGGATTTCCAATTACCCCAGTCCACCCCATATTTAGATGCAATTAGGGTCCTCCACCAGGCAGTCCTCTCAACACCAAACCTCCAAAGCCATTTTCTGAGAAGAGAAGAGTTAAAAACCTTCAACTTCCTTATTCCCAAGCCTCCATCCTCCACGGGGAGGCAAACCTGATCCCACTTAACTAGATGGATTTTTCTTTCTTCCTCCCAATCTCTCCACAGAAAATTCCTCTGAAGGGACTCCAACTTCCTTGCTATTTTAGAAGGGATGGGAAAGAGAGATAAGAAATAAGTGGGAAGGTTTGAAAGAGTACTTTTTAGGAGAGTAACTCTACCCCCTGAGGAAAGATACTTAGCTTTCCAGGATGCTAGTTTCCTTTCCACCCTTTCTACCACTAGATCCCAGATAGCACTCGAGGTACACTTGGCCCCAAGAGGGAGCCCTAAATACTTCCCAGGAAGATGATCCACGTGGCAGGCAAGGACCTATGCCAACTCATCCAAACAGTCAACTTGGCCCACTGGAAGTAGAACACTATTCCCCAAGTTTACTTTGAGTCCAGATACCACTTCAAACCATCATAGGATCCCAAGCATACTCTCCGATTGATCCTGTGAAGCATCAATAAAACACAAAGTATCATCTGTGAACTGTAACATGTGCACCTCCCCCGCCCGTGTTGATTTCAAAACCCTCTCACTGACCATCAGAAACAACCACCTTACTAAACTGAAACAGCACCTCCATAAGACATATAAAGAGCAAGGGAGAAAGAGGGTCCCCTTGTCTAATACCCCTCGAGCTCTCAAAGAAGCTTGTAACTTGTCCATTGACCAAAACTGAAAACTTAGGGGAAGTAACACAAACTTTCATCCAGTTCCTCTATTTTTGCCCAAAATTCATTCTTGCAAGTACAAAATCCAGACATCTCCAATTCACATGGTCATAAGCTTTCTCAATATCCAATTTGCAAATCGGGCCTGGTGTCCTAGTTCTTCTCCTATAGTCAATGAGCTCATTTGCAATAAGCACACTGTCCTAACATCTGTCTCCCAGGAAAAAGGCACTTTGATTTTCGGATATCACACTAGACAGGACCTTTTTCATCCTCTCAGCCAGAACTTTAGCCAAAATCTTGTAAAAGCTATTGAGAGGACTAATAGGTCTAAAGTCCTTGATGTTAACTGCCCCAACCACTTTGGGAATGAGAGAAATAAATGTGGCATTTAGACTTCTCTGCAAGGAGGCACTACTATGGAAAGTCTAGAACACATTTAGCACATCTTGTTTGGTGAACTCCCAACACTTCCACATAGAACAGGCTTGTCAAACCATCCGGCCCAGGAGATTTCTCTGCCTCCATCTTATTAATTGCTTCTTTAACGTCCATCTTAGTGAAAGGACCTTCAAGATAAGCTTTCTGCTCATCAGAGAGCCTTTTGAAGTGGGTGTGAACAGGGAGAGATCTAACCGGCCAGGGCTCTTTATACAACTTCTTATAAAAAGCAGAGGCCAAGGCTTTAATTTCAGCAACCGGTTCACCAATTCTACCCTCACACTCTAACTTGCTGATCTCCTCAACTCTATTTCGAGCATTGGCCATTTTATGAAAGAAGCCACTATTATTATCCCCCACCTTGAGCCAAGTAGATTTAGCTCTCTGTCTCCACCTAATTTCATCTTTAACAGCTAGTTTATCAAATGTCACCTTGGCTTGACATCTTTTCAGCCTTTGCTCTTGAGAAATCTGACCAACTTCTTCAGCTCTATCCACCTCTTCAATCACACTTGAGACAAGCCCTTTTTTCAGTCTCCAAGGACAAACTATTCTCCAGCTTCCAAATTCTGATTTTTTTCTTTAATTATCCCCAATTTTTTTGGCTAGGATGTGGGAGCTAGAGCCATTCACTTGACACTCATTCCAGAATTTGTTCAGCAAAGGCAGGAAACCCTCATCCTCCAACCATGCATTTTCAAATCTGGAAGGGACCTTGATTTTCTCTATGGAGCCACAAATTAACTGGATGGGGCTATGATCTGAGACAGGTCTAGGAAGAGCAACTTGCTTAAAGGAGGGAAACAACTCATCCCAATCAGAAGAAACCAGAAACCTGTCCAATCTAACCAACGTAGTAGATTCCTGATTGTTTGTCCATGTGAAATTAGCACCCACCAGCGGCAAGTCCATTAATTTAAATCTGTTTAGAAAGTTAGCAAACATGTTCATTGCCCTTGTTCTTCTTCCCCTCGTGTTTTTTTCTTCAGACGACAAAGTCACATTAAAATCCCCTCCAATAGCCCAAGGACAATCAAGATGCCCTATAGAGCTTGCTAAATCTTCCCAGAGCTCACTTCTTTGGCTATTTTCTGGAGGACCATAGATATTTGTAATTTGGCAGACCCCCTCATTTTCCCATTTTGATCCAAACCTTCTTAGAATCATAATGAGGGTCTTTTGCAGATTAACCTTAATTTGTACCCTAGCAGCATTAATATGCAGAATGCCAGAATAAAGGCCTAGAATTTTTTAATCTCAGAATAGATCGTTCATGGTCCGCTATGCTAATTGGAATAGATAGACAAATCTGATAGCCCTAGGCTTATAGAACATGATTGGCTATCTCAAGTCTCAAGTGAGTATAAGGTGTCCTTGGGTTTGAGAAGGATGACGGTGACGTCGGTATTGCACTGTTCAGCCGGGACTAGGTGGACTAGTGCAAAGCCAGCCTGCGTGAGCGCCGGGACTGTGGAAGCGTGGTGGGATGTTACGATCCAGTTGTCTTATGTTGGTAGTATGGGATGCTAATGTGAGGCATCCCACATTGGTAGAATGGGATGCTGTTGTGGGGTATATATGTGCTTGGTTCCCTCCCTCTAACAGCTAGCTTTTAGGGGTGAGTTCTCCTAAGTCACGTATCATGACTGATATAGGTAGAGAAGAATAAAGATGAAGATGCGGGTATTAAGCAAAAGATGATTAAGTGGGAGGAGGGGGTATAGCCTCTTTTATAGGAGCTGTAGGCTTTGGGAAATCAGCATTTGATCAAAGGCCAGACTTTTGGAGCAAGGCAGAGACTAAAACTTAACTATGGTGGGTGTTAGTCCAAAAAAGGCCATCTCTCTGTGCTCTTTTCAGGAGAATCTTGTTCACACATTTGGAATCTAAATGGTGCTATTAGATTCATCCTAGACAGGATGGTAATAGTTGAAAGGGAACATGAGCGTTGTTTGATATCATAAGAAAAATTCATCTACATGTTTCATTCATGAACATCTTCTTTTCTTTAGACTATGTTTGGTTTGAAGGAAAAGGTAGGGAAAAGTGAGGAAACTTATACGAGGTTTGTAAAGGTTTCCCTACCTTTCCCTTCCTTTCCCTACTTTTTCCTTAAAACCAAACATAGCTTTAGTGTATTGAGGCTAAGGTTTCATTGCTAGCACCATCAGGTGTAAGGAGGAGCATTATATCTAGAGGACAGTTTTTCACTTTTTCTTTCTTTTTTTTAAACTTTTGAAGAAAGGTCTACATATATTTTTCTTTTTAGTTGCTTTTTATGATTTGTGGGTGGTGTTCAATCCTCTGTCAACCTCACTCCTTTTTACTCCACATCCTCTATTTTCTCTTTCTAGGGAGAGCTGTTATGTATGGTGGGGCAGTTGGCTGTTCACTCAATCTAAGGCCTTGTGCTTTTTGTTTAAGAAAAAAACTGTCAATATGTGCACACACATCCACCTTGGCTCATTTTAGTAAGATTATTCAAGCAATTATCCTTAGGATTATCACCTCAGTAATATATTTTGTAAAAAAAATCAACCAAAAACTAATCAAAGGATCAAGCTAACAAGCACCATGAAATATAAGAAACAAAAGGAAAGACAAGCAAATCAAATAAAGGAAAAGAATCAATGGATTAATTCAATGAATTAAATGGTTAACAAGGGATTAATTGACCAAAGGAAAGACGAGCTAAAACACAAGGGATGGTGTTGCCTAAATTATCATGGCATCAACTTAAGAGAATATTGTGGCAGCAATGTTTGCAATCAATTGTACTTTGTTAGTTCTTTTAGATCGGATTTTCTTTGCCTAGTTCTCTTTCCTTTCTCTTCTTTGCCTTAAATTGATTGCGCTTTTTGCAACCTTTTGTGGTCAATTACATGAAATCTGATTTACATTTCCCTCTATTTATGGCTGTCTTTTGTTTACTTGTGTCCTTATGTCTCCCACTACTACATTGCACATGATTTCTTTGTCCTTGTAAAGCCTTCAATTTGTTATGGTCATTGGTCTCTGATGTGCACGTCCAAACCATCTCAGACAACATTATCTCATTTTGTCAACTATTCAAGCCAACCCTTGGTCGACAAAGGCATTCTTTATAGTTTTTCTAGTCATGTTGTATTTTAACTGCCCAAGATTCCGTCACAAAGTCTTACAGAAAAGAAATGTTTCTAAAGCATTGTTGTTCCTGTAGCTTTAACATGCATCATAACAAAGTAGCACAGAGATGAAGTCATATGTAAGACCTTCCTACATCGATGCAATATGTAAGATAATGTAACCTACCTTTAAACAGATAATGCGTATATGCAATATGCAAGATCTTCCTACACCGATGAAATCATATTTAATCGACTAATTTGATCAAAGAATGATTCTTACCCTACATTTATGGGAAGAAATATATGCCTCGTAAAGTTTTGGAAATGCTAATCTGTTAGTCTTACATGTCATTTAAAAATTATCTGCTAAAATGCAGGAAATTTCAGCTTTACAGAGAGGCTATCAGTGAAATATGCTGGAGCTGCAGCTATGTACTTTGTCTCCAAGAATCTGAAGAAGAAATATAACATAACTGATGAACGTGCAGCATTGTACGAAGCCGCTGAAACATGGGTGGATGCTCTAGATGGTCGGGATTTTCTTGGTCTGTAACTTAACCTCATCTTACTTAATCAGTAGGATATCCACACCAAACTCCTTGTTTTAATCCCAACCTAGTTAACCTCTGCACATTCTTCATGTCTACAGGTGGCTCCAAGCCTAATTTAGCAGATCTTGCCGTGTTTGGAGTTCTAAGACCCATCAGATACTTGAAGTCTGGTAGAGATATGGTGGAGAACACTCGCATTGGTGACTGGTATGCAAGAATGGAAGAAGCCGTTGGAGAGTCTTCAAGGATTAAATCCATAGAGCAGTAGAAGATTTTGCCATTTGCATCCACGATGGTGTTTTATGCCCCAACTATGGGTAGCAGGAATGATGTCCGATCAAGAACCCTAGAACATGGAGGAGAAAATTTTTGCATTCTTTCTCTCACATAAAAGAATTTTGATACATTGAGGGGATCTTTTAGTTTAATATATTTAATGTGTTATAACTATTAATTACTTGGGCACTGGGCAGAGTTATTTTTAACTCGATTTGAATTTTATGAAGTAAAAGCAATAATACTGTTTTTGATCTGGTTGAAGCCAGGCCATAGATAGGCGTGTAAAGGTCCAGTGGGTAATCGTCATGAGACTGGAAATTCAGGGACATTATGATCCATCCAGTTACTATAATAAGGTGTAAACATACATGACATAACATTCAGGAAAGTTTTCTTTGTGGTCTTTAGTTCTCCCATTGATTAATGTATTCCATGTGATTAAATCTTACTTTGACATATGACACTTAAATTTTGCTCATATCACCTAGATATATTTTGGATATATGCATTTAATAATATTTTATTATTGAATGACAAAATAACATCTCTATGGTTGCTAGTAGGATCCTAATTTGCCTTGTTAATTTATTAGTTTTTTTCTCAAATTCATATTTCTACATAATTTTTTTTTTCTTTTTTTTGTGGGCTTTTTCTTATGGGTTTGGAGTACTATGGCAAAGGGAGTTGGAAGAACATTTCTAAACATTATGTGCTAACTGCTAACTAGAGCATCTACCCACGTTCAAAGTCATGCACAA
Source organism: Nelumbo nucifera (assembly GCF_000365185.1). The sequence continues at coordinate 4,865,558 of NW_010729074.1, forward strand.
AGTATTTCAGTATTTGGCCTCGAACAATTTGACCATAAAAGGAGAGACGTTAACCAGGCATTATATCACATTTGTTGATATAGTGCAGCAGTAAGACGAATGCTATGTTGAAATCCTAACTTCAATTTCAACCTTAGCCACCTTTTGTCTTTGTGTCTATTTGACACATCAGCGCCATGTTGGAAAAAACGGTGTTCCAGGAAATGTCAATATATTTGGAACTGTTTTTTCATAAAAAAAAATGGTGTTCTAAGTCATGTTTTGGAAATCAATAAGGCGTGGTTTGGACTTTGGAGCAATGTCGAATTTGATGTTTTTTCATATTGGAGCTTCTTGTTGCCAACGAGAACATGATGTGATAGTGATGTGGATTTTCTATAATGGTACAACTTTCAGTGCTAAAAACAGATATGGAGCACTAGTACCAAATAGAAGGTGTTGTTGTTTCAGGAAACGTCCTACCTGACAGCAACATTTCCAAACAAAAAAAAAGATATCATTTTCTTAAAAAAACGGTGCTTCCAACCCATACATCAGCAGAACGGTGCTATATCTGCAGCATCGATGCCAAACATATACTTAGCCACCTTTAGTACATCTCTGTCTGTTGGAATTATTATTTTTATGGTTAAATTTCAGATAGTGCTTTTGAAAGCATGACTTCCCTTGTAGATCTTGATTTTAGTTACACTTGGTGAGCTTGGAGGCATGGTACCAAGGTCATTGAGTATGCTCTGCAACTTGTACAATTTATTGTACACTTGCCAGAGCAGTTAGGAGAGAATATAAGATTCCTAGTCGCCCTATTTCTCTTGGGCATCTTTCCATCCCATCGTATAAACTGGGGCCTGGATTGGATTTCTTATATAGACTTCTCAATTATAGATGTTTTCAATACAAGCTTACCAGGAAGCATTAAATTTTCAGATGTATTAGAAGCTTGTTTGGAAAGTATGGACCCTAAGAATAAGAAATAATTTCAGTTAATGTGTTTTGATAAACTGAACTATATTAGATAAATGAGTTCATTATAATGAAAGGGGTTGTAAAATTAAACTCATACATGGCCTAGTTTTCTCTTAAAGGTGCATTCGCTGTACTAATATAGAATCAGAACAAGTCAAAAGATGGTGACTGGTGAGATCTTGCTGACTGATGAGTTCCTTTTCCTTGCTTCCCATTTTCTAAGTTTTGGATTGCAATAATCCCCATTACAACCACCCATTTCTGGTGGGAAATTTCTAATAAGTCGAGATTGATGGAAACCATTCTTTTCCATCCCAACCATAATCTGCAATTACTACAATAAAATCCAAGAAAGAAAAAAAAAAGACTGTGCATGACTAGTGGGTTGATTATGAGTCTATAAGTCCTTTTAATACTCCTTTACAGAACCAATTTGCATTGTGAAAACTAAGTTTTGCTTCTCACCAAGAAAAAACTATGGTCACATCATCCAATGGCCGTATGGTTACTCTGTTTCACTTGTTTCTGCTTCTACTGGCAAAAGGGTTGAGTAGTATTTCTGGATTCCCAAACGCGAGTTGCATCGAGAGTGAGCGCGTCGAGCTCTCCTCGAGTTCAGACTAAGTCTTACAAATCCATCGAACTGTCTCTCATCTTGGGTGGGCCATGATTGCTGTGCATGGAAGGGAGTTGAGTGCAGCAAAAGCAATGGTCACGTCCTCAAGCTCCATCTTCGAAACGCTGTTTACTTAAGCGATGACAACGTTGATGATTATTTCGACGCATTCCTGGGTGGTGAGTTAAATCCTTCGTTACTTAGATTGAAACATTTGAATTATTTGGACCTGAGCAGAAACGACTTTAGTGCAACTCATATCCACAGTTTCCTTGGCTGGCTCCCTGAAACAGTTGACGTATCTTAACCTCTCTGATGCAAGTTTCCAAGGGAAGGTTCCACCTCAACTGGTTAACCTCTCAAACCTGCAGCACCTCGATTTCAGTTTTCTTTCAGGAGTAAGGTTTGATGAACTGGATTGGCTGTCTACTCTGTTTTCTCTGTTGTTTCTGGACCTCTCTGGGAATAGTGTTTCTCAGTTAAGTGGGTGGTTTCATGCGATTAACATGCTTCCTTCTCTTCGAGAATTACACTTAAAATATTGCCAACTTCCCCAGTTGCATGTCAATTTCGCATCTCTGACTGTCCTTGATCTCAGTGAGAACCAATTTAGTTCCACAATTCATCTCCGGTTGTTTAATCTTAGCCACCTTGTAAATCTTGATCTGGGTCGGAATCGTGTTCATGGTTCAATTACAGATAATGCTTTTGAAAGCATTCCCTTATAGATCTTGATTTAAGTCATAATGAGTTTGAAGGTGAGATACCAAGCCATTGAGTATGCTCTGCAACTTGAGCAGTTTAGATTTGTCAAAAAATAAATTTAGGGGAGAAATATCTGGGTTCTTGGAAAATTCCTCCCATTATTGCATTCATGGGTCTAAATTACAGACTTTGAATCTCGGAGGGAACAACTTTACTGGGCACTACTTGCCGGAACATTTAGGAGAGTATAAGAATCTTGAACGCATTATTCTTTATTCAAACTCATCTTCTGGCCCAATCCCCATTTCTCTTGGCCAACTTTCAAGACTACAAGTGTTTGATATATCTAATAATTCCTTGGATGGTTTCATATCTTAAATTCACTTAAATAAGCTCTCAAGAATGAGATATTTAGACACGTCCTCAAATTCAGTTTCACGTGGGTTTCTCCTTTTCAACTCATTGTTATTATAATGCCATCTTGCAAACTGGGGCCTGGATTTCCTCTGTGGCTCCAAAAGCAAAGGAATTTTTCATATATAGATGTTTCTAACACAGGCTTATCAGGCAATATCTCCAATTGTTTTCAGAACCTCTCCTGTCGTGCTTCCCACATCAATCTCTCAAAAAATTTGCTTTCAGGACACATTCCCTCAAGTATTGGTTATACAATCCCCAACTTGTGGATCTTGGATCTTTCAGATAACAGATTGACTGGTAAAATACCCTCAACAATTTGCAAAGTGCAGGAACTGATATTTCTTTGTCTCTCAAACAATCATTTCCTTGGAGAGCTCCCTCAGTGTCGGGATGTCAATTTTCATTATTTTTGGAAACCAGATTTGTCGAGTAACAAACTATTTGGACAGATTCCAAGTTGGATAAGTTCTCTATATATCCTCACCTCATTACATTTAAGCATAAACAATTTCTCCGGGGAGTTTCCTTCTGCTTTGAAGAATTCATACCGTTTAGAGACTCTTGATCTTGGTGAGAACAAATTCTCTGGGACAATCCCTCCATGGATAGGAATTGAAGGAACCATTCACAGCTGAAGTTTCTCAGTCTTCGATCAAAAATATTTCACGGATACATTCCACCACGACTTTGCCACCTTCAACTTCTACAAGTAATAGATCTTTCACAAAATAATCTGTTGGGAACCATTCCTCCTTGTTTAGTCAATATTCTTAGTGCCATGGTTTTGTTGAATGAAACTAGGGATGATGATTCCATCATTCCATGAGCATGCTTGATCATATTCCCTGGGACTATTATACTGATAATTCTCAGCTAGCGCCGATGTTTTATAGGCATGAAGACAAATTGGCTGTGACTACAAAAGGAATAGAACTCTTGTATACCAAGACACTTCAGCTCGTAACCAGCTTGGACATCTCTAGCAACATTTTAGTCGGAGGGATCCCAGAAGAGCTAACAAATCTTCATGGATACGAAGTTTAAATGTATCAAGAAACAATTTGACAGGAAAAATACCACAGAATCTCTGGATTTTTCGAGAAACCAGATTTCTGGTCCAATTCCTACAAGCATGTCTACTTTGACCTTTCTAAGTCACCTCAACTTGTCCTTCAACAACCTTTTTGGTCCAATTCCCAGGATTATGTGGACCTCCACTCAAGAGCTGCATAGTAGAAGATGGTGATTTACCTCCAACAAATGTTCCAATGCCAATTGTTAGTGGAAATTGAGCAGGAGAAGAGGACAAAATGCTTTGGTTTTATGCTGGAATTGCACCAGGATTTGTAGTTGGGTTTTTGGGAGTTTATGGTGTGTTGTTTTTCAACAAGTCTTGGGGGTATGCATACTTCCATTTTCTTGACAAAATCTGCAACAAAGTTGTAGTAGCAGTGGCAGTATATGGGGCTAAGCTGAAGAAAATATGCAGAAGCGAAGATGGAGAATAAGGTGCACTCAAGTATCGCTTCGTTCTCCTAGGCCCTGTTTGGCAACATTTTGTGAGAGTGTTTCTATTGTTTTCTGTGTTTTTGCAGAACAAAAATGTGTTTGGCAAAAAAAAAAAAACAACAAAACAAAAGAAATGAGTCATTCCCACATGAGAACAACACCCAAAGAATGCACTCTTTGGAAGGGGAAAACCTATGATGTGGAAAAGATATGGTATGGGAAGAGTTTTGATCAATCAAAACCCACCTATGAATTTTGATAAATAACCCCTGATTAGCTGGGTCCGGATGTAGTAAGCACGCTAGGTGAGCACATTAAGTAAGCACTTAATAGCGTGCTGACATTTGGCCCAGCTAAAGCACCTTGCATCCAAACTCCAAACGTTTTGTTCTTCCGTTAGTTATTATTTATTATTTTAATATTTGTGTTAAAAATAAAAAAACCAAAAACCAAAAAGGAAAACCTGTCCCATTAATGCGTCGGTCTCTCTATCTCCAATTTATTTATTCTTTTAATATTTGTGTTAAAAATAAAAAATAAAATAACCAAAAAGGAAAACCTGTCACATTAATGCGTCGGTCTCTCCATCTCCAACCTTTTGCCATTTAGGGTTCTTCCACACCTCTGTACATTCAGCGCCATTGCAACTGGTTACTTGGGGCAGCAGTTCTTCAAGTCCTCACCTGCGATTTCATCTCAAGAAACCCATCCATCAAATCTCAAGTGACTATAGTCTATCATCGCTATATATGCTTTACGGTTTCAATTTATCTCCCACTTTCATTTCTTTAGGGATTTGCATAAACAATATGGGATTTCAAACAAAACGCAAATTTCTGATTTTCTGGAATGGTTTTGTCGGATTTTTGTGGGATTTTATCTCTGTAACCATAAGTTCAAACCATGATATATTGATTGGAAATGTAGATTATGTTACTGATCATTCGCGGTATGGATGGACCCTCCCCATCTTGTTGCAAAGGTAATGGTGGGAGATCATCTATGACGTATGTTCTTTACCACTTTTTTTTCTTTTAGTTGAAACTTAGTGATTTAATCCCTTTTAATTTGGTTGGAAGAGTCCTATAAAGATGGGCGTTATGTTGTTCAACAGCTTGGTAAGATTGGATTTAACATACTTATTAACTAGTTTGGTCTGGAATCATCTACAATGGTCCTCATCACTAGTAATCATGCTTTTGTTAATTATTAAAACTTATTAGTTAAAAGTAACTAATACAAATCTTTGTTCTTTGTAACTTTTTTCTATGTACAGCATTTTTCCCTTGCAACTTCAATTTGTATTGTAGGATATAGGTGTACTTGGATTAGAATTGAGTTGGGGTATCACTTGGTTAATCATTAAAAAGGGCTATCTTTGTTTCTTAGTTGTTGGTGCAAAACTAGTAGCTCTTGGAATCCATTTCCAAGAGCTAGCACTATTTGGTTAAATGCTCTAGTACAAACAACTTTAAAACATGTCCATAGATAGAACAAAACAATTTAAACAATTGATTGGGATGACTTGTGAGAATGATTAGCCTAGATTATGGTTTCTGCAACTTGTTTTTTTTTTTTTAGAATCAACTTGTTTCTTTGTGAACTTTATTTGCTACCAACAACGTTAAGATGTTGGAAATTTGTCCATCCAGTTTTTTCTTGAATTTATTTTCTTCTCTTAACTCTTGTAGGAATATATTACAAGAACATGCAACACAAGGCTAGTAAAAAATCTCCTCAATATGCTTTTCATTTTCATGCTAATTGCATTCTATCTAATACCTAATTTTTATATTTTTTTTGCCTTTTGTATCAGCAGTAGATGTAATTTTTGATTGGTGCATCCTATACAATTTTTAAGACATGTCTGAATTAGCATATGCATACAAATTTACTACTTGGAAGATGGTTGGATGCAAAAAGCAAAGTTTTGGAGTAGTTCGAAGAGCATGTATCACTATAAGAGAATAGTAGTATGGAATGTTTTGAGAAGCAAGTTTCCCTCTTGGAGGATAGATTGAAATTAATAACATGTCAAATGCATTATACTTATTATAGTATTGTTATTTTATTGGCGGTATGGCTAAAACAATAGACTTCAGAATGAGCATTATTAGTTATGTAAAGATATGGCTAAGTTATATTTGGGACATCAAATTATTTGAAGTTTTTTTTTTCTTCTTGTTGTGTTCATATGAAATTTATGGCCGGGATTGGATTACCAAAAAAATTATGGGATTGTATTACTAAATGTAATGGAAATTAGTAATTTGTCAATACCAAATGGGCAACTTGAACCCTAATTGTAACTCTTTTGACTCCTAAGTTGCATACTCTATGTCAATTTATTAGGCTATGTTTGATTTGCTAGAAAATAAAAGATGGACATGTTAAAGTAGAGTTTTTAACAAATTTTGTGAAATTTCTTTAAAAATTTCCCTCAAATTTCGGTTCTTTCAAACTAAGCACAGCCTCAACGATAACAACTTGGAATGTAACAATTTTATTTTATGAGAGTTAAGAACTATGGGTCCATTTGGATCATAATCATAATCGAAATTGAAATTGGTATATTCCCCCACCTGAATTGAAATAAGCTAGTAGGGGATTCTTCTTCCCTAGGGAGGGGGGAGGGAATGGGGGAATGTCATTCCACCAAGAATTGGAGTCAAATTCCAATTCTACCCAACCAAAATAAATCCCTCAAATTAAGTGTTACCTTTTGGTGCAAAAATAAAGAAAAATTTCATAAATTTTGCATATATAGTAGCAAGAAAAAGCTTCCCCAAACACACTAGGCTCATTGAAAGGCTACAAATTCCAAATTTCAAGCTTGAATTAGTATCGAATGAAAGGCCAATACCCAATTCATATCCCAACTAAACAAAAGAAAAAATCAATAAAAATATGCTAAGCAAAAGATAATTACTTCCTTGGTTACAATGATATTATTAACCAAAGAAACTATAAAAAAAAATTACCAATAAAAGAAACTATAAAATATGTGCTTAGCATGTATAGAAAAAAACTATATCAAAAATCATAGCCATGCTTCCAAAAGAGAATTGCAAGGCTTTTGTACAATTATATGCAATCAGATTTCATAGAAAAGAATTGTCCAAGTATCTCTTGTATTCCTTTATCTCTTTGCCCTTCAATTCCTGCATTCAAATACAACTAAAAGATCTAAGACTTAATTATTAAAGTTTAAAATTTAAATGACATAGATAACTTCGCTAGAGGAAACACCTTTTTCCACTTTTTACCTACACTAGATATCATGAATTGATACGAGTTTTCGAACATTCTGTCACTTTTTTTAAAAGCTTTTCTGTAGTCTCCATAACAACCTTGTAAGCATTCTTAAAATGTAAAGCTCTATTTGCTATTTGGGAAAGCAAACAATTCATTTCAGATGGCTAGAGATTAGATGAATAGGTTTCTTGAGATTGGACGAATGGGTTTCTTGAGATGAAATCGCAGGTGAGGGCTTCAAGAACTACTGCCCAACCAAATTAAAAGGGATTAAATCACTAAGTTTCAACTAAAAGAAAAAAAAGTGGTAAAGAACATACGTCATAGATGATCTCCCACCAGTACCTTTGCAACAAGATGGGGAGGGTCGATCCATACCACGAATGATTAGTAACATAATCTGCATTTTTCCAATCAATATATCATGTATTGAACTTATGGTTACAAAGATAAAATCCCACAAAAATCCAACAAAACCATTCCAGAAAATCAGGAATTTGCGTTTTGTTTGAAATCCCATGTTGTTTATACAAATCCCTAAAGAAATGAAAGTGGGAGATAAATTGAAACCGTAAAGCATATATAGAGATGATAGATTATAGTCACCTGAGATTTGATGGATGGGTTTCTTGAGATGAAATCGTAGGTGAGGGCTTCAAGAACTGCTGCCCCAACCAACCAGTTGAAGGTGCAGAGGTGGGAGAAGTTCAGAACCCGCGAATGAGGAATACAATGGCTAGAGATTGGATGAATAGGTTTCTTGAGGTTGGATGAATGGGTTTCTTGAGATGAAATCGCAGGTGAGGACTTGAAGAACTGCTGCCCCAAGTAACGAGTTGCAGTGGCGCTGAAGGTCCAGAGGTGTGGAAGAACCCTAAATGGCAGAAGGTTGGAGATGGAGAGACCGGTGCATTAATGGGACAGGTTTTCCTTTTTGATTTTTTGTTTTTTATTTCTGACACAAATATTAAAATAATAAATAAATTGGAGATGGAGAGACCGATGCATTAATGGGACAGGTTTTCCTTTTTTTATTTTTAACACAAATATTAAAATAATAAATAATAACTAACAGAAGAACAAAACGTTTGGAGTTTGGATGCAAGGCGCTTTAGCTGGGCCAAATGTCAACACACTATTAGGTGCTTACTTAATTTGCTCACCTAGCGTGTTTGCTACATCCGGACCCTGATTAACTACCACGTTTATGATTCCAGTTGACTGGTTAGAAGTTTTTCAGATATCATATCTTGCCCATATCATAGTCGAATCCCTTTAGAAGTGACAAATTGACGTTCTCAAAGAACACGTTCTATGGGAACGTGCAGTTCCCACAACATCCATGTCTAATAACACGAGTGAAATGTCCCCACGTGAGAGAAGGGATGCTATTGTCATTTCGTGCAAAAAATATAAACTCAAACCCTATATAACAGCCCTGTATAACTCCGAAAAAACAGTAAAAGGGATCGCCAAAGCTAAGTCGGAGAGGCTGCTTAAGAACGAGTAGCAAGTCAGTACCAGCCGTTGAGTCTCAGCTGTCGTCCATCATTGGTTTCATATGTTCAACAGCCATTGAGTATTGGTTGTTGGCCATCAACAGGTCATCAGCAGCCATTGTCGTCATTCAACCCATCATAAAGGTCCAATCTTAGTTTCCTCCACCTTGAAGAGTTGCTACGCATGGGATGATTTCAATCTGCTATCAGGAATGGAGGTCATTATCACCCAAAATTTGTTGTCGCCATTGCAGGACAATCCTTGCGCTCGTCCCTCTCCTCCACTGATGCAGAACGTTCTTTTAAATTTCATGTCCTCCTGCCACGTGATACGTTTTTTTTTTTGTTAATTTTAGACTTAATGTGAACGGATTCGTAGAACTGATGTTAAGAAATAGTTTCATTATCCAAACGTTGTTTTTATTTATGTAGAACAAAATCCGCTCTCAAAGAACAAATTGCCCAATACTTGTACTATTCTCCAAGAGCAAGAAATAAAATTCTTGTTCTAGTAATGGAATTTCTAAAAGAATAGAAACAGGTGGGAGAGTTTTCAAACAGTCCCCTAGTATTTGGTTGTTTTCTTTTATGTTTTACGTCTCTCTTTGTGTTATATACGTATGTTGCAAGGTTCAAAGTATCGATATGTATCATACCAGGAGCTTCTCGATATGTCCCTACAAGGACTGTATCGGATCAGACCATGGTTCAGAGGGTAACCAGGACTTAAACCAACCCCTCTGAACCGATTTTGAAAAAAATAAATAAAAGCACAGGCCGATGGGCGTATGGGCCTGTGTTGATATTTAAGAACCTTGGTATGTTATGTTGTGCTCTCTCTCTCTCTAGATGTTTCTCCATTAGTTTGATTGTTTCATCTCATGAGCGTGATTTCTACAACTTTTAAAATTTAACGTTTTATTATAGAAAGAGTGATGTTATTTAAAGGAGTGCACAAATTGTAGAAACAAAAAATCATTTGTACAAGAGCTCTTAAAAACACTAGGGTAATCTACTTGGCAGTTGGCACTCGGGCTTAGTTCATTCAAACCAGCTAGCTCGGTAATTAGTCTGATTCTGAAATCTGGTTCAGACAACCAAGTATGAGGTCAACTCATAGAGAAGCCATCTGCTTCTCAATTTCTTGTTATGCCTCTCACATTGTTTCTTGCTCTGGTTGTTCTTCCAATTGGTGCACTAGCTCTCTTAATTTCCTTTGGCCAAACGACTATTTATTCCATGACTTCAAAAGGGTTGAAAAGGAAATTTTCTTTTACACAGTTGGATCTGATCCTTCAACATTTAAGTGCCAGGCCCAACTCTCTCTGAAAAGCACAGGCGTATGGGCTTTGTCAAGTCTCTTCTTGATTTTTTTTCCAACCCATTTATTTGTTTGTTTGCCCATGCAGTTATTGGGTGGGGGTCCTTGGTCTGATTTAGTCTGATCTATTTATAGCCCAATTTGTCTTCCCTAGGGGTGTCAATTGGACTGGATTTGGTCCAATCCGATCCAGTCCAATGTGAGTCCATTACAAATGGACTAGGTCCAATCCAATCCAATGAATATTTGGATCATCTTGGATCGGTCCACCAATTCAATGTTCAGACCATCCAATTTGTTCAAATTCATTTTAATTTAGATTGGTTTCAACCCAAATCTGGTCCATTGACACCTATATTCTTATCTTATATCAATGGACTGGATATTAGCTTATTCCAACCAAATTCAATATTCTTATCTTATATCAATGGGCGTGCGCTGATGATTCTTGTGTTGCCTACCCACTTTTAGAATCATATTTTCACACAAGAGTTCAATACCACATACTTTCTACAACCTTTCACTTTTGTTTTAAAACGATTTGATCTTTTCAAAATTGATTAATTTTTTCATAATACCACAAAGACATTACCAATCGATTGTGGCTTAATTGATGGATTTTCTAGCTATTTGTAGCGAAGACCTGGGATTAAATCCCCTTTTGCCACCAAGATTGAGGGTTATGGGTAGGGAACGGGCTACCCCTGTTGTGGGCCCATGAAGCCAACGAAGATATTTGGAAACTCATCCAAAATTAATTAAAATTTAAGGTTATCTTTGATTTGATCATGTTAGAGCATAAACATGCGAACCTCCACAAATTTTAAAGGATAGGGAAGAAGAGCTGCTTATATTCTCTGTGTTAATGCTTTGGATAATTTGAAAAAGCCGAAACTTTTTTTTTTATTTTTATTTTTGAAGGCACTAACTTAAATCTAGTGCGAACTGACAGTGGTTAGTTGCATGGTTTTTAAAAATGAATCGATGATCGAACCGGTCAGGTGTCAGGTTACCAGTTCAAATGGTCCAATCGTTCGACCCAAACGGCTGGCCCGTTCTAATAAAAAAATTAAAAAAATTGGAAAACGATTAAAACGGTTCGAACGATTAATCGGCCGGTTCAGTGATTTGTTGACCAAAATCAACGGTTTTGGAAGAAAAAATGGGTTTGGGGGAAAACGAAACCAATTAAATGATCGGTTTCTGGTTTTTCCGGTCCGACTATCCAGTCTGGTTCGATTTTGAAAACCATAGTTAGTTGGTAGGATGACTCATAGGAAAAAAAAGACTTGGGATCAAATTCTACTGCCATCAAGGTTGGGGAGGGGGATGGGCTACCCATTATGTATCTTCATTAAAAAAACAACTACTAAGATGTCAAAAGTTAGGTTCTTTTACCCAACAGAAAAATGATTTGTATTTTTTTTAACTAGTACAGAAAAAGTGAGAGAGGGGACTCGGCCAATGTGATATAGTAACTAAGGCCATGTTTGGTTCAACTTTCATTCTTTCTCATTTTTATCCAAGATGAAATTCTACAATAGATAAGAATGGATAAAAATGGGTAGTATGAGAAAATATTGCTATGAACTAAACATTTTTTTCCTAAAAAATGAATTCTTTTTAAACTAGCAAGTGTCATATGTTCCTCATTGTCGGTATAGATGCTTACCAATGGATGACTGACAGTCAATGCTTGTTGGCATAAGTTTCCACAACAATTTTCCAATGGTGGTGGTTTATAGACCCACCTCATTGTTGGCATAGAATTTCTTTAAAGAATGAAAAATGAGCAAGATGGGGAATGATTATTTTTCACATTACAGGCTATCTCGATTTTTATGCTATGAATTGATTTTTTTTATGAAAATAAATGAAGCCCATGGCAAGTATTTTATAACCAAATGCTCTAATGTTATTTATTCTTACCCATAAGTAAGAATTAAAAAAAATGAGACCTACTAAAAGAGCAAACCAAACAAGGCCTAAGATTCTTGTTTTATCAACTCAACGTCCATGTAATCTTTTCCCTCACAAATGGAATACATAAAGAATTTTTTTAGTCAAAGTGGGGTTTTGACTCATTAGCCTTCAGGAATGCTGAGTGAGTAAAATCTATGTAGTTAAAACCTCTCCTGCCATCACACCTTGTATAAAGTTCTATGCGATACACGTCTCCTGATCAAAATCAAAATGGTGCGCATCAGTTTGGAGGGATGCGACAGGATTTATGCTCTTCTATATAATAATAAAAGATTGTCTCAACTTGTGGCTGTAGTTTAGTGGTGAGAATTCCACGTTGTGGCCGTGGAGACCTGGGCTCGAATCCCAGCAGCCACAGTCCGACCTTAGCTCAGTTGGTAGAGCGGAGGACTGTAGTGGGAATGACCTTTAGCCATCCTTAGGTCGCTGATTCGAATCCGGCAGGTCGGATCTTTTTCATTTTTTATTATCTTCGTCTTCTTCAAAAGAGAAAAAGCTGCAGCAACAGAAGATATGTTGGTTAGGAGACGAAGGAGAGGCAATGTTGGCAACCCAGAGAAGACACACTCCTCTGCACCTACGTTAAATAATATGGACCAAAGGAATGGCAGCTCATCTCTCAACGCATGGGCAAACCCCTGGACCGGAACCTCATCATCTCTCTCCAAGCCAAGTATGACAACAAGTGGAAGAAAATCACCTCCGAAGTCCTCGGTCGCACTGCCAAGCGCCTTGGCAAGTGGTGGGAAGTCTTCAAGGAGAAACAACTCAAGCTGCAACAACAACAGCAATAGAAAACCCAACAATAGCAACGTCTCCTCCCCTCGAACCACCCTGACCCATCTACACCCTCGCCAACCCCACCACCCACCACCACTCCTGAACACTCTCTACACGGCCAATACAACCACATTTTGGAAACCTTTGTAGAAAAGTATGTTCAACCCAAGCTCCTCAAGCTCCAACAAAAAAGTATATTAAATGTTGTTTAACATTTCCATAAGTCGGTGATTCAGTCACCTCGAATAACAGTAAAGCTAAGTCTATTTTCAATGTTTGTTCCATTTCGATACAAGCCGTTGTATCTTCCAAAGTAATTTAGTTCCAAAGTCTGCCGATACCTCTCCCTAGGTGAGTTAATGAGTCTTCGTTCATGTACATCGGTTCACTTTCAACTGACTCCATCTTCTATATATATCCCCCTCTGTACTGCTTCGATTAATCAGAGAAAAACATCAGAATACAACTTCATTTTTTCTCTCGATCCATTTAGCTCTATTCAGTTTTCTCTGTCATAATTTTTTGATTTTACTATTACTATCATCCGCAAACCATCAAAGTACGACCACATTCTTGATGCCTATAGTCATCTCCCACTCATCGGACGACAACTGTGGTTTATTTTTTCTAGAAAATTACCTAGTTAGGATCCTTATGGAACAAAGAAAATCAAGATCTCCTTTCCAAGAACTAAAAGTTCACCTTCCATTTGCACTCTACATTCTTATTTCTTCTACTATTTTTTCCTTCTACCTATTTCAAGGTTGTTGTGAAGGGCTGCATTTCAGTGATGTTCTCATGCTTGATCTTGAAACAATGTCATGGAGCACCCTTGTAACTACAGGTCAACAGCCTGGTACAAGAGACAACATAGTTTTAGGGGGTACCAACGGCTCCAAGAAGATAAATGACCTTCATATATTGGATCTTAGAATGGACCCAACCCAAATGTGAAGGGACCCCACCTTTCCCTCATGAGAGTCATACTACCACAATCATTGGCGATGATAGATTTGTGATATTTGGAGGTAGTGGAGAAGGGGAAACTGAGTTTGTTCTTCCTGGATTCGTCTCTTCCTGGGTTCATTCCTCTTGAGGGCAAAGAGTATAATATATAGATAGGGGTATTTTAGTAAAAATATGTGTACATTAATTCATAAAAGGGTAAAATAGGTATTTAAAAAAAGATGATTGATTTAACGTTTTCCGTCCTAGTCATTGATGGGAGGTATTTGTCAATTTTTTCAAAAATAAAGGGGAGGCTTTTGCTAAAGTGAAACTATAGGGGAGGTTTTTATGATTGTCAGAAACTCCAGGGGAGGTTTTGGTATTTTACCCTTATTATTATTATTATTATTATTATTATTATTATTATTAGCATTTTATTAATTTGTTTTCTTGGAGCATTTTATTAAATTTTGCATTCCACTTTCATCATTAATAAAAGTAATTTTTATTTTAACAATTATTTTTATTTAATATGATGAATATATAACATTAGAAATGTTTCCAAATGTTTTTGACAAAATTTTGTATTTTTATATTTTTTATATTCTATCTTTTCTAAATATTTATTATTCAATTATGACATCATAAGTTGATTTGAAAATTTGGATCATTGACCCATCATTTATTATTCAATTTTTTTTCTTATTTCGTTTGTACATTTTTATTTTTTTTTTAATTTATTATTTAACTATCATGTCATCAATTAGCCCATTTGACCCAAATTGCTAACCCACCACCCAAAAATGATTAAACCACTAACCAAAAACCGGTGGCTAAAACGGTTTAGGTTTCAGGTTGTTTTGAAAACATTGCTCGATAAGAAAAAGAAAATTCAAAAAAAAAAAACTTTGATTGTTCGTACACAAAAAACAGGCAAGAGACACACTCCTTTATTTTACGAGGTGAGAGAGAGAGCACTTGGCGGAATGCATGGTTTAAACCTATTAAACCATGCACTCCGCCAAGACTTTGTCGGATTGAAAAATTGTTGAACCAAATCCAACTAGAAATACTAGAAATTGACCAACTCAGATCGAATTAAATCAGTTTCATGAGTTTGATGAACAAATTATTAAAATAACATTTAACACACAAATAATTATTAATTATTTAAAAATTAAAATATAAAATAATTATAAACTCTTATGTATTTATATTATTTAACTTTTGCTTAACAATTCCGTACATCACATTGCACCTACAATTAATCAATTCCTATTGTACCAACAAGGATACGGTATAAACAATCACCTGAACTACTTGGATGACTAGGATTGATTGATTATTGAAAAAAATGTACATTATTCGGTCATATAAGGATTAATTTCAATATTCCATACAAGGAAAAGGAAATTAAAAAACAAAGTTTGATTATTCACATACACAACCCAAAAGTGACGACAATATATTACAATGACATAGACATAATTCTCCAACTTGGCACACAAACAGTACTCATACACTTCACTCCCTCCAACATGATTTCTGCATATGACTTCTTCAACCAAGCTCTTTTTACTGCTACAGGCTACAGCTGCCACTAGAACTTAATTACTTTCCAACGGTAACACAAAACCTAAACCACGCATTCCTCCAAGATTTATTCAACAACAAATTAATACAAACTCCCAGAAACCCAACTACAAACCCTGCAGCCAAGCCGATGTAGAACCACAGTGCTTCATCTTCATCATCATCTCCTTTTCCACTTGGGCTACCAACCAGTTCTGTACCATTATTAACCAAATCAAGTCCTGTGCATCTCCTTCCGGTTGGAGCTCCACATAAGTCGGGGTTGCCCATGTAAATGGATGAGTCGTCAAGGGTTTCGAGCTGACCGGTCAGTGGAATTGGGCCGGACAGGTTGTTGAAGGATAAGTTCAGGCGACCAAGGAAGTGTAAAGCAGACACGTTTGGAGGGATTCCACCGGAGAGTTGGTTTCTCGATAAATCAAGAGATTCCAAACTTGTTAATCTGTCGATGTTCTTTGGAATCCTTCCGATCAAATGGTTTTCTGATAAATTCAAACTCTGCAGTCCATGAAGATTTGTTAGTTCTTCTGGTATCTCTCCACCCAAGTTATTGTTTGAGAGGTCCAAGCTAGTTAGAAGCGAAAGTGTCTTGGTATACTCAAGTTGTCTTCCTTTTGTAGAGACATCGATCTTCTCGTCGTAGCTGAATTTAAGTAGTCTATCATCCAGGTTTCTTTGATTCCAGTGAAAGGCTCCATCCATGACAACATGCAGATTACCAAAGTCGAGATTTAAAATATCTTTTGTGGTATTCGGATTCAAAACCATGGCAGTAAGATTGCCAAAACAACGAGGGATGGTTCCAGATAGATTATTGTGTGCAAGGTCTAATATTTGTAGATGCTCTACTTGACAGAGTTGTGGAGGAATACCACCATGAAAATTATTTGACCCAAGTCTGAGAATATGTAGATTTGTTAGGTTCTTGCCCATCCATGGAGGGATTCTCCCAGATAATTCATTCTCACCAAGATCAAGAATAATCAATTTTGTTAAATTGTTCAAAGCAAATGGGATCTCTTCGCAAAAATTGTTCTTGCTCAAATGTAAAGACACGAGACCATGTAGAGAACCCATTGAACTTGAAATTTGTCCAGATAGATTGTTACTTGCCAAATCCAACATAAACAAGTAATCGAAATTCTCCCAACACTGAAGAAGCTGTCCAGATAGCTGGTTGTTTGAGAGATCAAGAAACATCAACTTTCTGGCTTTGCAAAATGACACGGGTATGCTACCTGTGATCCGGTTATCAGAAAGAATTAAGAACAGCATCTCAGGAAGAAAATAGCCCATGCTTGAGGGAATATGTCCAGAAATCAAGTTGTTGGAGAGATCAAGGTACCAGATAGTATCAGCTATGCTAGGGAACCAGTCAGGGATGGTACCTGAGATGTTCGTGTTGGACATGTCAAGAACAAAGAGGATCTTTTGTGTTTGAAGCCACAAAGGGAACCCTGGCCCCAATTTGCATGATGCCATTCTAATGGATTGCAACTGGAAAGGGGGAGACCATTCCAAGCTCACATTCAATTTCAACGAATTAGAGGAGATAGCTAGCACTTTTAACTTCACGAGATTAGTAAAATGAAGTTCAGATAAGACGCCATTCAAAGAGTTATTTGAGATATCCAAAATTTCCAGTTCTGAGAGTTGGCCAAGGCTTTTCGGAACAGTTCCACTAAAATTATTAGAATAAAGATCTAATGATTTCAGGGATGAGAATAATTCAAGTGATGCAGGGATTTGTCCAGAAAATGAGTTGAAAGAAAGGTATATGTACTCCAAGGAAGGCCCCAGAAATTCAAATATCTCTCCCCTAAGTCTATTTTGTGATAAATCTAATTTGCGCAAGTTGCAGAGGTCCTTCAATGTACTCGGTACCTTTCCTTCAAAGCCATTTTCACTTAAGTCGAGTTGTTCAAGGTTGGTAAGATCAAACAACCAAGCAGGAATTATGGAATTGAATCCATTCCGACTAAGATCAAGGACCACAAGCGATGTGAGGTTGACATGGAGAGGAGGAATGAGGATGCTAGCAGCAAGTCCACACTCAGATAAGAATACTTCTGAAAGAGAAGGAAGAGAATTGGACAGCTCCTGCAACGTACTTGGTATCTCGCCTTTGAATTCATTCCTACTTAGGTCAGTTTGTTCAAGGTTGGTAAGATTGAACAACCAACGAGGAATCGTGGAATTGAATCCATTCCCACTAAGATCAAGAACTGCAAGCGATGTGAAGTTGATGTGGTGTGCAGTCGGACTCGGGATGTTGGCAGCAAGTAGTCCCGAATCAGATAAGAATAACTCTGAAAGAGAAGGAAGAAAGTTGGAGAGCTCCTGCAAAGTACTTGGTATCTCGCCTTTGAACTCATTTTCACTTAGGTCAAGTTGCTCAAGGTCGGTAAGATTTAACAACCAACGAGGAACTGTGGAATTGAATCCATTTCCACTAAGATCAAGAACTCTTAGTGATGTTAAATTCACATGCAGAAGAGGAATGGGGATGTCGCCAAGGTGACAATCAGATAAGAATAACTTTGAAAGTGAAGGAAGCATGTTGATTATATATAACCAACCACTCACCCTCTGGAACATAGCTGTAGACAAATCCAAGTGTTGCAGGGAAGACAGATGAGAAAGCCACTGTAGGTTATCAATGATAAGGTTTGGATTTCCTCCAAGATCAAGCTGTTTTAAGCTTGAGAGGTTTCCAAGATGACGAGGAACGACTCCAGAGAAGAGTGAAGAGGAGAGATTAAGGTACCTCAAATTTTTCATGGAACCCAAGAAACTTGGGATTTCACCTAGGAAAGTGTTACCGCTTAGATCCAGGTAATTCAAGTGTTTTAGATCGAGTAGGAAGGGATTTACCTCACCAGACAGTTCGGAGCTATGAAGGTTGAGCTTCAAAACATGACCTGTAGTGTTATCGCATCCAACTCCAAACCATGCACAACAATCTTCGCCCACCCAAGACGACACTCCGCTTAAGTGATAATGGAGACCTTTCTTGAATTTGATAAGTGCTTGTCGCTCTCTCCTTAAGCAACTCGAGTTTGGAAGTACTCCTTTGCTTTTACTAAACTCGTCTGTTAGGAATACAAGCATTATCAGAATTGAGAACCAGCAACTTTTCCATGTCCCCATGGCGTTGGCGTTGGGTTGCATGAATGATTCACAAGATGATGATATTCTTATATCTAGATTAATAGTCAAGCTGACATCTGCTGTGACTATGGTCACAAATTAAAACATGACATATATCTACTGATTTTTTCTGAAGATAATGGCGTACGTGTCAGTACCTGCTGCACTTGTTTGCTCTCAATTTATCGTGGATTTGCATTTAGGGGCTGTTTGATAACAGCTCAAGACGCTGGATGGAGTTTATTGCTTTGTGTTTCAGAAAATAAGTTTCTAATGAAGTTGCGTAATGGGTGAAACAGAAGTTGGATATATATATATATATATATATATATATATATATATATATATATATATATACCCCTGAAAATTTTAATTATTATTTAATTGTTTGTTTGCTCTGAATTTTCATTTCAGCAACTTCAGTCGTTATCAACCAGTCCCTTAGTTTGTTACTAGTTTCAGGTGTGCTGTACACATGCATGCTTTCTTTGCATCAGTAATAAGGATCCATGTGTTTTTCGGGAATGAATAGGGTATAGAATCAAAATTAGAATGGGCCATTTCGATTCTAGCAGTTTGGTTGGGTGGAACGGCCATTCCCTTCCCTCCCTTGGTATTGAAATTCAATTCCAGCTGATTTTAATTTTCTTTTCGATTCCTATTTAAACCAAACAAATTATGGAAATGGCCCATTCTGATTCCGATTCTGATAAATTTTGATTTCAATTCTGATTCTGATTCTAACTGTAAGCCAATTCAACCCTAAATTTGTTTTCAATGTTTTTTAGTTCATTTTTATTAGTGACATTATCCAGATTTAATTTCCCATCCCAATCTAGTCTATACACGATAGATAAGATTTGGATTCAAAAATATTAATGCATCAAATTAGGATGTAAATATATCCGTATTAATCTAATCCCTCTGATCTGCAGCCCTACTAACTCCACTTTATGTTTTAACTTTCAGTTAATTTTCAATTTTTTTTTTCTAGCAAATAGGTTAGAAGGCCTTCCATGTGGATGGTTAGGTACCCTTGAATGATGCCAATATCTGGATCACCACAGAATACAAAATAATGAAATATATTTCATTTTCTAAAAGTAATATTCTATATCTATACTACTATAAAAAGTGTGAATACCTCTCTGTGGTTTTTGAATTTTTTTTTTTGGATTAAAATATCCCTCTTTTTGAATTTAGTTACTCTCCATTGAGAAGACAGAAATTATAATTTAGATATTACTCTTTAGTGCATTTCATTCTCTCATTAAGCCTCATATTTAAGTCATTAACTCCCCATTCTCTCTCTCATTGAATACTATATTTAATGTATTTATATCTATCATCATTAAATTTCACTAATTAATTAATTTATGAACACTGATATTAATAGTATAAAATTTATATTGTTAAAATCAATTAAAAACTAAACTGGTTTTTCTAAGTGGCAAGTGAGTAGTTCTACCATTTGGGTCAAAATAGGTGAATCGATCCATGATGCCATAATTAATACTAAAAATTGAAAAATAGATAAAAATACATAAATATAAAAAAACTAAACCAGATTTTCTTATACCTTTGTATCTTTTTTTCTTCTTTATTTATATACTTTACCTTTCTCAAAAAAAAAATGAATAGAAAAATTAGAAAATTTAGGCACACATTTAATATTATATATTGTCATATTAAACAAAAATAGGTATGATAAATAAAAAGCATTTTTATTAATTATGAAAATAGGATGAAATTTTGAAAATTGATCAATAAATGAAACCATTTTCCTTCCTAAGTGGTGGGTTATCAACCCGTGATGTCATAGTTACATAATATTTAAAAAAGAATAGAAAAATATAAAAATACATACAATAGAAAATTTTAGACAGATCACTTATATTATATATTAATTCATATTAAAAATAAAGAAAAGTGTGGTAAACAAGAATTATTTTTATTAATGATGTAATAAAAGAAAAGATTTAAAACCAAATGGGTCAACCCATGCTATTATAATTGAACAATAAAAATTAAAAAAATAAAAAATATTAGTAGAGAATTTGGCACATTTGTAATATCATAAAGCCATCATATTAAAGAAAATAAATGTGATAAATAACAATTAAATTTATTGATGGTGGAAATGGAATACAAATTTTAAATTTGTATTGTAAAGGAAATATTTTCCATTCTAGGAATGGGTGAAGAATTCAATAGTCTTGGTTAATCCATGTTGTCACAATTAAATAATAAAAAATAAAAAAATAGATAGAAATACTGAAATCTATAAAAAAGGCAGAAAATTTTATAGGATAATTAGGAGATATCCTGATATTATACATTCAGCATATAATACAAAAAATTAGTGACATAATTAAATAATGAAAATTTAAAATTAAATATAAACATAAAATATTATAAAAGAAAATAAAAAATTTAGTCACATCTATGATAATATTATTGTTATTACAATTATTATTATCTAAAATTGTCATATGCAATGCACATACACATTTACCAAAATCTTAAAAGATACATTAGCTCTAGAATATTAATTAAATGCAAGTCCTTCATTTCAGGGAAGAAATGTATAATAAACATAATTTTTGGTTCATTACTTCGAAAGCTTTCCACCCTGTTCACTAATTGTGAACCCCATTTCTCTTAAATAACAATAAAAGGAATAAGTAAAGTTAATTAATAGAAGTGAACAAATAAAGATTTTACTCAAATGTAAAAATTTCTTGAAAACTAAAAAATTCCTTTAAGTTGTGTTTGGTTTGAAGGAAAAAGTAGGGAAAGGAAGGGAAATAAAGGGAAACCTTTACAAACCTTGCATAGGTTTCCTATGTTTCCCTTCTTTTCTCTACCTTCAAACCAAACATAGCCTTCTTTAAAATTAGTCCATGTATGATTGATTATAACCTTACAACCCCCTCATTATAATGAACTAATTTATTGGATGGTTCAGTTTATTAATAACGTTATTTGAAATTATTTCTAACTTTATTTTTTAAGCCTGCGTCTTGTTGCAGTGCAAACTTTGATTTATTTTTTGTTCTAAGTTTTATCTTCTTATTTTATTTGATTGCAGTAAAAATGAAGTAAAATAAGACCTAAGGCTGAGTTTGGAAGGAGTACAAATGCAAATATGTAGAGTGTAAAACCTTATATTTTATATTATTTTGTATGTATTAACCCTGTACATATTTGCATTTGTACTACTTTCAAACTGAGCCTAAAAAGAATAAAGTAAAACCCAAAACAAAATGAAACCAAAACTTACATTCTTTTACTTTTATGCATTAAAATTACATTGCAACCAAACACAGCTTAAAGTTCATATACTTCAATCTTCTAATAGGTCAAGTCTATCAATGTCGGAATGAGTTCCAACTACCAAATACTTAACTTTCGTAAATGTTAGGAACACGTCATCTCAATTCACCTGAACCCGCACGATACGTTGGGTTGTTACCAGCCTACTGGGGAGGACCAGAGGCGCAAGCCATGATCCCAAGGAATAAATAATGGTATATCAGAAGACATAAAAAGAGATTCGGTCTGATCCCAAGATGTTCTTGATATGCGGCCGTAGTGGCTTGTTGGGATGGTTGGTGGGATCATCAGATGCGAACTCATAAAATCATTAATTAATGTTGTTAGTTTCGGGTCAATGTAAAATTATTTCAAAACCAAAAAATTCCCTTTGGGTCTTCTTCAAAACCACATCTCTTAAAGTCCAAACAAGTTTCTAGTAAGTCTATCATAAATTAGAACTGAAGTAGCTGTAGCTTATAAATTGCTAGCCCTTCTAGGAGGGGCTTACCATGTATGCTTGATGTTTTTGAGTAGTTGGTTCCTTTATCATAATACTTTTCGGTTTACTAGCCTATTGCCTATTGAGGAAGAACAGAGATGCAAGGCATTACTAGATTTAAGAGATCGGGAAAAGATAGGGGAATTATCATAATAACACAAATTTTATTATCTATTTAATTGGGTTAGATGATGATATGAGAAAAACTTAACCAATCAACCCCTATTATAGAAGTAGTGGCCAATCAAGAATCACAAAAGGGGAATCAATTTGTCTTGAAATAAACCCTAAAATAATTTTGAAGATGTAAAGATTTAAACGTAAGCACTCATAGTTACAAAGGTCATGGTTTTACTTGACCATTGAATCACTTAAGTGATTTAATCATTTATTTTCATTTTAATATTCGAATGTATATTACAAGTAACGTAATAGGTAATATTTACAAAGTTTAAATTATAATGATAAGTTTTGAAGCATATATTAATATTTTACGATAATCTACATTTTGACTTTAAAAAGATAATATACATATTAAATTAGTCAATTTAATCAATATACATACTATAACTTTTATTATATTTATTAAAAATCAAGTTTTTAAAAAATATGTTTAAAAAAAAAAACTGACCCCAAAACCACCAAGACCGGAGAACTAATCCTAAAACCGACCTTCACAGACCAATATAAAAATTTATTCAAAACCAATAAATTCTTGTGGGGCTTTCTTAAAACCAATCCATGTATGACTATAACCTTACAACCCCCTCATTACAATGAACTAATTTATTGGATAGTTCGATTTATTAGCAGCAACATTGTTCGAACTCATTTCTTTTTTTTTTTTTTTTTTGCTTGATACCTTAGAGGCCATATCCAAACAATCTTTTTAGTGGATCAACTCTAAATTAATGCTTACCATTATTTTTGAGGATCCCATCTATCAAAGTCCCCATGGATATAGTTTTGTGCAAAATACACATTTCCACAAGTGATCTATTAGGCCCCGTTAGTTTTTTCGGTAAGTTACTTACCCAGGTAAATGCAATTACTTGAGTAAGTTTTTCCTGGGAAACACTTACCCAAGTAAGTGTATTCACTCATGTTCTTTTATTTCCCAAGTAAAAAAGGAAATGACCATTTTAACCATAAAAAATCATTATTAAAATGGGCATTTTTATCCCATTCAAGTATTGGAAATTTTCCCCCAAGTGAGAAAGTTATTTACCCACCTAGGAGATGGGTACCCAGGAAAATAAACTTTCCCTGGTCCCCACATTAATTTGAAAAATGAACATGAGGTTCTTGGTCAATGGGAACCAAAATCCCATTGACCAGATTTCCCCTATCAAAATCCAAAAAAAGAACGCCCCCTTAATATTATCATTGAATTGATATCAACCATTTAAGTGGTGCATCAAAATTTAAATTAATTTGGGCTATTAAAGCAATTTTTTTTTCAATATTTCAAAAATCTTGACCAATTAAGTAAATGACAAATTTTTTAAACTACCCTTATGATTTAACTAATTGACTAATTCACCTTTACTGTTTACATATTGTCTTTGAGTACCTAAGTTTTTTAACAATTGTCTAAAACCTCCATTTCTCTTAACTTTTCGTGACATTACATGTGACTAATATATTTTTTAAAATACCTAAATCGTCATCTTCTCAACAAGAGCTTTTTTTTTATTCCAATTTCTGCTCCAGAGTATTGATTTCTCAACTGCAGCACCGTCACCAATGCAACCCCGTTGAGTATCTTGCCTTCGGAAGCTCACCGGTGCAACACCCGCAAACTAGAGACAATGAAAAAAATTTCTATGCACTCCCATTCATACGTTATTACCGTTGAGACCGTCACCAGATCTCTCATGATTTCCAGGGAAACTGGACAGAGAAAATAAGGTGAAATATCCAAATTCAAGGAAATCCAGAAAGAAAATCCGAGCTCAAGCGCAAGATTTCAAGAGAAAACAGAGAAAGCTTTACTGATGAAGAAAATTAGGAGATCATCATCTTCCTTCGTCTCCACCTCACAAATCCCCACTTCCTTCGTCTCTGCCTGTTGTTCTTCTGCCCAAGATGGTGGACACAGTCCCCCTTGTCACCCCTTTGGCCGAATAAGATGAGGAGAGGAATAAGAAAAGTTGGCATGCAAAATTATAGAAAAGGAAAGGAATCAGAAATGAACCAGATGGAGAGAGAAAGGGAGGGGCAATATTCTAGGTTCTCTTGTTGTATAAAACCACGTGCTCTTCCTTCCCCAAACGAATTTAGAATAAACATTTAGTGTCTGTTTGGTATCGTGTTGCCGTTGTCACATTGGAAAAAATGGTATTCCAAAAAACGGGTATTTGTTTGGAACCATTTTTTCATAAAAAATAGTGTTCCAAATCATATCTTAGAAATCGGGAAGGCATAGCTTGGAGCAACACTGAATTTAGCATTTCCTGGAGCTGCAGCTTATTGCTACCAACATGGACATAAGGTGGCACCGGATAATGGGCACCAGTGCTGAAAACGTTTCCTGGAACATTGGTACCAAACAGAAAATATTGCTGTTGCTCCAAAAAACATTCTACCTAGCAACAACGTTTCCAAACATAAAAAAATAAAATTAAATAAATAAATAAAGGCAGAAAACGGTGCTTCTATTCACACATCAACAGATCTACTGCCAAACATATACTTAGCTTCCAAATTCCAACAATATCATCCCCAACCTTTAATCGAATCCTCAACGTTTCTGCTCTTAAATTTGAGTCAAATCAAATTCTGGGCATTCCTCATCAGTAAAGTTTTCTGGTTTTTCTTTGATTGAAGCGTTTTTTTAGCAAGATTTTGTAAAGCTTTCTGGGGTTTCTTTGATTAAAGCCTTTATGAGCAAGATTTTGTAAAGCTTTCTAGGTTTTCTCTAATTGAAATTTTTTCCTTTCGACGACTTCAATGCTGTAATTCTGTGGGCCTCTATTGCTCTTAAAGATCCCGGCCCTATGCGCTTAATTGAGTACGTTTGTTTTTGCTTTTTGAGTTAAAAGAAGTGCATCGTCTGCGAGAGTCTAGTATTCTGCTAATAGAGAGGGATTGCTAATGATATTCTAGAAAGTCTCCTTTCATGGGTGTTAATTTAATGGGGAATGACGGAAGCTCCATTTATTATCACAAACACTTGCCAAAAATGACACAGGAATTCATCATTTTCGCTTGACTGGTGTTAATATTTCATTTTGAAAATTTGGAGAATAATGGGTAAAATAATCTTTTTTTATCTTTCGGTCAACAAACATTAATGGCAAAAATGATTTAGTCAATTATCAAAAAACTTAGGAATACTCTGAAACAATATGTAAACAATAGGAATAGAATTAATCAATTAACTAAATCATAAGAGTAGTTTAAGAAATTTACCCTTAAATAAATGGCCAAAATTTCTTATAAATATAAGTGGAAGTAATGTATTAAATAAAATAAACTAACTTCAACCATCCAAATCTTGTTCCAATATTTCATTTAATCCATTGATCTTAGTAGATCACTTTAATGGGTTTGATACAATAATTTGTGATTTCATTTAAATTAATGGACAAGATTAGTTGAAATCTCGATCCATTATTTGGACGGTGAGATTAGTTGATTGATCTTAGGAGGCTAGTATATCAAGCAAGTATGAGGTCAGCTCATAGAGAAGCCATCTGCTCCGACATAGCTCCATCTGCTTCTCAATTTCTTGTTATGCCTCTCACGTTGTTTCTTGCTGTAGTTGTTCTTCCAATTGATGTACTGGATCTGATCCTTCAACATTGAAGTGCCCAACTCTCAATGAATAGTTTCACCCATTCTCCATTGACCCAGGCTCTGTCAGTCCGGATTACCTGGAGACAAAATCATACACATCTGGCTGAATTACCTATTCTTGTTGAACACGTTAGTGTTTAATACAGTTGGGTTCCAGAGTGAACACTGACATATAGTTCAGCCGGGTGTGTATGTTTTTGTCTCCAGTTAATCCATTCCCAGGCCTCGTCAAATCTCTTGTTGATATTTATTTGTTTGCCCATGCAGTTATTGGGTTGGTGTCCTTGATATGATTTAATCTGATCCATTTATAGTCCAATTTGTTGATCCATTTATAGCCCAATTTATCTTCCCCAACAGGCAACAGGCCACTGACCATTGGCGCTGGGGGTGAAGGGGAAAGCCCAATTAATAGTCATGCAAATATGCACGTTTTCTGTTGTTAATTGTTCTCTCCTATTGTTGTTAGTTGTTACTGGTTGAAAGTCTTAACGGTTCCCACAATCTTTCACCTTCTGTTTTAAAACGGTTTGATCTAATACCATAAAGACATTACCAATACCAATCGAGTTCTATAAGTTCGGTCTTCAGGAATGCTGAGTAGAATTTACCTATATAAAATTCTATGCGATACACGTCTCCTGATCAAAATCAAAATGGAGCGCATCACTTTGGAGGCATGCAACAGGATTTAAGCTCTTCTCTATTTTAATAAAAGATTGTCTCAACTTGTGGCTGTAGTTTAGTGGTGAGAATTCCACGTTGTGGCCGTGGAGACCTGGGCTCGAATCCCAGCAGCCACAATCCGACCTTAGCTCAGTTGGTAGAGCGGAGGACTGTAGTGGGAATAATGACCTTTAGCCATCCTTAGGTCGCTGGTTCGAATCCGGCAGGTCGGATCACCTTTTTCATTTTTTCTTTGACCCATCGAATTAAACATACCCTAATTAATAAATATGTTAATTAAGAACCGTTTAATATTTATCATCATGTTATCCTTTCAAAATCCCTATTTTGCCCTTACACACACACCTTATCAATAGTTGAAATGGGTTTATAAATTTTTCAAAGACCAAGTCACCCAGTTGCCACCATAAAAGGCTTGGGTGGCTCATATCCATTCCTAACGTTCCTAGATAGCCCACCACAAAAAGACAGTGACCTGACTTCCACCCAGTTGTCTATATAATCGAATCGGATGGGCTCGACGACTCCAGAGAAGAGTGAAGACGAGAGATTAAGGTACCTCAACTTGGGATTTCACCTAGAAAAGTGTGGCCGCTCAGATCCAGGTAATTCAAGTGTCTTAAATCGAGTAGGAAGGGATTTACCTCACCAGACAATTCGGATCCATGGAAGTTGAGCTTAATTCACAACATGACGACCTGTTGTGTTGTCGCCTCCAACTCCAAGCCATGCACAACAATCTTCGCCCACCCAAGACGACACTCCACTAAAGTGATAATGGAGACCTTTCTTCAATTTGATAAGTGCTTGTCTCTCTCTCTCTCTCTCTCTCTCTTTATATGTGATGTGGGGTGACCCAACCCAGCCTATTTGGCCCAGCCCATGAGTGTCAGATCAGGGAACGAGATTCACTACAGCAAGGGTTACCCTGCCCCCATCATAGGGAATCAATTGCGATGCGCCCACATGACCCTACCAAATCTGTTGCAAGGGTACGACTCTCATCTCAAGCGTTCATCTCCACCTATCTCCGGACAGTTCAAGTATAAATAGGGGTACCCCCCACTCCAGGTAAAGGGGTTACAAAAACTCAAGACCTATAGCTATTGTCATAATGGTTATTGTAATAACTGCTATTGTGACTTTAGTCTAGAACTATCTACCAGGATCTTGTCCTGATACTCTCCCTTTATACCTTGTACTAACTTGATCGTCGGAGACTCTGCTTTGAATTCTCACCTAGGGCCTTTGACGAGTTCCTGCCTTGCAGCACTTCGGCCATCTACCCTCAGCTTCTACCGTACTCGGGGTCTATTCCACCTCGACTTCAACAACGACCTCTCCAAATCCCAAAGCCTTCAACTAACCTTCAAAACCCAAAAACGAAATTACTTTATTATCCTCGACCATTCCGAACACCAAAACTATGCAACTCGAGTTTAAAAGTGCTCCATTTCTTTTACTGAACTCATGTGTAAGGAATACAAGCATTATTAGATTAATAGAGGAACAACATTTATTCCATGTCCCCATGGCCGGCCTTCCTGCCGCTTGTCGGAGGATATATTCTTATATATAAATTGTATTTGTCGGAGGAATTTGCATTATATCTGCTATTACTGTGGGCCAAAAACAAAAAATATATATCTGCCATTACGTACTGTGGTCGCAAATCATCATGTCAACTGATTTTTTTAAACATATATAGTACATTTACATTTCATTGCAAGTCAACTTTGTAAACAGTATAAGCACAAATGTTTGAATTATATGTTATTTTTTATGATTTAGATTAATTCAACTTAAGTGGGTCCAGCTGTAGGTAAAATAGATGACTAATTAGGTACCCCCCTGGTTATTTTGTTAGAAGGCCCAAACGATTAATAATTTAGGTTTAGGTTTTTAAGTTTTACAAAAGCAACATAAAGTTCAGGTGATGCAAGTGGTGAGGGAGGACACTAGCCCATTTAGTATTAAGTCAGGCTGGTTCAGGTCGGATTGAGGTCAATCTAAGCTAACCTGAGCTGTTAAACCACAACCCTAAGACTTGGATTGGATTGGGTTTAGGTTGATCTGACTAGCTTTTCTACTTCCTTTTGTTAAATGTTCTTATTTCCTATTCTCAATTAAGGGTTAAGTTAATTGAATTTTAGCATTATTACTTGTAAAACAACATACTTATCATGTTTTAGAAAAATTATGCCTTTAAGCTTAAATTTTGTGACATACAATACATATATAAATGCATAAATATATACTAGCAAAAATTACTTATATAAATGCATGAATATATGCATATATATATACATATATACATAAATGCATACATAAATATTTGTTTAATTACATAATATTTGTACATATAAATATGAAGGTAAATCAGTTTTGGATGGTATCGGATTGGTCAATGCCTCAATCCTAACCCAACCCCAAGTTAAATTGAGTTCATACTTTTCAACCCTAGTCCTAATCCAAACTTCAACTCAATTCAACTTTTTTAAACTAGAATTAGGTTAAATCAGCCCAAGTTGCAGCCTTATCTTTTATGAGTATGCGCACATAACAATGGATGATCGTGATCAATATTTAGATCTATGCAGCTATTAGATGATTCAATTTAATAGTTGGATTTGAAGATAACAATGGACAGCCAAATCAATGCACTTCATTTCCTTCTTATTCTTGTAATGTGTGCTATGGTCTACATAAGCTCTGATCAATAAAAATAGATAAAATGGTAGGAACTATGTAACATATTTTTGGGGTAGAAAAGGAGAGAGATGGTTACCATGAGCAAGCCCCTTGGAGTTACTTTGGTCAAATTAAGAAATGGATGAGATGCCATTGAGTAGGTTAAATTCATTTTTTATTTAAAAATTACTTTTTTTTAAATCATAAAAAATATAATTCACAAAATATTCAACAAGAGATTCCTTGGAGCCTTATTCAAAGTATCACAATGTATCAATGCATATCATACAACATATATCAAGTTTTTTAACCCATCAAAATGTTATTTACAATTTTACATAGATTTTGGGGTGTCTTTATGTTCAAATATAAGAATCAAAATCAAGTTTAAAATATCGTAAATTACAGGTAACCATCAAATGTATAAATTTTTGAACCACGCCATTTAAAAAGATTTGGGGGTGAGTCTTGTAATTAGTAAATGCTTATGAACATCCACATGCACTATCGGTGCCAAAACAGTAGAATATTTCACAGCTCATACCAGCTTCGCATGCTAAGATTCTATTTGAAGTAAAATGGGTGCTCCTTTCATACCCATTTTGCTTCAAATGGAATCTCAGCATGCAAAGGCTATATGAGCTCGTGTGAAATATTCTACTATTTTGACACTAGTGGTGCATGTGGATATTCATGAGCATTTACTAATTATAAGAATGTCATTATTAGTTGCTTTGAGTTTTTTACTAATTACAAAAGTGTCAATATTTGACACCTTGTGGTTTTTTACTAATTACAAAAGTGCCATTGAAAAGTAATCATTGTCTTTTTTAGTTCTTCATATAACATTAAATTTTCATGTAATTACAAAAATGCTATAAAAAAATAATGATTAATCTCTTTTTTTTGTTGTGTGTATAACCTTGATTTGTTACTCAATTTTAATATTGCTACAAAATTGTTATTACTTTTTTTAATTTTCATTTATTACTTCAATGGATCAGGTTGGACCCAAACTAATTGAGTCAGTTTTGGTTCTTGATATATTGTCCCAATTATTATCGAGTTAGAATTGGTTCCACTTACTCTCGAATTGATTCAGACCCATATATATATATATAAATATATATATTAAACGTATAATATGTATAATATATTGTGTGTGTATGTATTAAATGTATAATATATTAAATAAATTAATATTATATACAATATTTTTCAATAGGTTAATTGCAATTGGGTCCATTAGGTCAACTTGATTGTCCCGAGAATTGATCGGTTGAGTTTTGTGTCTAAATTTACAGACCCTATCGGGTCCAGTTTGATTTTGGGTCCTTAGTAATTCTTGTTGGATTGGTTCTAGTTCTACCTAGACCTGATCCATTGATAGCCTTATATCTCTCTCCACTTCCACTATAACACCATTTTTTATTTTTCATTTATCTTTATTTTCAAGTTTTCATTTATCTTCAACCACTCTCTTTATGAATTTTTAATATTATTTACAAGATAATAAATATTTTTAATATATTTTTTCAATTAATTAATTAAGTTTTCTAATCATGTTCCATCTAGGCAAGCCCCGAATTGGGATTGTAGTATTAGAAACAAAACCAACTTGGAAACTTGTGGACCTACTGCACACTCAAGCTCGGGGCCAAGCTTGAACAAAAAACCTATGCCCAAGCTTTGAAATTTTTGAGTTAGGCCAGGCTTAGGATGGTCAGGCCCAAGCTTGACTTGGAAATTTGTGAGCCAAATGTGAGCTCAGACTAAGCTAAAGTATTGAGCCAAAGCTTGGGCTAAAAATTTGTAGGGCCAGGCCCAAACTAAGTCTAAACACAAAGCTTTGGACCAAGCCTAGAATTTTTGGACAAAGCCAGGCCTTTTCATCTACATCTCTTTAATATTTCAATTGAATTCCATGGAAAAAAAAACAAACTAATATTTTAAAACATTGTCTCTCCTCTCACTCTCTTTCTATCTCCAACCACACCCCGCCCTCTCTCCCTCCTTCCCCCCACCCCAGTTTGGTAAAATGTCTTAGTGCATGTCATATATGATTTCAGTAATTAATGTATTTGATTAAATTAATTATTAATTAATTTATCATATTTAATCAATTAAGTTAAATTAATTAGTTAAATTACACTAAATTAATTTGCTTCATTTACCCAAGTAGTTGCCTAGGTGAGGAACGAGATGTGTATTCTCATGCACGAAAACATGAGTGCATTTACCCACATAAGCTACCAAAAAACGAAAGGATCTTAAGCAATGAAGTATCATTGATTTAAAAGTTACTAGTTGGGACCCATGCGATGCACAGTATTTGTTAATTGAAAGATAAATAATAAAAATGGTCATTTATTAAAACACCCCCTATAGTTTTATGGATTTACTAAAATCTATCCTATAGTTTGTATTTTACTAAAACACCACTTATAATTTGCAATGAATTTAACCAATCTTCCATTAGATGGTAGTGGAAAATGGCAGGGTTGACCCTAATGTTCATTTAAATAAATTTAATCAACAGAAAATAAAAATAAAATATCATTTTTGCCCCTAATAAGACACAAACAACCACTCTATTGGCTATATTTGGTCAATTTTGTTTTTTGTACAAAAAGTGTTAAGGGTATTTTTGGAATAAAAAATCATGGGAGTAATGGAAAAACAAACACTCCTTAATGAAAGGTTGATTAAGTAAATAAGTTGAAAAATATATGGGATATTTTAGTAAAATGAAAACTATAAGGTAGGTTTAAGTAAATATGTAAGACTATAAGGTGTGTTCTAGTAAATGACCCTAATAGAAACACATAAGAGTATGCAATTATTTTATATTTTAAACTTTTTCAATAATTAATAATTATTCAATTTTTATATACTACTTTTAATAATTTTTTTATAATACAAAAATAACAATAATTAATTTCAGTTAGGTTTCTTTGTCAAATTGGTGAAACTAACCAACCTGATTAACTCGACTTGAGTTGGTCGGTTTTCTAGTATTTTTAGGTTGAGTTTAGTTTAAAAATTTCCTAACTTGACCAAGTTGGATCGTTTTCGCTTTCGCCATTTGTAAACTAACAAAAATCGAATGACCTGACCGTTGATATATATTAATATTTTATATTTTAAATATAAATTTTAATATGGAAAAGTGAAAAATTTCCCATATTTCTTAGTCTAAAATGTTTTATATCATAAATTTAATTTTTAAATCTAGTTTTTAATAATTGCACTGTAATTTTTAAAATTAAAATTTATTTTTTAAGTTTAAATCTTTTGAACCAACTGACCAAACCAAAAAATCAACCCAAACCAATACAACCTAAGTGGGTCGGTTTTCACAAATGGTCAGTCGATTTTAGCTGACCAACTCCCCAACCTGACCAGGTCAATTGGCTGGCCAAACAACCTACGACCAAACCGAACCAACTCATAATTTCAACAAAATTAATAGTCTCATCTCTAATAAATAATAATAGTTTAATCACCAATAATTATTGAAAATTTATAGTGAAAATACAGAATTATTGAAAATATATTGATAATAAAAAATACAATAAGTACTAAAAATATATTAAATTAGTCAATAAATATTATAATCTCAAATAACAGTTTAATCTCTAATAAATATTAATCAATAAGTTATAAAAAAAATACAATAAGTACAATAAACAAAATTTAAAATTTTCAATAATAGTAGTTTAATCTCCAATAATTATTGAAAGTTTACTATTAAATAAAAAAAAAGTAAATTTATACATAATTATTGAAAATGCATCTATCACAAAAAACAATAAATAATTACTGAAATACAATAAATATTAATATTAGTATATATAATTATATAATAAATATATATTAAAAGTTTAAATTTATTATTAATAAATATTAATTTTTTTGAAAGTTATTTTCTTGAATCATTACTTAATATAAGTGAAATTAGTTATTTACAATATTATGTAAAAATATTAAATTATTATTAATTTCAATATTATGTTATAATTATTTTTCTACTTTTCAGGTTATTTTAAATTTATTACATTATTTCTTTATTTTAACTATTTAAAATTAATTTATTTTAAATATTGTAATTTAAAATATTTAGTTATTTAAATACTTAAATAATATGTAAAATATTTAAATTTTAAAATATTAATTATTTATTGAATTTAATTATCTATAAAATCATAATTTATACTATTATTACATAATTTTATTATTAATTTCAATATTATGTTATAATTATTTTTCTGCTTTAAAGAATTTTTTTAATTTATTACATAATTTCATTATTTTAACTATTTAAAATCTAATTATGATAAATATCTAGTTATTTAAATATTTAAATAATCTATAAAATATTTAAAACTAGAGTATCCTAGAGGTGTAGATGCGTGAGTGGGATGATTTAAGTGTTACTAACACTTGCAGAAAAGAGTTTCTTGCATGTAGAGTATCCAATTGCAAATTTAGGACACTGTGCTTATACTATATATATTTGTTTTTCTTACATGTAAATAGTTAAATCTTATTGTTTTTCTTTTGATTTTAGGGGGGAAGAATTAATTACCTCAAAAAAAAAAAAAAACATTCGTAAAAATGAAGTCTTTTGCACGAAAACCATACCCAAAAACAAAGGAAGCATTAAACTTAGAGATGACCTATTAGAAGCTTGTTTGGAGCGTATGAATTATGATTTTCAAAACCGGACCGGACCAGATAATCAGACCAGAAAAACCGGGAGTGACCAGCTCTGTTTTCTTCCAAAAATCGGATTTTCCCCCAAAACTGTTGATTTTGGTCAATAAACTACTGAACCGGGTGGTTAACCATTCGAATGGTTTTAACTGTTTTTTATCTCTTAAATTTTTTATATTTTTTTGTCAAAATGGGCCAAGCATTCAGTTTGAATGGTCGGACCATTCAACCCGATAAATAAACTCCTGACCAATTCGGTCTCCAGGTCGGTTTTAAAAACCATGGTATGAACCTAAGAAATAAAATAAGAAAATTTTCAATTAAAGTGTTTGATAAACTGAACTAATAATATCTGTTATCAGATAAATTATTTCATTATAATGAAGGGATTGTAAGGTCATAGCTAGTCATACATACATGCACCGGTCTTCTCTTCAATACCCATTGTCTTTACTGCCCTAGCCCATGGTATAAGTAAAGTCAATAGATGGTGACTGGTGAGTCTTGCTGACTGATGAATTGCTTTTCCTTTCTAATTCTCATTTTCTAAGTATTGGATTGCAATAATCCTCCATAAGAACCACCTATTTGTGGCGGTAAATTTCTAATAAGTCAGGGAATAGATGCAGAGTTTAATAATGTTTTGCTTTTTTTTCCATCCCAAGTCCCAATCATAATGCAATTACACTCACTAATTATTTGGACCTAAACCAAATTTCTAATAATCTGATCATGAGGTCAAATCCTTGTCCAAATTTAAATTGATCAGAACTTAAGCTGGCATAAAATCATTTTTATGAAAGTACTTTTATGAAAGCACTTTTATGAAAATATTTTTACAAAAGTACTTTCACAAAGTGTTTTTATGAAAGTACTTTTACAGTAACACTTTTATAAAAGCATTTTTACAAAAACACTTTTATAAAAATACTTTTATACGAAAACATTGTTACAAAAGAACTTTTATGGAAGTACTTAAACACTTTTATATAAATACCTTTATAAAAATACTTTTATGAAAGTACTTTTATAAAAATACTTTTATAAAATTACTTTTATAAAAGCATTTATAGGAATGGTGACTGATGAGATAATCCTTCCTTACTTGAATTGAAACATTTGAATTATTTGGACCTGCGGCAACGACTTTAGAGGAACTAGTGTCCCCAGTTTCCTTGGCTCCCTGAAACGTATAGTTGACATATCTTAACCTGAACATATTTCCAAGGGATGGTTCCACCTCATCTTATTGGAAACCTCTCAAACTTGCAATACCTCGATTTTAGTGGTATCCTTTAGAGTAACTTTTAACAAACTGGATTGGCTCTCTACTCTATCTTCTCTCTGGTTCCTAGACCTCTCTGACAACTATCTTTCTCATGTAAATGGGGCTGGTTGCATGCAATTAATAATTTAATATGCTTATTCCCTTCTAGAATTACACTTAACTGCTTGTCAATTTCTCCTGCTGCCTCCTCTGTTGCATGCCAATCTCACATCTCTTACTGTCCAACTATATTAATTCCACATTTCTTCTGTCTCTGGTTGTTTAATCTTAGCCACCTTGAGCATCTCGATCTTAGTTGGAATGGTTTTCATGGTTCAAGTGCAGATAATGCTTTTGAAAGCATGACTTCCCTTACAGGTTTTCATGGTTCTTTTTTGGCCAATAAATTTATTGGATTAAATCATTCTCTTCGATTTTTCTTTTTTCCCCACTTTAGTGGATCCATCTTTTCCTTTTCCTTGTTGGAGAACTGGATTAAAGGGTAATGTTGATCAACAACATTGCTCTTTTGGATGGGCTAGTTAATGGTGCCACTAGTACGATTACAGGTTTTATCGAACTGAAAAGGATGGTGGTCATGTATATATGTTGCAGTCGGCTTTAACCTGTAGCCAAATTTAATTTGGGACTAAATTAGAACGTTTTAAAAGTTCAGGTATTGAATTGGCATATTTTGAAATTTGATTATCAAAGTAAGACTAGGCCAAAATTTGCAATTTACCCTTTATATTTCACCGACAAACTTAAAACACTAACCAGGTTGAGTCAAGTCGGGCTGGTTTGATGAGTTTGGTTCTCTTTGTGAACAACCCTATTGCAAGCTCTGGAATCTTAACCAGGGGTTTTCTGCAGATCCATACATGGGTTTGGGTCCTCTTATCACTTGCCACCTGTACAACACAGAATTTGGACCCACCACTAATGGTAACCTCTTTAAATGCATTTCAATGGTTATAATTAAGGACTTTTCACAATCCACTCCACCCCAGAATTCACTTATTAATTCCCCAAGGCTGTGTTTGTTTTCGGTGTAAATACAGATAGGTGTAAAACTCCACTCCTGATCTGTATTTGGCAGTGTTTGTTTTGAATGTGATTTTATATTGAAAATCGATGTCAATTCCACTCACGGTAGAGTTTTACATTGATAATCGATATAAAGACAACATTGATAAAATCCATATAAATATTTTCATGCATTTTCACTTTACAATGGTTCAATCATTTAAACCGACTTGTATTAAACTCACCGAAAACAAACTCAGGGTGGGTAGATGCAATGGGCCTATGGGCTTGGTTGATCAATACAAATTTGTGAAAAAAAAACGTTGTCACGTTATATAAATGTATTTCAGTTAGAAAACTGAATTTGTGAAAAACATCAAATTTAAAGTTGTAAATAGAAATAACAATATGTATTGACCAACTCAAAAACGTTTCAAGTAGAACAATCTCTCCTACACAAATTTATTGATCCAC
Organism: Nelumbo nucifera; assembly: GCF_000365185.1. Next base: position 4,902,782 of record NW_010729074.1, read on the forward strand.
CCAAAAAGAAATGGTTAACACTGTACCAAACACCCCCTTAATTAGAAATATTAGAAAATTTGTTGAAAAACGAACGTAAGAAAATTTTCCCCATAAGATAGTTAATGGGTAATTTTTAAAATACAACTGTACAGTAGAAATTACACAGTTCAAACAGCAGTTCGTTTTTACAGAAAGCAGTTCGCAGTGGACCAATTTCCTCTTCCCTGTGTACACTGAAATAATGGTACACAAGGAAAATTTCAATTAGGACAAAAAAAAGGAAATAAATAGTAGATGGTAAGGGATTCGATTAAGTCGTGTTCCCTTGCACTTTTTCTTCTCCAATGATCCATCTTGTCAATCTGCTTGGATCTTCGGCAATGTATTTACATGTGGTCGGGAAAATTCCGAGGTCTGCACCAATTTGATTGTACTCTTTAAGAGCAGCTTCCATCTCTGCTTCAATGGCTGCATCATCTGCACCATCTATGCCATTCATGGAAAGAAGATCCTCATAGTATTTCTCTTTATCATGATCGTGATCAAAGGGTTCCATTGCAGGGCCCTGAAGAATAAAAAGTCAAATAAATGAATGACCACAAAGATAAGGTAAGAAAGTCCATGCATAAAGATTATATGCACACAATGTGCATTAATGGATTTCTATGAGAACTGTTCCGAGAAATTAGAAAAGGATAACAAAAAAAAAAAATTATGAGAACTGAGTATTAGTGGTGAAGGAAAAGGAAACAAATGCAACAACTATGTCTTTGAGAGAGTTGACTCTAGAAATTTTAAATTCAAAGGGACACGAAAAGGGAGACTGTTTATAAGCTTTTCAGCTCCAAACTAATTAATTTGCCACATGGTTGATTTCTCAGCCTTTTAGACTTCTTGCTTAAACAACCTGGCTAGCTTGCCCAATCCCATGTACAAATTTAAAAATAAGAGTTTTAAAGTCATAAATACATGAAGAGAAGACTACCATAGTAATCAAAATGTCACCAAGTCTTTAGGACAATTGAGAGTAAAAATTTTGAATTAAAAGGAAAAAACTCTAGTAAACAAAAATAAGTAAAATTAAACAAATTCACCATGAAAACAAAATGAATCAAGAAAAAATTATATAGTATCACCAAATGAAAGATTGGATTGTTTACCTGACACAACTCGGCATAATGCTTGTATATTTCGCTGCTTTCATCTTGATCACCTAAAAGGTTTCCACCGTACCAACCATTGGCTTCGTCAACTGAGGTCATTGCAAGATACCTGACAAGAAAAAGAAATTAGCATGTTGTTTTTACAGCCTATTATTGGATTATGCAGAACTGATCATAAAGAAAATCATTGGATAATGCAACAAATACCATTCTAGAAAAAAACAGGGAAAACTGCAAAAGATAAACTGACATGCGAAGATAAGGGAGAACTGGGAGAGGAAAAAAAGAAAAGAGATTTTATGCATGTGTGACAGGGTATATGCTGCTCTGTTGGAAGTACCCGACTTATATTCAATCACAAAATCAAACCCCACGAGTTTGTAGGCCCGTTTAAGTTGAGCATTTGTATGGACTTGTTGTTCAAGCAAATGTTTTAGACTTTGTTGATCTGTATGGATAATAAATTTATGACCCAATTAGTAGGAACTCCATTTCTAGGCTGCAAGAAGAAATTGCCATTAATTCCCTTTCATATGTGGATTTATATAAGGATTGTCCACTGAGGGCTTTGCTGAAGTGTGCTATTGGCTGGCCCTCTTGCATAACAACAGCACTTAGGCCACCCCCTCAAGCATCAAACTAAAGAATAAAGGTTTTATTAAAATCTGGTAAAGCGAGTTTGGGGAGGGCTGGAGAGAGAGTGCTTCAATTGATCAAATGTGGACTGGGCCATGTCAGTCCAGACTCCAGACAAAGGAATCTTTGTGCAAGAGTTAGGTTAATGGGTCTATCATCTGTTATACCCTCTTGTGAATCACCTAGAGACATGCCTAGGAATCATCTTAGGCTTTTAATAGTCATGGGCTATGGGCAAGACTTGATAGCAGTCACTATTTCTAGGTCGGCTAAGACCATGTCGTTGCTTACCAAATGACCCAAACAATGAATTCAGGTATCAGGTTTCTAACATTTGTGGGTGGATCTCCCAGGATAATGGGGATCCTGTGATCACTTTGTCTAGATGGTGGTATCCCCTAGGGTTCCTTGAACACATCAGCAAAATCCCCCAAAAGTTGTTAAAGAGCCATATGGACCTCGTGATGTTACTGGTCCTGGGTTGTTACTGTGAACACTGGGTTATCTGGACCTGGGCCCATACTCATCAAGAAAAGGTGACCCGGTTGTCTGCAACATTTGAACATGGACTGGAGACTCTAGGCTCGGGAGCCCAAATTTCCTACTCACTTTTTCTACCCGTCGTGAATTGCAGCCACACATCTCTCAATTCATAATAGAGATGTGGAATTTATTATTTTCGCCTCTCCAACCTCCCCACAAGAATTGTCTCATTTTCTTTTCTATTAGATTTTCCACGCCAGCTGGAATTAGAAAAGCCAACAGCAAGTGAGTTGGGAGAGGATAGGACACTTTTCAGCAAAGTGAGTTTGCCACCATATGAGAGATATTTTGCTTTCCACAAAGCCAGCCTTTTGTCTATTCTTTCGAAAATGGGCTCCCAAACTGACTTTGATATGCATTTTGCACCTAGAGGCATTCCCAGATATTTCAGTGGGAGCTTCCCCACTTTGTAACCCCACTCCTCCGCCCACCTTTCAATCTCCTGCACCTGTCCCACAGCAACCAGTTCACTCTTATGTAGGTTGACACGCAAGCCTGATACAATCTTGAACCACCTGAGGAGGGCCATTACAAAATCAAGCTGTTCCCGGGAGGCTTCGCACATCAGCATACTGAAGTAACGGACCTTCACCTCTCCCTCCCCAACCAAGAAACCCTCAATGAAACCCCCTGAAACAGCCCTATTCACCAATCTGTTGAGAGCTTCTGTCACACAAATGAACAGGAAAGGAGATAGGGGATCCCCTTGCCTTAAACCTCTTGAACTCAAGAATCTCCCACAAGACATACCATTAACTAATATAGAGAAGAAAGTTGGGGTGGTGGGGCATACCTTCATCCAATTCCTCCCCTTGGAGCCAAAATTCATTCTACACAACACGTAATCTAGGAAATGACAATTAACATGATCGTAAGCTTTTTCAAAGTCCACTTTACATAAGAGCCCAGCCCTCCCGCTTCGGAGCCTTGAGTCAATCAGCTCATTTGCAACTAAAACCCCATCTACCATCAATCTTCCTTCCACAAAGGCTCCTTGAGCGTCCACAATGATGCTTCCCATGATAGGTTTAAGCCTCCTAGCCAACACCTTTGCTATTTTTTTATACACACTCCCAATCAAACTGATTGATCTAAAATCCTTAGCTCTTCTGCTCCTTTCTTTTTTTTGGTATGAGGGTGATGAAAGTTGAGTTTAAGCTTCTTTCAAGGTCTGCTGACTCGTGAAACTCCTTGAAAACCTTCATAATCTCCCTCTTCAAGAAACCCCAGCACCGCTTAAAAAAGGCCATAGTGAAGCCATCCAGCCCCGGCGACTTGTCCCCTTCCATTTCCACGATTGCCCCCCAAACTTCCTCTTCCGTGAATTCCCTTTCTATAGCACTCGCCTGATCTTCTGACAAACCATCAAACAACAATCATCAAGCTTGGGTCTGACTGTCCACACTTCTTCATACAAATTCTCATAGTAGCTCACGATATGTCTTTTTAAAAACAAACTTTTAATGGCATTTTCTCGTCTTCTTGCACTAGCCATCTTATTAAAGAACTTTGTGTTCTGATCTCCCTCCTTCAACCAAAGCCATTTGAAACGTTGCCTCCATCTCATCTCCTCTTGGAAAGCGAGTTTGTCAAGGTCCAGTTTTGCTCCTCCTCTCCTCTTGAGAGAGATGTCTTTCTTCCTCAGCCTTATCAAGTTCTGCAATTACCTCCAAACAGCTCTTTTTTCTCTGATCTGCCAAGTTGAGGGCCTCCTTTTTCCAAGTTCTGATCCTCTCTTTCAAGGTCTTTAGCTTTATGCTCACCACATGAATTTCTTCCCACCAACTTCTTAAAAGATCTACAAAACCCTCTTCTTCAAGCCATGCATTTTCAAATTTGAAGGGAGATGGCTTTGATTGTAAGCCACTACAGTCTAAACAGATGGGTGCATGGTCAGATAAAGGCCTTGGTAAGGCTTCGAGAGATAAGTTGGGAAACCTATCTACCCACTCCATAGAAACCACAAACCGGTCTAACTTGACTAAAGTAGCCTCCTCCTGGATGTTTGTCCAAGTATACTTGGCTCCCAAGAGAGGTAGGTCCACCAATTCCCACCTTCCCATAAACTCGGCAAAGCTTCTTAAGCCCCTACCTGGTCTTCCATTTCCTCTTTTCTCATGAGAAAACCGGATAGTGGTAAAATCTCCCCCTACCGCCCAAGGTTTGTCCATTCCTCTTTGACTGCACTGAGCTCTGCCCAGAAAGCTGCCCTTATACTATTATCATTCGGGCCATACACAGCTGAAATAACAAACTCCCATCCATCCTCCAATACCTGAAACCATACTGAAACGAAAACTGCCCCACCTTCTTGCCTTTTGCCTCCACTTTATTCACATCCCAGATCACCACCACACCACCTGCAGTCCCAACAGCTGGGCAATACTTCCCAATTACAATCCTTTTTCCCCCAAACATTTCTTATTGTTTGAGGCTCAATTGCTTCCATTTTTGTTTCCTGTAGGCAAAGAATATCAGGATTCCACCCCCTTATAAGAGAGCCAGCCACTACACTTCTACGCCTTGAGCTTAAACCTCTAATATTCCAAGATAACAGTTTCATTATTAACATTTTACAATAGAAAAGCAGAACTGAACAGAACTGGCCCCGGCACTTTCCTCCTTCACTCCCTTCCCCTTCTTCCTACCTTCCCACCCCTGTTCCCTGTCCCTGCTGAATCATTTAGACCCCGCACAAGTCTGAAAAGTTCCCTCTCTGTTTTTCTACCCTTTCTTCCTCTCTCTTCCAAGGCTCTCCTCTCCACCTCCATTAGGTAGGTCTTAGTCAGTTCTTCCATACCCTTTAAGGACACACCCAGAAAAGCTCCCACCTCTAAGAATTTCGATAGAACCCAAGTGGAAGGCTCTTCCATAGGAGGGTTCCCTTCTGCAAGCTCACCCCCAACCCTATAATACCTACTGAAATGGCAGAAGTTTCCCCTACCGTTGGCCATTCCCCTGCTCATAAGGAAGCCAAAGGGGTCGTGGTAGGTGAAACTTCTAAAACCTCCAGGTCCCCTCCTCTAGATTGAACAGCCAACTCCATCCTAGGCTCTGTCGGGTCCCCATAGCGAGGCTCAATTTCTGGCACAAGCTCTTATTCTTGGAAATCTCCCTCACAATGATCGGGCGCACTGATAAACGGAGAAATGGACACGGGTAGTTTTCTTCTTTCCTAAAGTTTGCATGAGTCAAGGGCCACAACGACTTCTCCCTGTGAAGAGGACGAGGGAGACTCACTGGTAAGGCTTTCAATGAACCAACCAGACTCGGCTTGGGGTCGAGTCAAGTCAAAAAATGGATAGCTTGGCACCTGGTTCCATCTGACGATGTGGAGATAATACCCAATGGTTCGCACATGCAACTGTCTTGTGAGTGTCCCCCTTCCACCATGCAAGGCTCATCTTGGAAATCAATAGATCTCACCGTCAACCATGCCACTTGTCCCAAGATCTCCTTCCCAAAGTCCATCTGTCTTAATCTCTCGAAGCATCTGGACATCAAAGCCTCTAAAACCTCCTTGTTTGAAATTTGAAAATCCCACTGAGACACCCTCGACTCAAGCCCACCAAGTGCCCGCCTCTCCACGACCGAAGAGGATTCCCCCAAGCCAATCCTTTGGAAAGGCGCCACGTCACCCCCGTCAATCATTGGCGCGCGGTGAGTTGCCTGTCTCAACATACCGTCCACACATGTCTCCTATTTTCTCAACAAACTTAGAGTTCCAGAGGTGTAGGGGTAAGCCAAAGATTTGCATCCATAAGGTTTTCCTTGCCTCTTCATCCCAACAGAGGTCTGCCATATCCCAAGGGACTAGTCGTAGGAGTTCATCGTCTACGTTTCTGCTCCCTGACTTCCAAATCCTCTTTGCTTCTTCTTCAGATGCGAATATAAAAAGAATCCTTGCATTCGGTAACCTTCGCAATCTCAACCCTCCCGAAGGATCCCACTTTTGAAGAGCCCAAACTTTCAGATCTTCTAAGGATTTGGAAGAGATCTCCATCCCCACTAGACATGCCTTCAAAAAATCCACTCTTCAGCCATTATCTAAACCTCCGGCGGTCACATAAAGGCCATCCTTGCGAGCTCTAACCTCCGCTTCTTCCTCCAACGGCCAAGCAGAACTGCTGACAGCTTCTGCATAAGTTCCCCTCTTCTTTTTCTAGTTCGTCTATCCTACACCATGAACAGGGGAACTTTGAACACCTTGACTACAGTGATCGTTTGCCCATCCCTTCTTCCAATTCCAGTTGCCTCTGAGAGGTTGTCTATCCTTCAACCCGTGGCTCCTTCGGTTCCTCATCGTCAACGATCTCTCATCGTCGATCACTTGTCGTTAGTAACACAAGGGAAAAAATAATTTATTATCCCAAGTAGAGATGCAAATCAGCTAGCTTATTGAAAGGATTTTCCAACCTTGGCATCCTTCTCGACCAACTTCTCAATCTCCATATTACCTTGCTCCTACACCCTATCCTTCCAAGGATACCTCAAAAACTCTTTCTTCAACTTCACTATCGCCTTCCCTATTCTTCTCCTCCGAAACTCCACTTGTCTCCACCTCCCCTATAAGCGAACCCAACGCTTTCCTGTTCCTGCAACTGAAGTTTAGCTGCACAAAAAATTATTAATATAATATAATTAAATTGAAAATAAAATACTAACATATTAATCATTACATAATAATAAATTAACTTTAAAATAATAAAACAAAAATAATAGAAAACTAATAAATTAATGATAAAATAATAAGTTATTAATAAATATAATAATAATATTATTGTTTAAGTAATAATAAAATAATAATCTATTAATAAAATATTCACAAATTAATGATAAATACTAAGATATTAATTATTAAATACTAATAAAATAAAAATTATATATTCATAAAATATTAATAAATTAATAATAATTAATTACAAATAAAATATTAAAATAATATAATTAAAGTAATAACAAAATACTAACATATTAATTATTAAATAATAATAAATTAATTTTAAAATAACAAAACAAAAAATAGAATATTAACAAAATAATAATAAATATAATAATAAAGTATTCATAAATTAATGATAAATACTAAGATGTTAATTATTAAATAATAATAACAAAGCACTAATAAAATAATAATTATTTATTCATAAATATTAATAAATTAATAATAAAATAACAAATAGACTAATACAAAACTGAAAATTCAGTTGATTCCGATTCCAACTCCAAATGAACCAAACAGCAACAATTGGAATTCGATTCCAATTCCCAAATAAACCAAACAATTGTCAGGAATAGGTGATTCCGGTTTGATTCCTAGGGGTTCTGGTTCCAATCCTGTCCGCGAACCAAATGGACCCTAAATTTATCCTCTCAATTGAAGTTGACCTACAATTTAATGCCACCTAAGCAATCATAGCATTTGGAAGCAACAGCACCAACAAAAGCAATCACTCAATAGGACCACATGAGCAAAAAAAAAAATGCAGAAATTTTGATGATTCCTTGTATTTTCCTTGCTTTTTTACCTCATCTTCTCTACAACCAAATGCTAAAGAAAATCTCTTTCTTCAGTAAAAATGTTATTTTTGTTATTTACCCTGCTTTCTTTTCCATGGTGGAAGTTTTGTGGTTTCAAATTCCCTTTTTCTCCTCTTTCAAACCAAATGCAAAAAAAAAAAAATCCCTTTCTCTAGTAAAGAATGAGGAAGAGCTCAAAAGAATTACCTTTGGAAGACATCCTCCTCAGAGTCTTCACCAATAGGAGACAACCAATTTAGGTCACGGAAACAGTTAGCATTTGTCCCATCTTGGGATCCACCATTTGCAATATCTTGTCCAGCAACTTTGGTAGCAGAACCACTATCTTCAAATTTTCTCTGGCCAAAGAGCCAATTTGGACTTTTAAGTTGTATTTCACTGCATAAGATGTATAAAATTTTCAGGAACATTATAAAGCATTCTTTCGGTGTCTAAAATGTTGTCAAGCATTAGAACATAATGCTCTATTTCACCTCACCACTAAAGATTGATTTGTTATCATGTATATGAAAGACAATTAGCAATTTAGCACTAAGATGTTTGTCCATATTTAAAGAAGACCAACAATTGTACCATATTGAACAGCCAATTCCCAGGATTTATATTAAGTAATTCAAAGATAAAATAGCACTCTCCAACATAATAAGAGAAATAGTGCACGAGATTTCCAGATTAAGAACATGCATGGTAACTGAAATTAATTGCTTTGTCTAGGAAATTACGCTGCATCAGGTGCCATGCCAGAGTTTCCTGCTCCACCGCCTACTTTTTGGTCTGGTTCACTGCAAAGTCTTACATTCTTTATTGAGCTACATGTTCTCTCTATTAGCTTATCAAATGATGTCAATTTCATCCGCAAGAAGTCTTCTCTGCAAGCTGGAATTGGTGCAAGAGTAGTTCCTTTCACAGGTTTAGCATCTGCTTCTGAGCTGTAAAAGACAGAGGCAATAGAAATCAAGGAATAGCAAGAATTTTTAGATGAAAACCCTAATGTGTCTATATAGAATTATATATCAAAATAACTTTGAATAAGTAACTATCTGACTTATACCTTTGATCCAAAACAGGTTCATCTCCAATCCCAGAAACATGGAGATAATAGTCAGAATCCAATTCCCAGAGAGCAGGCTTTCCTTCCTGGGGTTGAAAATAACCCAAAAATCTGGTAAAACCAACAACTAACCTAAGAAAAATTGATAGCAAAATGTGTAAAAAAGAGAAGTCTTAATCCTTACTAAATACCAACAAACTGAAACTGGCAATCCTTATAAAAAAGAAATTGAAGAGCCTAATGATGGTGATTTTGAAAACTATTGTCCAATTATGGTGATTAAATAAATTTATGTCTGCATTTAGAAGAGCATGCAAAGAAAATAAATAAGAGGATCACTATGGAATAAGGATAAATTCCTTGAATCTAAAAGAAAACCAAGGAATAAGTACAGATTTATTGCGTCTTGCTTTTCACCATCCGTGTAGGCATTGCTGTAATATCGTTTTATAGATTTAAGAAACTCCCTAGACTGGGTAGTAGCCTTCCATTTGCCTTGCCTCTCTGGGAAAACCTGAGAATCATGTCACAGTGTTGCTGATAACAACATCCAAATATTCAATGACATCAAGAGTATCCAGGTAATAATAAGGCAATGTACCAAGAAACTAAAATGAATATAACAAATAAATCCAAATTCCAAAATAAACAACCCATCAACAGATCTATGTACAGAAAGATCATACAGTGTTGTGAGCTGCAGAGCCTCCATATTGCTGGGCAAGAGCATCACCCATGCTCTGATACATATCCATGAGAGCTGCAGCTATGCTACTATCAGGATCAACCTTAGGCATATCTGTCAAACCCATAGCATGGAGTTGTCTGCCTAAAGCTGCTAAGCCATATGCATACTGAGCTACATTTGTACGATCCAAGCAGTCAATGCAGTTGGTGCGTAAAACTCCACTTTGAAAACATGGTGCCATGCCATTTTGACCATCTTTCTTGGATTGTTGATTAATCTCAGACTCCCTGTCTTTAATCAAGGAGTTCAGTGCCTCATTACTACTTCCAAGCCTCGCAACATCACCAGAATTTGCTCTGAGGTCACCTAGAGAAGGATCTCTGTAAGAGATGAAAACAACATTTTAAAAGCGCAAGGCACAAGAAAAGCACAAAGACCTTATACCACCAAAGGCACAAGACAACAGGCAAGACCACAGATTTGGGTATGAGAGTGAACACTTCATGAGAATAAAAAATGCAGAGGCTTAGATCTGTATCTAGTCCACTCTCTCAAGACCCCAGATAGCTGGGACCAAAATAGGATATTGGCCTTGTTACATTGCATATATACTGCTTTAGTCCTACTCATTTTAAAACCTTCTGTTTTAAGACATCTGTCCATCAATCAAATTTTGCATTTTATCCATGCTTTGGTTTGCAATATTAATAGAAGTGTACTTTACATTTTCTCAAAAAAAAAAAACAATTTCCTAACCCAAGAGTTGCACTCTTACTCAAAAGGCTTTCCATTTGATCTGTTGATTGAACAAGGTGTTCAATCTCAACTTTCTTCTTTTTTTATTGTTTCAATTTTTCTTATTCATTATTTTGAACTTGTATAAACAAATTTTTCGCACTCACCTTCATATCATGAAATTCCTTTTAGGAATCATAAGAAATTTACCCCCAAAATTTGCATTTTGCAATCTTAATCGTGGAAAAAGCACAAGTACTCATGCTCTGTTGGTGATTTTAACTAGGGCTGTTCACGCAATTGTATAAACCGACCAACCCGATTAAACCGGGCCGACTTGACCCAAGATGGTCGGTTTTTGAAGTCATTCGATCTTGGTTAGAAAAATGTCAAAATCCGACTATTCAATTCAGTTGCGGGTAATGAATTTAAAATATGAATTAAAACCGACCCGACTATCATACATACATACATACAATGGCATAAAGCCTTTCCTTTATTATTTGACTTGTAAAGCATAAAGCCTTACCTCTATTATTTGACTTGTAACAGCCACTCAACTGACATCTCTAAGACTCTATTAAGTTATAATCATTACCCTACAAAAAGTGAAAAAGACAAAATAGTTAAAAAGGCTGCAAAGTTTGAAACCTTACACTATATCGAATTGTGTTTGGGATGGTTCTCTTGACATTACAGCCAGCCACGTGTATGTCTATAAGTGGAGGTTATAATTTGATTTTGGTTTAAATGTTTAAGTCTACAGGTAGGTTTCTAGACGGTACAATTTGATTAGGGTTTAAGTGTAACGACAGGTCTATAAATAGGCCTATAGACAGCTCAGACTACACAGCTATGACTGCATTAAAAGTTGCAAAAGTTGATTTCGGTTCGGTTTAAGTCAAACCGATTAAACCGAAGTCGATTTAAATAACGTATGTAACTCAGTTTTTGCATATGACCGGTCGGTTCCAGTTGGCCTTAAGACCAACCCAAAAGTTTCGGTTCAGTTGGCAAAATTAAATAAAACCAAACCGAACCGAACCAACCCATGAACAACCCTAATTTTAACCAGTTCAGATGTTATGGTTGCACCAGACCTGTCAGACTCGAAACCAGACCAGACAGTTGGGACCCAGTCAGAATTCTGATTTTTAAATAAACTGGTTCCTGAGTTTTTGAAAACCCTTAATGAAACAGGATAATTTTTAATGAACTGTCTAGTTCTCAATGATCCGCTTGGGCCATCCATTTAAATGAAGTTGATATACAAACCACTAAGTGCATACCAACTTGTAAACACTTGTGTTTTCTGTAATATTTATATGGCTATTATTTCTAAGGTTTTTTTTGATAAGCAATAAACAATTTTATACAAGGAAAAATAGAAATTTACAAAGTTGGCATCCCAGAGGTTGAGAGGGCCAGGTCAAAAAATACATCAAAGTGTGCCCCCATCACCCCATAATAAAATATTATCTAATTTAATTTAAAATGCAAATTAGGTGGCTTAATTATATATTTAGGCATGATGTTACAGATCACTGGATCAACCCACGACCCATCCAATCCATTACCATGTAATCAAAACGGTTTAATTTCCAGTCACCTGACAACATGGCATTGCACAGTTAAAAAAACATAATAACCTAGTCTAGCGCCAAAAATTTTTATTTCTTTTTTGGTTCTTACCTCCTAATTTGTATATAGTTGAAGGTTAAGAAGGGACCCAACAAGCTTTGAGAATAACAAGAATAGACAAAATGACATTCAGATGCAGCAAATAGCTGTAAGCCACCACATATTTTGTGCAGTTACAGAATTTTATTAATCATCAACAGGAAAAGCTCAGGAAATAGGAACTAGAAATCCCCAAGAATGTAAATCCTAAACACCCCTAATAACAGACTACTATTGATAAAATTAACAACTAAAGACCCATAAAATACCAAAGCAACTCAGCCCTATACCAGCATAACTGATTCTCAAATATAGCTTACCACAGCCATCCCCTACCCTAGCTAGATTGTCAGCCACAGAATTGGCTGGTCCTGATTTCCAGTAAAATGAAGTGGTCACTCTTGAGACAAGGAACTAGCTTCCTTGATATCACACTAACTCCCGAGGAACCACTTCTCCCAGCCTCATCCACCCAATAAACCACTAGGCAACCTACCTCGACCTCCACTTGACAGTACATACCAGATAACCAACAAGTCTAACATGAATACTTGGTCACACTACATAAAATATAATAAATCAATGCAGCATAAACAGGCAACCATGGAAAATAGCTGCCATCAATGTAAAATTAAGTAAACTTGCACTCATGCTGCAAGAGACTTTATAAATGAGAAACCTAAATGGACCATGGATAGTATGCTAGCTTCATCAGGTTGAATATCAAATAAGGTTGGGAAATTCTGATATAGTTAAATGAATTCTGACAATTTATCAGGCACTGTAGGATATTGCTGAAGGAAGAAAATTGTAGTAAAACACATTTAGTTCCCAGTAAATCAAAATTACAGCTTCCTTATTATGCTGGAATTCAAGGTCAGTCATTTATATCAAAGAATTTGTGCTACAGGTTTGACAGAAATTTGCAACCCTATTATTAGTACACATTTATGCATATGTGGATTAATTAAATGAAGAGCTAAATACCTTGCCGTGCTTGTTCTTGTGAGCTGGGTTGCTCTACATTTAACATTGACGGGCTTTCCACTATAATAGAAACCCGTCAGGTCAAGGGCTTCACTTGCCACAGCACCCAAAACAGCCAAAACATTGGCAGACTTGCTTTAAGAACCAAAAGGAAACAGGATAATTAGCAAATAGAAAAAAAAAAAAAAAACACGATCACCATGTATCATGACAAGAAAAACCGTGCACATGCTTACCTCTTGGCAAACTTGTGAAAATCCCAGTGTATAAATTTCAGATGATTCTCTTCTGAGAGAATCTGATTTAAATAACCAACTGCATTTGCAAATTCACGACGTAACATCATCTCTCGAGGCCTTTTCTCAACAGTCTGCATTGTTTAATCATTGATCAGGCTCCAAATAAATATGGCATTACAGATTAGGCTCAAACTATTATATTCTGCATACATGGATTAAGCAATTAAAGTGGAGATGCTTGACTAGGTTCCCTTGAAAGCAAATTATCATTTTTTTATATTTATAATTCAACAACTGTTCATAATGTTTATTGCATTTTATACCAGAAAGTTCTTTTGGATCCACCTATCTGGTATATGATTGTGGATTAAAAAATTATCAAAGGCTGTTCATAATGCCAATACATCTGCCATTCCATTTGCAGACCTTCTTATCCACCCAAAAGTGGAATTGAATCTCTTTGCCAAGGTGTCGATCTCCCTAAAAGCATGTCTGTATTTCCATGGAGCTGATCTGATATTCTTGGACCAAGATATGACTAACTGAGAATCTCCTTCCACTTCCAATTCCCTTACTCCAACTTGTACAGAAAGCCTTAATCCATGTAAGAGAACCATCACTTTATCTTGTACTGAACCTCCAAAACCAATTGGACCTGAAAATAATGCCACCACCACTCCTTCATGGTTTCTAAAAATACCTCTTGTTCCTGCCCTTCCTGGATTACCCAATGAGCTACCATCAAAGAAAGTTGAGCTTCAGTTTATTAAAAGATGGAGGTTTCCAAACCATTCTTACACTTTCCAAACCATCTTATTATGTCATTTGTTGAGAATTCTCGAAAGAAATCCAAAGTTTTTACCCAATGTGTTGTTCTTACTGTTACAGCTTCAAACAGTTCCTCCTTTGATTTCCTCTTCTCATTAAAAATTCTATGGTTTCTTTCTTCCCATACAGTCCAGATCAGTGCTGCTCTTGCTGTCCACATAACTCTTCCTCTCTTCTTTTGTTGACTTAAGAAACTGGAATTGAATAGGCCTACCACATCCTGTGGAGTATTCCATTTGCAACCAATGAGAGAAGAAGCCTATTTCCATATACATGACACAAAAGGATACACTCATGACGAGAAAGGATACACTTATGAGGAGAAAGGCATTTGTTTGGCCTTCTTTTTTGTAGCAAGTCACAGGTGTTGATCTTCCCAAGGAGCACTTCCCAATACAAAGCTTGTACTTTAGGAGGGATAGGTTTACACCAGATTTCTTTAACCAAGAAGGTTTCCCCCATAGGCTTTGACAAGACAAGAAGGTTAAAGAATGAAGCACAAGACAAAGGGCCATCAGGTGAAGAGAACCAAATTCTTCCATCTAGAGAGTTAGGGTCCAAGAAAACATTTTCCAGCTTTGATAGTAAGAGGACAAGGGAATCAAGCTCAGAATCTCTCAAACCTCTCCTAAACCCAAAATCCCAATTTATACCAAGTTCCATTGATAAACCAAATTTTGAAATGGGTTCAGCCTTGTAATTGGATAAAGAGAAGAGTAATGTGATAGATCCCCAACCCAAAGATCTTCCCGAAATAGGACCTTTTCCCCATTGCCCACATCAAACCGAGTGAAACTAAGAAAAGTTGGCAATACCTCTATTATTTCTTTCTAGGGGAATCTTGAAGAATTATGAGTTGCCAAAGTTGCATCCTAGCCATTTTCTGTCATACCATGAATGCTTTCTAATCAAAATCTCCAAAGCCATTTTCCTAGTAGAGTTGTATTTCTCTTTGTTAGATTCCCAATTCCAAGTCCTCCTGATTCTTTAGGGTTTCATACCTATTCCCATTTTATAAGATGATCTCTTCTTTCATCCTCCGGTTCCCAAAAGAAATCTCTCATAGTTTTCTCCAAGTTCTTTGCAATCCTAACTAGTATTCTAAAGGTGGAAAGGAAGTAGGTAGACAAGTTGGCTAAGGTGGATCTAATCAGAGTAATTCTTCCTCCCATAGAAATGTAACTCCTCTTCCAAAAAGCTAACTTTTTTTGTGAACCTTTCTATTACAGGTTTCCAAAATCCTTCTAACCTAGGGTTACCCCCCAATGGCATACCAAGATACTCTAGGGGCCAACTCCTAATCTCGCAACCTAGTATATCTGCCACCTCCTGAATATCTTGTTCTCCCATATTAATCCTACCACACAACTCTTTCCCCAATACACTTTCAATATTGATACACTTTGGAAACCAGCAACTAGAAGTTTTAAGTTCTTCACATTGGATTCACTACAGTCCTCACAAAAGATGATTAAGTCGTCTACAAATTGCAAGTGAGTGACAACAACCTCCTCCCTACCAACTCTCCATTAGACCTGTTCATGGGCCAAATCGGGCCAGGCTCGAGCCAGGCTTTCACTCTATATTAACAGATTTTTTTAAGGCCCGAGCCCGGCCCTCATAAAAAGCCCGAAGACCGGGCTTGGGCCCGAGCCCAAAATTTAGCCCATACTGTTACTACTGCTGAAGCGGCTGAATAGAGAGAGAGAGAGAGAGAGAGAGAAAAATTATAAAGAAAAGAATAAAAAATGTATATATTAAATTATAAATATATATATTTCAATAAATATTATATTATTTATATATATTATATAATATATAAAATACATATTATATATTTTATAAAATATATAATGCTGAGTCGGGTCGGGCTTTTTTGACAAATCCCGAGCCCAGCCCAAAACATAGTCGGGCTTACTGTGTTAGGTCCGAGGTCAGGCCCGCGGGCCTAATTACATGACCAAGCCCGACCGGGGTGTGGGTCGGGCCATCGGGCTACCCGACCAATGAACAAGTCCACTCTCCATCCTCTAAGCAAATTATTTAGATCAGCCTTAACAATCATTTTGCTTAGCACTTCAGCCACAAAGGTAAAAAGGGAGAAATGGGGTCTCCCTGCCTTAATCCTCTTTTTGCTAGGAAGAAATCCTTAGCGACTCCATTTACCAAAACCAAGAAGTGTATTGAGCGAATACATCCTTTAATCCAATTCCACAACCTCTTGCCCAACCCAAACTTTTCCAAAAGAATTAGAAATAAGGACCAATCCACCATATCATAGGCCTTTTCTAGATCTAGCTTACAAATTAGGCCTCTCCCTCCTTGTTTTTTCTTTTCAGCCACATGCTCATTTGCCACAAGGATTTGGTCTATTGTTTGTCTCCCCTCTACAAAGGCTCCTTGGCTTTGGGAGATTACCAAAGGTAACATAGATTTCAATCTTCCTGCCAAAACTTTAGCAATGATTTTATGGGCCAAAAATCCTTTGGGGTTTCCGCCTCTCTCCTTTTGGACACTAGAGCAAGGAAGGTAGCATTCGTGCCTAGTGAGATTTTCCCATTGCAATGGAACTCAAAAAACACCTCCATCAAGTCAGCTTCTAGGATCTGCCAACAATCTTGATAAAAAGCTATAGAAAAGCCATCAGGACCTAGAGCTTTATCTCTCTCCATTGAGAAAACTGCTTCACGGACCTCCTCTACAATGAAATTCCTTTCAAGAAACGCAGCTTGGGTTTCAGGCACTCTAATCCAATCCAAATCTTCCAAGTTTAGGTGGCTGTCACCTACGGTGGCAAAATTTGATTTAAAGTGATCCACAAGACATTTAGCAATTTCCTCCTCCCTGTCTATCACCCGACCTTCAATCTCAATGCTGATAATTAGATTTTTTCTTCTTCTTCCATTTGCCAAAGAGTGAAGAAAAAAATTGTATTACCATCTCCTTCCAAGAGCCATTTACATCTTGATTTTTGTCTCTAAGAGATTTCTTCCTTCCTAAGGATCCTTTCTAGCTCTACTTTTAGGCTCCACCTCTCTGTTCTATCCTCCTGATTACATTCTTTTATGGCCTCCTTTTGATCTAGCTCCTCTTTCCTTTCAACGATTCTTCCTTTCTACTCCAATCTTCCAAATTCTTCTTTATTCCACTCTTTAATCCTTTCTTCATAGACTACATATTTAAGGTTTAAAATTTTAGAATATTATTAAAAACTTTTCAATATTTCATTAAATCATCATAATGGCTTACCATTTTGATATGATTTACTTACCAAGTAACTATAATTCAAAAGAAAAAGGAAAATGCATATAAATATAAAAGAACATTCTCAATCTAATCAAAATATATAGTAGCAATAAAGACAAAAGTCAAAATGGCAAGTAACTTGCATATTTATGAAAGAGAAGGTGGCTAAAGACCAAAAGGGAGACAAAGAGAAAGATACCTATTACACTCTCATAATTTTCGCATATTTGATTTATACAGTTTTTTGTTGTGGTTTTTTGAGCCTTAAATGTGCAATTATATTTCTTCTAATGATTTCTTGAAAGTTTATTAAATAATCCCACATTTTTAGAAAACTTTCCTAATTATTTAGATTTTCCAAATATCTTAGTGAAATTAGGGAAATATCTCCAAAATATTTCCAACTCTACATGGTGAAATGTCCATCTGTATCGAAATTGCGAACCATGGTTATAACAGCAAGAGTTCTTCCCTAAACTTATTTCTACCATGCTTCCTTGCTTGAATACTATTTCCAGCTTGATCTTCATTAGACTTGCATCTCCATCTTTATTCTTCATTATTAACCACCCAAATTACCTTCCTTCGACCTAGAAAACCCACCACCAGATTTGAAAGTTGCAGTACCCCATATCTGTCCCGTCAAGTTATATGTAGGGAGAAAAAAAAACAAATATGCATATATGTATTTCTAGATGCACTGAAATGTTTTCACATATAGCATTCTTTTGCTCCCAATATATTCTACACCTCTTCTCTACTCTCTCTTCTTCACAGACCTAAATCAACAACTAGATGTATGTAGCACATATACAATTGTGCTGCTTCGAACCATCAAAGACAAGAAATATACCACTTTTTCAACTTGTGGG
Organism: Nelumbo nucifera; assembly: GCF_000365185.1. The sequence continues at coordinate 4,920,973 of NW_010729074.1, forward strand.
GGCTAATGTTATGTGCATGGTTAGAAGAGAATTATAAACAAACAGTATGGTCATAGAATCAATAGACTCAATACAACACAAAAACATAAGGAAATGTAGCATCGAGCTTTACAGAATGCAATAAATAGCATATTGATCATCATCATCATAATCTAAGCCTTATTCCAACTATATGGGGTCAGCTACACGAATCCTGTTTCACGATTCTGTTCTATTTAGATCAATAAATGGCATATTGATCTAGATTAAAAATACAGAAAGTCATATTACAATTAGCTTGAGGAGACATATACTTAGAAGGAAACATAGTTCTATATAGAATTTTTTGCAAATAAGAGAAAATCCAACTAGTACTAGATGCATAGCACAGATGGACGATAAATTGTATCACAACTATTAGGTTATGCTTTTAAGTCCAGTAACTCAGTATAACCAAAACAAGTAGGAAATGAAGTGGAAATACACACACAAAACTGAAGAGCTAAAATGAAGGGGAAGGGGATATGAAAGACATTACTTCTCTATGTGCAAGCAACAGTCTCAAAACTTAGGGGCATCTTTAGACGAATCCAGGAACATACCTTAATTAAATTAAGTACAATAATTGGATTTCCATATCTCTTTGCCAGGTCTTCAAAATGCAACTTGGTTGCCTGGTATGTAGGATCATATCTTTGCACTGGAACCAAAAAAGAAAACAAGCATCCAGCAGTTATGAGCTCCAGCTAGATCTAACAACAAAGAAAATGAGCATTGAAAAATGAAAAAAAAAATGGCATCATCTGGATGACCATACAGATTATATCAGGCTTAGGACTGAATCTAGAAGCTTCTTGAGACCAGAAAAGTGGAATTGAACCACGCATTTGAACTACAGAACTCATTTTTCCCTTGCATGACCCAGCTTCTTCATCAAGGACTATCTGTTCAGTCTCAACATCATTTGCAACCCTGCCCCGGTCATTCACACCCCGTTTCAAATAGCTGTATTTCATGAAAAATGAAAATGAATAGCATACTAAAAATATCAAGACACTTATACTAATGAATAGCATAGGAAAAATATCAAATGGCCCCTTAGTACACCCAGAATTTGCAAATGCTCAATGTAACAATTCCACATCTGCTTTCTGGTCTATATAGGAGTCATTTTCAGAATCTCATATTAATTAAAAGCTTTAGTTTGTGTTTTTGTTAATGTTTTACTAGACTTGGGGTCTGTGTGCTACCTCATCACTCCTTCCATCTACTGTAATTCAGAAGTTTTCATTATTTAAAAAGTTTCTTTTCTTTTATAATTTACTATCAAAAAAAGGTGTTGTCAGAAGTGAATGGACATAAAGTTGGTAACTGAAAAAGAATTACTAGTAAGCAAAAAGTTAGGCCTATTCTTTTTAGGAGAAGATTTCACAAGGAAAATATTGTTAGAAATTGAAGACAGAAGGGAAAGGAGCTACCAAACTAGTGTTTTTGTTGAGTCCAAGAAATGTGTCTTCAGTGGTGTGGGTTGGGATAGAAGAATTTCTGAAAGTTTAGTGGCGTGTGGTGAAGGGGAAGATGAGATTTAAAAATTAATAATTTTAGTTTAAACAGTGGAGTTGAAGGTTTTGTAGCAACCAATATTTTTTATGAACGAATGGTATTTTATTAAATAGAGATAGAAATAGTACAAGCATGAAGCACCCTAAGAGGAGGCATGAAGTGTAACCTCCCCTTAAAGGTGGTTCCAAACCCAACTCTTTTCAGATTACGGTTACAAAATAGCCAAAAACAGAGAATCCCTTGAAGCCCCTTGTTTAGCTAAAGAATCTGCCAAAGCATTTGCCGATCTACTAACCCACTGAAAGCTAACTGACATCTCATAAGCCATTTGACTTTTTTGATGGTGTCCCTATATCCCCAAACAACAGTTTCTTGTAGCAACCAATATTGTGAGAAGGGGTGGTTGGTGTTTTCATATGAGATGATCAGGAGTGCAGGGTTGTGACTGTGTACTCGATTGGATGAACTACAATGTGGTTAATTGTTGATTTGTTGTAGAGATGATGCTTAGTGGATGTTTCAGTCACAGTTCCTGTCTTTGCCATTTGAGATTTATAAAATGATTATATTGGGTGTCTATTATCAAGGGGTGAATGGATGATTTGTTTTTCTTCTCCGAACATAGTTGTCAAGGCATCACTAGATGTCCGCTTAAGCATCACCCAGGCAACTAGGCACCCTTGGCTGGGACACCTTGCCTCAATGCCATGGTTTATATAGCCATTAGGCACAAGACAAGCACCTTATTGTAATATTATTGCTATGGCCACATCTTATTATTATGTGTGTTAATACATCCTATAATATACTCTTTTATAAATATAGATATATGTGTATATTATGTATACTGCTTATACTTTGTTTAAGGGTTTTACCATTAAAACATAAAAGACCCAATGTTTTTAAGAAGAGAAAAGGAATTAAAAAAGAGAAGGATAAAGAGGTTTTTTCAATACTCCTTCATGTTAAATAGAAAAAGAGCTTTGCCCCTTATTCTTTTTCCTTTTTCATTACTCTCTTAAAAGTTTTTTATTAGCATAAAATCATAACCTTCTTTAGTAGCTAATAATTTTTAACATGCAATCAATCAAAATACTTATTATGATAGAGTCATGTTTGAAAATTTGAAATTAATTGATTAAAAATGTCATTGTCTTTTAGATACTATGATCTGAAAGCAAATTCAAATTATTTAGTGAACAGCATTGCTATTTTTCAATTTATATGCATGATAATTTGTAACATAAAGTTAGGGAACTAACCTGAAATTTTTTTTTTTTTTTGCAAAATCCTATCACCCAGTCAACTAGGAACTCCACTGTCGCTTAGAATCACCTAAGCACCTTGACAACTATCTCTCTGATGATTACTTGTCACCTTTTCTTGTACTTTCACTTTTCTTTTAATGAATAATGAATTTAAATCTTTACTATCAAGAAAAAGACTAAAACAGAAGATGTAACATATCAGCCACCCAAAGTTACTTGCACCACAACATACCGCGTTCCTGCAAAATGCCGAGAACGTCTAGAAATGAGAGAAACACTGAATTCCCTCCCAAAAATTGATAGTTTTACCTGCCATAAACAAAAAAGTTCATGACCCTTAAAATAGTTGTAAGATCTTACACCTAGTTCAGAGTATGTTCAACACCTTGCAATCAAGCAATAATAGTAATCCGAACAATCAGTAACAATAATTACAATGAGTAAATAATTTCAAACATATAGAGATCCAATTTCACTTGGAATCAAATTCTTCAAACATTTATTTATATTTGTAAATTAAATAATTAGCATAACTTATTTGTTAAGCTGAAAAAGTAGTGAAGTCAAAAAATCTGTAGCAAGATAAAAAGGACTTTAACCATAGAAGGATATATGCAATCATAATATATTTTTGATAAGCATATACACAATCATAATACATAAAACAAAAAAGAAATAATGTCTGTTGCTTGGATGGAAACAGGGCAACCCCCTTGTGCTGAAATCATGCTGCAATTAAAAGACCATGCACAATATTAGGAGGGGTGGACTCGATATAAACCTAACCCTTCGCATTTTTTTCTTTTTTCACAAAGTGGTCATTCTCAGACTCAAATCCATACTCTCAAACTTGCCATCCCAAGGTTTTACCATTACACCAAGCAACGGTATAATGTTACACTGCAGTTACAAACTCAAAAAGAAAAAGAAAACGAAAAATATGCAATCTCAGAATTTTAACCAATATTTTGTTTTCTACTGATTTTTTTTATCAATAACAGAGATTTCATTAAATGATTAAAGACTGAAAATACATAGAAAGAGAGCTAAAATAGCTTAACTCCCCATAACTGTCACTAGACACCCAAAAAATAAAAACAATTATAGCTGAGCCCAAAAAACAGAACACCTATTCACCCCTTGTCTAGCTAAGCCATCTGCAAAAGACTGAAAGAGTTTGCACTTCTCTTTATCCATGTGCATTGGACTTCCATGTCTTTGGTCAACCATTTAAATTTTCTCTTTTCATTGCTGTAGCTCCATAATCTTGAGTTGTCTTCTTTTAACTAGTTTATTACAGTCTCAGTCTCCTTCTATGATCAGCTTGTTTATGTGCAAATCCTTAGCCCTTTGAATCCCTTCCAGAGCTGCTAAAATCTCAGCTCTCAAAGAGTTTCCTATTCCAATTGGCCCAGAAAACATGGCTAGCGCATTCCCTTTTTCATCCCTCATGACTCCCCCAATACCGGAGGGCCCTGGATTGCCCATGCTGCTGCCGTCAAAATTCAGTTTGAAAAAACCAAGAGGTGGGGGGTCCAGTAAGAGCTTCAGACCTTCCTAGCTGAAACTGAATCTGCAATTTCCTTCCAGTTCCTAAGCAGGTCATCTACTGAAATTTCTGCAAATAGGTCCAAAGTCTTCAGCCAATGAGTTACCCTTACATGAATCACTTTTATCACTGCTTCCACAGTTCTCTCCTTCTCTGAGAGGATCCTTAAGTTCCTTTCTTCCCATATAGGCCAACACACTGCAGCCCTAACACATCTCCATATTATCTTTGCCCTTTTTGTTGGCTGGTTAGAAGGAAAGGAGGTAAACAAGCTTTGCACATTCGTTGGAGAGTTCCACCTGCACCCAAACAAAGAAGTAAACCATTCCCAAATAGAATTTGCAAATTGATAGGAAATTAGTAAGTGAAACCCAGACTCACCAGCAGCTTTGTAGAAGACACACCAATGAGGAGACAAACATCTATTGGGTCTTCTTCTTTGAAGCAAATCTCCTGTATTAACTCTTTCTCAAAAAGCCTCCCAACAGAAACTTCTCACCTTTGGAGGAATAGGTTTACACAACACCTCTTTAACAGGGAAAGACAAGCCAATAGAAACTGTGTTATGGCTCTAAAGAAAGATGCACAAGTAAAGGTACCCGGGGGAGAGAGGGTCCAAATTCTATTGTCTGCCTTTGATGGCTCCAGGAAAATCCCATTAAGGATTGAAACAAGGGATAAGGTACTATCCAATTCTGTGTCCCTGATATCTCTTGTCAGTCCTAAATTCCAACCAAACCCGGAGGTAGAGTTAGATGGTACAAGGAAGGTAGATATTGGTTCATTCTTGAAGGTAGAGATAGCAAAGAGAGTCGGAAAATGTTCTTTTAAAGGGGAATCCCCCAACCCAAACTTGTTCCCGGAATTTGATAAGGTGGCCAAAATGCAAGTCATACCTGATCTAGGGAGAAAACTGAGGCAAAATAGCTTGTATTGCTTTCCATGGAGATGCCCTTGTAGCCCTTGCCAGAATGCCAAAGTCCCATCCATTCTCTACAAGCCCGTGAATACTTCCCACTACCTTAACCCACAACTTTTCTTTTCATAGTGAGAACCCCCACAACCATTTCCCTAATAGAGCCAAATTCCTCTTCCTTATGTTCCCAAATTCCTCTTCCTGTGGTCCTTTTTCTCTTCCCATGGTTCCCAAAGGAAATCTCTCATTAATTTTTCTAGCTTACTAGCCACTCCTATCGGGATCTTAAATACCAACAAAAAGTAAACAGGCATGTTAGCTAACGCAAACCTTATTAGGGTAATTCTCCCTCTAAGAGAAAGATAATTTTTCTTCCATGAGGCAAGTCTCTTCTCAAATCTCTCCACTACTGGGGTCCAAAAGCCCCCTCTTTGTGGATTATCTCCCAAAGGCAGGCTAAGGTAACTTAAGGGCCAGTTGGACACTATACACTCCAAAATATCAGCAAACTCTAGTATCTCCCCTTGCCCCAAATTAACCCCCACTATACAACTTTTCTCGAAATTTACTTTAAGATTTGACATTTGCTCAAAAAGTTGTATAGTGAGTTTCAAGTTCCTAATCCAATCAATATCCCCACCTTTATAGAAAAGAATTGTATCATCTGCAAACTACAAGTAAGTGGTACATTCTCCCTCCCAACTCTCCACCCCCTAATTAGATTCCTAGAATCTGCTCTAGAGATTAGCCTCCACAACACTTCTACAACCAAGGTACACAAAAAAGGAGAAAGAGGGTCTCCTTGTTGGCCTCATAAAAGGCAATGAATATGAAACACAAAAAGCAAATTTTCATTATATGCTAATGCATTTTACCAGTGTTATAGTATCATACAATGCATTGAAACTATTGGTATTTGATGAAAACCACCACATCATCCCACTAAACTGATAGCTATATTCATTGTCTCTCTATTCATATGGCCTACTCGGTGTACTTGCTTTACAGGTCAACTGGAAAGCCCATTTTACCAGTCAGATGGATCTCCTTTATGAGTCCAATCAGAAGTCCATAGACACTCACATCAAGGAGTGAACCTAGAATAGAAGGATGGGCCAATTCCAAAAAGTTTAAGGGTTCCTTTTGCGTTCTTCTGCAATCCCTCTTCAAAAGGACTTGGAGATTTATGACTTTAACAGAAAATATCAACTGGACTTAAGTTTAAACAGTGTAGAAGGATTCACGTAGTGAACCCCAAGTGTTAGAACAAAGCTAGGTTGAGTCAACCTAAGCCAAGTGCCTCAACTTATTATCATTTGCTCACGAAGTCAAAATTAAGAAAAGGCTACAAAATAAACAATAACAAGAATGAAATAGGCAATGAAAATACCTAATTGTGGCAATAACCAAACCAGCTAAAAGCTATTTTGGATTAAGGAATAAACATGTAACAAGTATTCCTGATCCAGAAAGAAGATCCAAAACCATTCATACTTGAAAACCAATGCTGCATACTTTCTATGATAATGCACAAGCAGAGGATTCATCCGATAATGGAGAACTGAGATGGAGCAAAAAGATGAGTACCTGTTTAAAATGTCCATGGACCAGTGCAATAGTCCATTGAGTGTTATTACATCTAGAACGAATTGCTTGTGTTAGAAATGCATTCCATACAAATATGTTATCATATGGCATCCTTTCCTCACCCACTGCTGTGACATTTTTCTGTAGGCTTCGCATTATGGGATATGTATAACTATAGAAAAAGTCTTTGGTCAATTCCACACTGGACAGGAGCTTCTTATACCTACAAACAAGGAAAGAAATGTGTTTGACTATATCCAGCAAAATTAGACAGATATTCAAGTATAGGAGATGGCTACTTATTAATGATCAAGAATATAGCTTGACAAACAAGTAGACAGTTTGCTGTCCACTAAAGAATTAAAAAGGGACAAGGAAAAAAGAGAAAAAAAATTCCACTCATCAACTGATAAAAAAGAAAAAGAAAGAAAAAAATTCTTCCAATTAAAGCAGACAACAAAGACATTGTCCCAAATAAAAAACAAAGACATAAGTCACTTAGAGAAGAAATAAGTGAAAAAGAAGAAGAAAACGATAGAAAAGCCAGGCTAGAACCAGAATTCACTAAACCGAACTTTTATTTATAAAATCAACTTTTCTAATTACAATTACAATGAATTTATTTATAGACATAAGGGCTTGGATCTTCCTTTACAAACTCCAAACTCAACTAGGGAAATTGACCCAAAACAATTTCCAATTGTTTTAGAGTTTAGAACTAAAACAAACCTATAGGTAATCCATAGGGACTCCAATAAGGACCAACTCCTAAAAGATAACAAATAACCTGTCCTTGTTTTTCTTTCTTTTTTTTATTTTGTTTGAGCATTACATGACCAATAACCCATTAATAGTTCTACTAGAGCTAAACAAACCAGAAAAGATAAATAAATAAACTCCAAGAGAGCCCAAGAGAATAGAAATACTGAAATCCTGTAGCAGACTGAATGGCAAAACAGGATTCATGTAGCCAACCCCATATAGTTGGGATATAGCTTGGATGATGATGATGATGACAGTTAAAATACATAAGACTTACAAGGTATTGGTCTCATTGGATAGATAACTCAATAATCCATCTATTGACACCAAAACTATGTAAAACAGATAATATTTGGCCACCTGAAAACTAGGCAGAGAGGAATAATGGCACGATTGCAACTTTTGAACTTTTCAAAAATCCAAGTGAGCAAACAGAGACCCAGCAGGTTATGTAGATATATAAGCAGAGAGAGAGAGAGAGATGAAAACAGTTGTACGAAGGGGGAAAAGCTGCCAACTGGAGAGAATAGAATAATAATCTCTCCCAGTCAACCAAGGTTAATTTATATTGAACTTATAAAGAATGAAGAATTGCATATCTGCCCCTCTTTAGTGTGTTAAGTCCTATAGACCATAAGACAGATTTATTTTCGTCTTCTTCGAAGGCTGTTCATGATATTCACCTGAATAGTGGGAGACAAGAGAGGACTCCTATTCGGGGATGGTCATTCAAGGGAGAAGAAAGGGTGAGAAAGAACACAGCTCTGTACCTGAGGACAAAGAAGGTAAAAGTTTTCAAATAAAATAATTTGAGAACTTACAACACCCATAGAAAGAGGAAGAAGGAGGTTTGGGAGTGGGTGATTACGAAATTTGTGGGATCAGAAAAATCGAGGGTCTACGATCGTCCAGAGGTTGAAACAAGGTTAATGGAGACAGCTATTCATGCTCTTCCTTGGGTTTCTGAAGAAGGCGGAATTCAAGAGAGAGCTACTGTCAAGGATTCTGTCGAAAAATCTGAGAAAGAAACTTTCAAATCTTCAGATGGGATTAAGGAGGGTGTTAGAATGGAGGAAACAGCTGAAATGGGAGAAAATTCTGATAAGGGAGGAATTCCATCAAAGAGCAAGGTTTTCTCATGCAGCTTTGATAGCAAGGAAAGGACACAGGAAGCGGGGGAAGTGACAAATGTCAAGAACTCTAAGAGGGAGGACAAAGAAGAAGGATTGTGGTCTACAATTTTGATAGGAAAGCTGGGGATGGACTTAGGCAGGAGAAGAGTCGAAACTGATCAGAAGTTGACTAACTCTGAGAAACACAAAGCAGCTTGGAAAAAATCGAGAGGTTCCAGTAGCAGGCAGATTGTTCATGTAACCAAGGTTTTTCATCTTCTCAAGGTAGGGTTGATCAGGGATGGTCCTTGTTGTAGATTTAAGAGAATCTACAAAAGGAACGGATCAAAGGCTACTACAAGACTTCAGAAATATCAGGCAAATAGCATTGACGCAATTTGTATAGAAATTGATGCAGGCAAGAAGCCTCAGGGTATCAAGTCAGTTAATCAAGATGAGGGAGCATTCACAAGGGAGAGGGAGGAAAGGAATAGGACAGAGTCTTCTGGGAGAAGTTTGGAGGAAGGGAAGGAGATAATGAAGGAGAAGCCTATTGACAGTGGGGGAAAGGATGAGAGAAAAGGAAGTGCCAAGGAAGTGATTGGAGAGGAGAGCAGAGAGGGGGAGAGAGAGATAGGAGGGAAGAAAGCCAACTCCAAGGGTGTTAACGATATGAAAAGGGAAGAGCCGATATTGATAAATTGGTAGATAGACAGGTGGCAGTTGGGAAATATCTTGGCCTTTTTCTTTTGGGGAGGAGAGGTGGTGGTGAGAAGGCAATAGAACAATTTGAACAAAATATAAGACAGGAAAATAACAAGGGAAGAGCAGCTGGGGAAGGGGATGGTATTTGGGAGGAAAATGAAGGAACGGAGACAGATATCGTTGATGAAGAGTGATGGAAGATATGGTTTTCGATGCAAGCAAGAGGGTGAGGTTTGGAGGTCCGTGGATGCTATTTGTTGGTTCCCGGGTTCTTGCTGTTTCTTTCGGCATTTATTATTGGTTTTTTGTTGTTTTAACTCGGGTTGTTTGGGGTGTTAATTGTCTAGGGATTTTTCTTGGGTTTAGGAAGCTTGTTCGTTTTCTGTTCTGTCTGTTGGTTTTTTCTTGTTTTATCTCGGGTTGTTTGGGGTGTTAGTCATCTAGGGATTTTGCTTGGGTTTAGGAAGCTTGTTGGTTTTCTGTTCCGTTGGAGGTGTTCTCTCAACACTGTCATTGGCTGTAATCGTTTTTCTTTTTTACTTATCAAAAAAATATATAAGTGAAGTGCCTCATCTACCCTTACTTAAGTTACATTGATAAAACAGGTACTATGTAAGGAGCAGGCAAATAAGTAAAGATAATAAAGACATACTTCATTAATAATCAGGGACATTTGTTCAGACAGAAAAGAGACCTGCTTCCTCTCTCTACTTTAGCAGGGCGGAATTTACCATTCCCACCTTCAGTTTCCAAAACCCTACAGACCATATATCATCCATTGCCTTACAGTGTGCATATTGTATGCCTGTTTATGCATGCTCCCAAAATTTCTCACATGGAAGTTGTTGAAACTTGAAAGGAATCCAAGCTGTCTCAAGACATGTCTAGGAAAGGGTTTATTGTTTAATAAACATGACAAGTTAGCAGTTAGAGCACATTTTGATGCTGACTAGGCAGGGTCTGCAAGGGACAAAAGGACTACAGCTAGATATTGCACATTTATTGGTGGAAATTTGTTCACCTAGAAGAGTAGAAACAAACAGTCGTGGCTAAATCTAGTGCTGAAGCAAAGTATAGAGCAATGGCTCATTGTGTGGCTGAATTGTTGTGGATTGAATTCTGTTAAAGGAATTGGAAATTCATGTTGATAGTCCCTCAAAGCTTTACTGTGACAATCAAGTTACTATAACATAGCAAATAATCCTGTTCAGTATGATAGGACCAAACACATTGACATTGATAGAAACTTTTTTGAGAGAGAAAGGTTAACTGATTGTATTGAAATCAAAAAAAGAAAATGAGATGATGTACAAGATAGACACTTTGTTCAGGAAAGAATCATCTCAGCAGATTTATGCATCCCCAACTTGCCTTTTGGAAAGTAGCTAGCCAATGTCTTCACCAAAAGATCACCTAAGACAAGATTCCCTCAGTTGCTGGGCAAGCTGAGCATGATAGATATCCATGCTCAACTTGAGAGGAATTGTCGTATTGAATCTAAATGGACCTGGGCCATTATATGTTTTAAATCTTTTATGTTCTACCCGCCTATGAGGTGCATTATTGTACTTCTATTTTTTTTTGAGAAAAAAGTTAACTTTATTCAGAAAGTTAACATTATTGTACTTCTATAGTTCTATAACATTCTAAACTCTCATTTAAATATCAATTAGGTCTAGACAGAAGCTATGCTGCCACCCATATTCCTGAAACCTCTCTTCAGTCTTCTCATCTCTTCTTCTACCTGAGTTGCTTCAATTGATTTGTGGCTTTAAGGTGGGTTCAAATGGCCATTCAGTGTTTTAAAAGCACAAGGGCCAATTTGCGCCTAAGGCGCAAGGTGAGGCGCGAGCCTTTTTGAAGCAAGGCGCAAAATTACAAAAAAAAATGTCAAAAAATTCAAAAAATGCCAAAATTTTTAGAAAATGCAAAAAATCAAAAATATTAAACATGATGTTAATAAAAAATATAAAGTTAAATTTTAAAATAAATGTTTGCTTAAAAAACCTATTATCTAAAATTAAAATACATAAACATAACATGTAAAGTGTATTCAAATGAAAATTTAAAAATAAAAGCAAACATATAAAGCATTTTCAAGCATGTAAAACCCACAATCTCTTTTTTCCTCAATTGCATTGCTTCAAGTAGCTAATGTGATGTAAAACGTATTGCATTCTTGATTCTATGAGTCGCCTTTGTACCATGTCCCTCGAGGCAAGCCCAAACAAGTCCATGTTAGGGTCTTAAATTCTCATTTCTCACATAAAAAATAATATTTTATAACTTTAATTGCCTTTTAAGAAGATATTTTATTGGAATGAATAAATGAACAAAATTAGCAAATAGGGGGTTCTCAGAGCTTCAGTGAGTGAGCGAACAAGGTGCACCTTTTGAAAGGGGTGCGTCTAGGACCTGGGTGAGGCACATACCCTAAAATGCGCCTCGCCTGTGCGCCTAGGCACGCCTTTTAAATCATTGTGGCCATTGAAATCTCATCTTCAATATGCAGACAGCACTCTCATTTTCCTTGATGTGGTTGAACAGGTTCTGAATTTGAGGGCTATTTTGAATAGTTTTGAGCTGTTAACAGAATTAATGGTCAACATAAAGAAAAGTGTAACAATAGGAGTGGGAGTTGGAGGATGATTTGCTGAAAGATTATGTTGTCTCTCTTTATTGCAGAGTTGGGGAATTCCCTTTCACCTATTTGGGGCTGCCAATTGGGAGTTTGGGACTAAGGCATCAGCAACATCTACTTGGGTGGGTGGTTTTTAATTGATTGTTATTACTGTCTAGTTGGATGGTGGGGCATGTCTTTGTTCTTGTGTTTTTGTTTGTTGGTTCGGTTCTGTTCTTCTTTGGTGGGGAAGGTGGCATTGGCATTTAACCGCTTGTTTGGTTGGGTGAGTAATGTGACTTATGATGTTGAGGGGGTGGATTTCAAGTTTGTGTTTTTCTTTCTCTTGGGTGACCACTGGTCACCTTCCTTGTATGTATTTCTTTTATTTTAATAAATTCTATTTTATTAACAAAAAAATGGAGAGAATTGATAAAAGGTTGGCAGGCTGGAAGGGAAGATACTTGTCCTTTGTGAGAAGAATTACATTAATTAAAAATGTTTTGTCTAATCTGCCCATATATTATTTATCCTCTTAAAATTTCCAGCTTCAATGGCAGATAGGATGGAGAAACTCCAAAGAGATTTTTCCTTTAGGATGGAGAGGGGAGTGGAAAGAAATTTAGATATGGAGTGGTTAGATTTGAGTGGGACCTTAGGGAGGTGTCATCTTCATATGGAGCATATCTACGGAGGGGCATTATGTCATTTCATCAATGTTTCAAGAGTTTAACAAGGTTTTATGTTGGGTGATGGTTCTAGAATCAGAACTGGGAAGATGATTTCTGTGGAGTGAGGAAGCTATTTGATCTTTGTCCCAAGTCTATATAGGCTGAGTACACATAATATTGAGATCAATCAATACAATAAGCTGAGAGGAAAGCAGTTAGTATGGTGTCTGAAGCTTAGGAGACCTTTACTCAATAGGGAAATGGAAGATGTCTCATATTGTTGAGTAAACTAGAGGAGGTGAAGGTCTCTACCACAGAGAGAAATGAATTGTGGTGGAAGGAATGTAAGAATAGGAGGTTCTTAGTCAAATCTTATTAAGATGGAATTGCAAGGAATCAGATGGAAACTTCATCCATTAAAGGAATATGGGGCAATGCTAATCCCCCAAAGGTAGATGCATTCACATGGTTAGTCGCCAAGGACAACATATTGATAGAAGATCATTTAAGTAGTAAAGGATTGAGCACAGCAACTGGATGTTAAATGTGTCTTTAAGAAGAAGAGAATCCGGAACATCTATTCATGCCGTGTAAAGTGATTGACTTCATATGGCATTTCTATTATCTCTTTTGAAAATGCAGTACATCCGACCCAATGATCGATTTTTCCCAAGTTGCCAAGGATACAAGGAAACCAAAATCAGTTGGAGTTGTATCCCTTTTGCAATATGTTGGGGAATATGGAAGGAGAGAAGTGGGAGATTGTGTCAAAACATACATAGGAGGATTGCTGATCCAAAACAAACAAACAAACAAACCTAGGAGGATTGAAAGAATCATGACTGATATAGGAAAAGTGGTTATGGCTGGTTTGACCATATTTTTCTCAAACAAGCAGAACAGGGTTTGGATATAGGTTTTGCGAAACTATTGAAAATCCAATTATTGTACCTTTGAGTATTTATAACTAAGTTGTAACAAGGTGTTACCTGACTGCTTAATTCAGTTGTACTCATTTTTGTTCCCGTGAACAAAATTTTGTTTTGCTATCAAAAAAATAAGGCAAACATTTAGAGGGGTTCAAATCTGTACATACAAACAGATCATGATTCTGGACTTCTGCAACTCCTGTGGTGGCAGGGATTGTGCAAACATGAGTAGAGGCATTAAGCCTCCTCTAAACTAATTTCTAATTTTGGAAATTTGAACAGAAAAAGAATAAATACCTAATCAAATGTAATTTCTCTCTCTCCGATCACCCCCTCCCTTCACTGCCCACTCTGGCTGCAGACAGCTATGGCAACAGCATAGACAAAATAAGATGGAGATAAGCATGAATTGCAAACTAATATAAACCTAATGACTAAAATGTTTTACTATGCAGTCATGTCTGTCAATTTCAGCAGGACATAACCAAACATGCAGTGAAGAGTTATTCCCCATCATAGCAGTTCATCATGAGCACACACTTCACTTAATGCAATGGATCCAATTTTGGTTTTTTTTATTTTGGTTTAATTACTATTGGGGGGGACAAAGCCAGCTACTTCACAAAGGAACCCAGCATCATGATTCAAGCATCTAAAGCTCAGGTGATGAATCTGGTAATAGTATCAAGTCATTATAGGAAACAATAAATGAACACAATGGCAGGATGTTCAGGGAGCTGGAGATGAAGAATCATGTGGATAATGTAGATAGATGCTTATTATTTGCTTCCTGAGTCAGATGGTGCCATGGAAATGAAACAATTTCTTGGATTTGGAGCTTTATCCCGTTGGGTTTTTAGATCTGGATTGAGGTTGTGTGTGATGTTGGAGTGGGTCTTGCTATGTCCTTTCTGTAGGTGGTTTTTATTAGCCATTGAGTTATTTGTGTTGGCTGTTTTAATTTTGGTTGTCTTTCTTTTGGGTGATTTCTTATAACATTTCTTCGTATCTTCTTTTTTATTTAATAAATTTTATTTTGTTATGAAAAACAAAAATTTGCCCATCACTCCAACCATTAACTTCTATTTTTCATGTTTTCTTTCTTCTGCATTCTCTTCTACAATTTTTTCTTTTTTTTTTTGGCTAAATCTCCTCTAAAAATGTTACTCATGATTGTTGTAGTACCATCTCCCATGACCTCTTCAAGGGAGAACTTTTTTTCTTTGATGATCTGTCCATCTTTGTCACTTTTTCTTAACATTTTCAAGAGACATTCTCTAATAAAGCTTGAATTAATGAAGAGTTTGGTGTAACCTTTTTTCAGTCTATTAAGGTTTCCCCATAACTTTTTCTCAGGGATTATGAAATTAAAAGAATTAATTAACCAAGCCCTCTACTTCTGTTCACAGGCTAACACATGAGCATTGGCATATGTCCAGATTAGATTGCATGTAGAGAGCATTGTGTATAACAAGCTGTCCAGAGCAGATCCAGCCCCAGTCGGAGTTCCTCTTTTTTATATAAAGGCGCATTATTAGTGGATCCCCAAACCTCAAAATAGAATGAGAAACTATAAGCACGTAAAGCAGTAATAAAAATAATGACAACAACAAAAATAGTTGGACCAAGAAATGGTGGAATACCTTAGCTCAGTTTTGGAATGTGCTAAATCAGTCTGGATTGATACATGAGGAATAGTAATTAACTGGCTCTCATCTATGCTATAAATTGCGTGCCCACATACACTGCCAATTTGCCGACGCTTTGTGACAAGAATCAGATAATACGATTCCAAGAATTTAATGCAACCTAAAATAGAGGAGAAAAGGAAAAAAAATAATATGTTCAGATGGCAATAACAAAAATTATATTTTCACAAGAGCGTGAGGCGTTAGGAAAAAATAAAGTATCACCTGCAATCCCAAAGACCTTGGCAACAAATGTGAGGCCTCCAGTGGCACGGTTGCCTTCGCTGATGCGTTGGAGCAAGCTTTTAACTTCCTGCTGTGAGTAGACAACCGGATCCTCACTGATATTGAGTTCTGAAGGCTCACATCTGTCTATCTTCAAAACCCGGAAGAATCGTTTGTTCCGGTCGCTCCCAATGAGATAAAACCTCTGCTCAAACCAAAAACCACATCACCAGAATTTCCAAAAAAAACATAAGCACGCAGTAGAAATAAGCAAAAAAATGATGAAATTCAAAAATCATTACTTGACGGGTTTCGTAGAGTTTAAATTTCTCGAGAGAACATGAGTGCGGATCAATATCCTGGTCGTTCGCCGAATTATGCATGAACGGAGTTAGGGTTCCCGAATTGAGCTTCGAACTCTCGGATTTCGCCATGAAAGTGATCGAATATGAGCTCGAAACACTAAAACATCGCTAATTGATATCTCTCGCGCATTTTTTCACTTTTTCCGGTCATCGAAGAAAAACAGAGCAGGGTTTACATGGAGTCGACGACTCGTATCTAAAAACGGTCAGAACTGAAAAAAGGCGTTGGAAATTTCTAACTTTTCATTGATGTTTTAAAAACGACTCGGAATTCGGAAACGGAACTGTTTTTTTTCCTCCGGATCACGGATCAACGGTTCAACGTCCGGATCAAACGGTTCAACCAATAATTTTTGCAAAACGCTGTCGTCATCTCATAAATATAGAACAAGGGTTCGACAGTCGGAATCGGCGGTTGCGGAATCAAGCATCATAGTTTCAACAGTCTGAGTCCACGGAGCAGTTCAGTAATTCATTTATACCTCACGCTCACCCAATACGAAATTTCACAAGATAACCAATTTCAACGAATGGAAACATTATCGAATAGATTCCGCTTGAGCTTCGGGAAAAAGAAAAAAAATGGCATTTGATTGAGATCCTACCGTGAGCAGCCATGGCGGGAGTTTTTTTTTTTTTTTTGGTAAAAAGAGAAAACTTTATTTGCACCTACAGAAAGGATCAAGAACGATATAGATTTTCAAAACAGAGATGTTCAAATGGGCCGAACCACAATGAGAAATGGCTGGTCACCATAAAGTAATTTTCAGGCAAAATAGCCGCACAGTGCTGAAAATTCAGAGTGGAGAAATGCCCTGCAAGGCTACTGATATCTGACCAGATGTTCTTGAGGGGAGAGAACTCCGGATTTTGCTTGTTTAAAATATAATGGATTGCCGACAGTGAGTCTGACCAGATGTTCTTGACGAAACTCCAGCACTTAAGAGTTTCGTGGCAGCCAAGTCTTATTGCTCTGGCTTCTGCATCTAGATTTGACTGGCATCTTACTCTTTCCCCTTTAGCACTCAACACTAACCAGTGTTACTTCTAACAACACAAACTAAACCAGCCCAACCCGAGGTATTATCAAAACTTGCATTACAATTTATCTTAATCCAATTTGAAGGAGGGGCTTCCAGCCACAGTCTGTAACGTGGTTCACTTGTGGATCTGTAGGTTGAGAGGCTGCAACCTGGGGACAGAGCTCACCCCACATGGCTAAACTTTTCTGAACCACTACCACTAGGCTTCTATATATTCCTTTGAAACAGTAATCATTTCTTGCCAACATATAATTGATTGGAGGGCTGCCCAGTCTGCAAAATCTCCTTCTAGGTAGCTTCTACTGTCAAACCAAGTAGTTATCCACTCCGAAATGTGGTTACTATTAATCTGATCAGATCTTAATGCTAGCAGGGAGTGGATCCACACAGCTCGCGCATAGGGGCAGTAGAGAAGGAGGTGTTGGGCATCCTCGGTTTCTCCACACCTCTGACATTCCGGGCTTATGTTCAATTTCATTTGAAACAGAGCGGAGTTGACTCCAATTGCTTGCCAGCAGACTCTCCAGATGAAGTTTCTAATTTTGAGCGGGATCCGAAGCTTCCAAATCTTCTTCCATGGGGCCTGTGGAGCAAGCCTAGGATTTGAACCTTCCAATAGATATCGATAAGCTACTTTGTAGCCAGCTTTTACAGTGCATTTCCCATCACCTGAGAAATGCCAAATTAGAGAGTCCTCTTCATCAATTGAGCCCAGTGGAATAGACATAATGCCTTTAACATCTTCTTGGTTGAATAGTCTTGTGAGAACTATTAGGTTCCAGCGACGAGGATTTTGAAGCATGAGATCTTGAACCTTAGTGTACTGGCAGTCCGGGGGCCGTGGGGAGTGTATTTTAAACTCGATTGAGTGAGGGAGCCAAGGCAAGGATCCTCCCAAATATTCACATCCGCACCTGTACCGATTCTCTAAATAAGGCCTTTCTTGAGAAAAAGACAACCCATATATTAGACTTTGCCATAACCAAGAGGAATTAGTTTGGTTACCCACTTCAATCAAAGGCCTATTTAGATGGTATAAGGCTGCAAGCAGCCGTCTCCATAGTGCGTTTTTACTATGGATTAATCTACAGGCAAGCTTGCCCAAAAGTGCCCAGTTGAAAGCTCTCAGGTCTCCGAAACCCATCCCACCAACTGCCTTTACAAGACAAAGCTTTGGCCAACTAATCCAGTGGATCCTTCGCTCATCTCTTCTTTGGTAGTGATGAGGACTTCACGACCTAAACCAACACGTTTAGGTTTTCCTTTTATATTGTTTTTATTTTTAATTATTTTGACAAAGATATAAAATAATGGATAATTTCTATCTAATGGAGCAAAAATGTTTGGATGAAAGGTGCATTACCTGTTACACAGCTATTACGTGCTCACTCATTCTACTTATCTAACCTGCCTACTACATCCGGGCCCCTTTCTTTTATAGATTCAAAGACCTTTCTTGAGACCTGGTGTTTATTCAATGATGCAAGGTTATTGATGAGGGTGGATTTGGCCCTCCAATGACATTATGACACGTGGCATCTCGGAACAACTAGGTGACATCCGGAACCACTTAGGCAACAACTTGTCTTAGCTAAGATGATGGTGTCCCAGCTGGCAACCTGGCACAGGCGCCGACTTGGCGACTTGGCACAGGCGCCGACTTGGCGACCTGGCACAGGCGTCGACCTGACGACCTACGAGACGGGCTCGCCAACAAATTTGGCATGCATATCCCAACACTCCCACGATCCTTGGAAGTAGACCTATTCATGGGCTGGGTGGCTCGACGGGCCGGCCCGACCCCCGGACGGGCTTGAACAGGTATATAGGCCCGCGGGCTTAACCTCAGGCCAAAAAGCCCGACCCGCAATAAATTCGAGCTAGGCTCAGGATTTGCCAAAATAGCCCGGCCCGGCCTATAACTAAACCTAAAAACCCTAGTTGAATACCCCTCTTTTTTTCACCTCCTTCCCTTCTTTTTCCAATCGAATTCTTCTTCTCCACATCCTCTTTCCCTTCTTTATATTATTTTTTTAATATAAATAAATTTTGGATTTATATATTTTTTTAATGTAAATAAATTCCGATTTATATTGATTATTGAATAGGGAAATTTTCTAATTTTTTTTATTAGGTCGGGCCGGGCTCGGGCTCGGGCCTAACATATTTCTATTAATGGAGAGTAAAAGCCCAACCCGAGCCCGGCCCGGCCCGACCCACGAACAGGTCAACGTGCATGGCGGTTGCCTCCGGGAATCTCGGACCACTTAGGCGACCTCTTGGAAATCTCGGATATGGTGCGTGAAGCCCACACCAAACAATGCCTATATAAAGGCACCAACCCCAATGACATGGAGGGGGCAAGTAAGCATATTCTAGCTCTCATACTTTTGTGATTTTTAGTTCGCAGTCTACTATGAGAGTACTGACTTAATCATCGGAGCGACCTCGTCGGTTAGCCACCCCAGATCCTCTGACATTGATTCCTTGCAGGTCTCTAAAGAATTACGAAGCTCAACAATCAATCCAGCTCGGTGGTCTGGTTAGCTCGGCACCTAACCTGCCCAGCTCGACCCAATTAGTTCGGCACCTAACCTGCCCAGCTCGGCCCAGTCAGTTCGGCACCTAACCTACCCAGCTCAGCCCAGTCAGTTCGGCACCTAACCTGCCCAGCTCGGCACCTAATCTGCCCCTAGCTCGGCCTGGTCAACTCGGCATCCAGGTCCTCATCCAGCAAAAGTTCTCCACTTCGGCCTCTGAATCATCGGTCACTTGGAAGCAGACCAAATGGCGAGATACTTAGCCAAAAATTGATTCATCAGTTATGATCTATACCCTCCCTCTTTAATGCATCTCTCTCTCTCGTGTTCATGTTATTAAATAAATTTATAAAATAATGTTTAGGAAACTGATTAACTATGCCCCTATTGTTCTAGTGTTGTCTTAAAGTACCTTACAATTGACTAAATCTTTCTTACCATCAATGTCCATTTACGGAAGAATTAAAAATACTATTTTGCCCATCACTCTCTCTCCCTCTCATCACTTCGTCTTTCTCACGAAGAAATGGAAGTATGGAACCATTGGCTTCAAATCTGTTTTCTGGACATGCATATAGTCAAGACTCGTGAGGAATTAGTGATACTTACCCTTCTCTGTTGACTAGAGAAATTCCCAATGAGAACCCAAACATCGGCGTCCACTACGAGCTTACACTCGGCCTCTCCTACTCTCATCCCAACTCCCAACCCATCACAACCTCACACAAACTATGAGATGCACTTTCCATGTCATTTTCAAGACAACCAATGAGATGCACTTTCCAAATAACCTAAATAATCTCTTCTCCAAAAATTTCTACTAAATTACCTCCCCCACTATCCCCTACTTTCTCTAGAATTATCTCTAATTCCTATTTATCTACAAAGTTATATCTAATTTAGTAGAGATTTATCTCCTAAATTATCTGTAATTTCTATTTATCCTCTCCCCTACTTTTTATCTATATCTATCTAAAGAAAGTTTAGATTAAAAAAATAAAAAATTATTTAAATATTCTAACAAAATTATACAATAACTTTAAAATATTAATTAAAAACATAATAAAAATAATTTTATATTTTTACAAAATATATCACTAAATTATGTGTTAACAATTTAAATTATGTTTTTCTAGACTATCAATTTAAATGTTTTTTAAATATTTAATAATATGTAATAGCTTTAAATAAATAAAATTMAAATAACAAAAGATTTTAAATATTTTATAGATTATTTAAATATTTAAATAACTAAATATTTATCATAAGTAGATTTTAAATATTTAAAATAACAAATTTATTTAATAAATTTAAAAGAAATTCTTCAAAGTTGAAAAATTTTTATAACATAATATTGAAATTAATAATAATTTAATATATTACAAAATTAATAATGAAATTATGTAATAATATTATAAATTATGATTATGGATAACTAAATTCAATAAATAATTAATATTTTAAAGTTTAAATAATTTACATATTATTTATGTATTTAAATAAATAAATATTTTAAATAACAAAATATTTAACATAACTAGATTTTAAATAGTTAAAATAAAGAAATTATGTAATAATTTAAAAAAAATATCCTGAAAATTAGAAAAATAATTATAACATAATATTGAAATTAATAATAATTTAATATTTTTACATAACATTATAAATAACTAATTTCAATTATATTAAGTAATAATTCGAGAAAATAACTTTCAAAAGTAATATTTATTTATAATAATTTGAAGCTTTTAATCTATATTTATTATATAATTATATATACTAAAATTAATATTTATTGCATTTCAGTAATTATTTATTATTTTTTGTGATAAATGTATTTTCAATGATTATGTATAAATGTATTTTGTTTTGCTATTTAACAGAAAAATTTTAATAATTATTGGAGATTAAACTACTATTATTGAAAATTTTAAATTTAATTTATTATACTTATTGTATTTATTATATTTTTGGTATAACCTATTGATTAATTTTTATGATATATTAAATTATTATTTGAGATCATACTATTTATTGACTAAGTTAATATATTTTTAGTACTTATTGTTTTTTTTGTATATATTTTTTAATTATCAATATATTTTCAATAATTGTGTATTTTTGCTATAAATTTTCAATAATTATTGGAGATTAAACTATTATTAATTATTTATCAGAGATGAGACTATTAATTTAGCTAAAATTATGAGTGTTCATGACTTTGTTCAGTTCGGTTTGGGTCAACTAAATTGACTTGGTTAGGTTGGGGAGTTGGTCAGCTAGAACCAATTGACCTTTTGTGAAATCCAACCCACTCAAGTTGTATCGGTTTGGGTCAATCTTTGCTTTGGTCAGTTGGTTCAAAAGATTTAAACCTAAAAATTAAATTTAATTTTAAAAATTATAGTGCAATTATTAAAAAGTAAATTTAAAAATCAGATTTATGATATAAAACATTTTAGACAAAGAAATATGGGAAATTTCCCACTTTTCCATATTAAAAATTATATTTAAAATATAAAATATTACTATATATCCATGGTTAGGTTGTTCGATTTTGATCAGTTTACAAATGGTCAAAGTGAAACTGATCCAAATTGGTCGAATTGAGAAATTTTTTAACCAAAGCCGACCTAAAATACTAGAAAATCGAGCAAATCAAGTCGAGCTGATCGGATTGGTTGGTTTCATCAGTTTGATGAATAAACCTAACTGAAATTCATTATTGTTATTTTGTATTATAAAAAAATATTAAAAGTAGTATATAAAATATGAATAAATTAATTATTTAAAAAGTTGAAAATATAAAATAATTGTATACTCTTATGTGTTTCTATTAGGGTCATCTACTATAACACACCTTTAGGGATTACAATTTTCCCCATCCTTGACGGGGACCCGACTTCCTTGACCCGATGGGGCCGAGAGTGGGGATTGTTTTGGTAGAGAGGAACGGGGACGGAGATTAATAGGAATCCCCGGTCAAGGCCTGACCCCGATTATATATATAATGTTATTTATATTAAATATACTAATTATATTATTTATATTATATATATATATATATATATATCAAAACATATTTAAAATATTATTTATAATTTAAAATTTTTATTTAAAAAAAATACTATTATCTGAAAACATTTTGGGGATTCGGGTCCCCACGGGGAACCCATCCCCGTCAGGGATCAGGGATGGGGGTTAATTTCAAAATCGAGGTCGGGGACGAGGAATATGATTCCTTATAGTTTTCATTAAAATATCCAATATATTTTACAACTTATTTATTTAATCAACCTTTCATTAAGGAGTGTTTGTTTTGCCATTAGACCCATGATTTTTTCTTCCAAAAATACCCTTACCACTTTTTTTTTGTATATAAAACAAAATTGACCAAATATAGCCAATAGAGCGGTTGCCCGTGTCTTATTAAGAGCAAAAATGGTATTTTTATTTTTTTTTATTTTGATTAAATTTATTTAAATGAGCATTAGCGTCAACACTATCATTTTTCATTGTCATGTAATGGAAGATTGATTAAATCCATTGCAAGTTATAAGTGGTGTTTTAGTAAAATGCTAACTATATGGTATATTTTAGTAAATCCATAAAACTATAAGAGGTATTTTAGTAAACGACCCTTTCTATTATTTAACTTTCGCTTAATAAATCCTTTGCATCGCACGGGTCCCCGCTAATTCATTCTTAAATCTTTTTTTTTTGTCTATTTGGGGTTGATTTTCCTATTTTTTCCTTTTGGGGAACGTTTTTTCACAACTCTACCCACTGGCTAAGGAACAAAGAAGACGAAGAATAAGAAGATGGGGTAAGACAAAAATTTAATGATATAAGGCATATTTGTGTCAAGTAGACCACTCACATGTGTAATTAAGTAGGTTTTGAAACCATATGATATATTTAAGTTGGAATTCTAGAACTATGATGTTGGACTTATAGTTTATTAGAATATTTCTTTTAATATACAAGATTAACCTTGTGATTTTTTATCCAAATGGTCAAAACATTCCAATCACCGCCCATTGGCAATCTAGTTTGGGTTAACATCAAACATGGTAGTAAGTAAAATCCATTGACATTGACAAAGACCCGTCAACCTACCTGACCCAACAATGAGCCACACGCTACAAATTACCTTATATTTTTACCATTTTCAGGTTGAAACTTTTGAAGGTTTTTTTTTTTCTTATTTGCATATTAAATGACCAAGTTCGACCATTTGGTCAATTCAATTATGTTTTTAAATTTATAACAAAAATATAAAGCACAAGATAAATAATAATAATTTTTTCGACCAATTTTCCCTTGCTCAAAATCCACCCATAACTAGGGGCAAGCATGGATATTATGAGCTAAGGTTTCTGGACTAATAGTTTTCTGATGTTTTTGGTATGTATATGGGATTTGATCCCTTGTTTATAGTTGCATTGGAATCTTATGGGATTATTTATTCATTATTTTGTTTTTATTTAAGTGCTTTTACAAAGGTTGCAACAAAGTCGTGATTGTGGGAATGAGGGGGATTGTGTGGGAACGCAGTAATATGTCACATGCTTTTTCCAATCTCACGTGCATCTTAAATATGCTTGGTTACCTATTGTTGTTAGTGACTCCATTTCACACTCAAGGCTTAGTTTGGAAATAATACAGATACAAATATATATAATTAAATACATACAAAATACAAGGTTTTGCATTATACATATATGTATTTGTATTATTCCAAATTAAGCCTAAGGCTGTGTTTGGTTGCAGTGCAATTTTATTTACACTAGTATAAAAGTATGGGAGTACAAATAAAAATAATGCAAATTCTTGTTTAAATTTGTTTAAAGTTTTACTTTATTTTGCTTTGTATCTTAATTTGCTTCATTTGTACTACAGTTAAACAAAATAAGCTAAAATTTGACACAAAAATCTATCAGAACTTACACTCAAATTATTTGCATTGCCATGGTTTTGCATCAGTGCAAACTTATTTGCATTGCAACCAAACATAGCTTAAGATATAAAGAAATTGAGGGTCCATTTGGTTCACAGTCATAATTGGAATTGTCCATTCCCATAGTCTGTTTGGTTCAGACAAAGAATGGTAATGGGATTTAAAATTAGCAGCAATGGAATTTCATTCCCAAGGGAGGTGGAGGGAATGAGAATGGAATTGCAATTCTATCCAACCAAACAGTTGGAATCGGAATAGCCAATTCCAATTCCAAACCCCTATTCCCACGATCCAAATGGGGCCAAGATGCTTGCTTCACATGTCTATTCATGCCTAATGATAGTGTTCTACATATTTGTACTCTTACACAAGCATGCTTGGTCATTGGTAAATATTTCAGTTCTCACTAAAATATCAAGATGTTATATTATGGTCACCGAAATAGGTAGAGAAATTGGGTGAGTAATTGAAATAGGGAATAACAACATCAGGGTAGGGTCATCAATCAAGGTTCATGGAGACCTTTTTTCATGAGCCAAGTTCAAATGACAACTTAAATATTTCCCGTGTGTGGCAATGGTATCTTGTGAGAAAGTATTGTTGGTAAAAAAAATCTAGACTCATGATGTATAGCTTCAAAATCCAACACTTTATATAATTGATTTTTTGAGTGATTTGTCGATTTCTCAAAAAACGGCCAATCAATGACTTTTGAATCCTTTATGTGGCTCTAACATATAGTACCAAACATCACTATAGTTGGTAAATACTTTAACTCGTTGTAGTGGAATTTGTGATTAAGCCCCTGTTTGAGAACACTTATAAGAAGTACTTCTTTCAAGAGCTAGGACCACACATTAAGTGATTTTGTGTGTTTGGTAAAAAAGTGAGGAACAAGTACTTTTTTTAAATAAGTATTTCTTTAAAAAAGTGACTTCAAGTTGTTTTTTTTTAGCACTTATTGAAGAAGTACTTCTCCAAAAAAATGGGACGAACTAGTCCCTAATATTTTATTGTAATACCTAAAATACCTCCGCACTCATTCTCTCATTTTTTCTCTCCCTCTCTCTCCTTGTCTCTATCTCTCCGCTAACACGAGAACTCGATAAACCACTGTGTACCTTCTCTGTGACATGGTGGCCCCCTTCTTTGAAGAAGTTGTTTGTCGACGCCTTCTTTACATCTCCCTACGAGAAGGCGATCCATACCCGAAAGTTGATCACATCTTTTATGAACCAAGAGATGATGTACCAGCTCGTGGAGAGGTTCGACAGGATGTGCAGAGAGTGCTTCAGAGATGATTGGATAGGGAAAAAGGAGGTGAAGGCCTTCTCGTTGATCAAGAAGTACGCCTTCGCCATCGCCTGCGATGTGGCGAGCATGGGCGACCCCAGTCGACAATCCCACCTTCTGGAAGAGTTCAACGTGTTGCTCAGAGGCGTGTTTCAGCTTCCCATATATTTTTTTCGGTCACAAGGCACTACAAGGCGGTGAAGTCCATGGCCAATTTACGTCGAGGGTTGATCAAGGTGATTGAAAGCAAGCAGAGGAGTGAGACGATGAGTGAGTCATCATCGAAGGATCTGATCTCGCATTTGATGAAGGGGAGAGACGAGAACGGGAAGATATTGAACGATGAGGAGATTGCAGACAGTGTTATACTAATGTCAGGCACGACACCAGTAGTTCTACCGTGATGATGCTGATCAAATACTTGGCTGAGATGCCCTACTGCTACCGGTGAGTCCTCGCAAATATGTTCTTTTGTAATTTGTCTCTTAGTAGAGCATTGGATTTCTTGGGTATCTGTATTGGGTCTAACATTGAATTGTTGTTTAGCAGAGCAAAGGGAAATAGAGTTGCAGAGGAGACCTGGAGAACCACTGAACAAGGATGACATCCAGAAGATGACATATTCTTTGAACGTGGTGAATGAAGTACGCAAACTTACACCTCCAATTCAAGGAGATTTTAGGAAGACCATAGTAGACTTCACGTATGATGGATTTTCAATCCCCAAAGATTGGAAGGTAAGCTCTAATAATAGATGGATGAGAGAATCACAAACAATTGATCTATGAATCGTTTGTAAATTGTAATCACTTGGATTCTTCAGGTTTGCTGGAGTGCAACTTCAACACATAGGGAAGCAGAATATTTTCCAAATCCAAAGAAGTTCAATCCACTGAGGTTTGAGAGAGACATCTTAGTTCCCTATACGTTTATTCCCTATGGAGGAGGCCCCAAAATGTGCCCTAGTAGAGAGTTTGCTCGAGTTGAGATTCTGGTTTTCTTATACAATCTAGTACGAGAGTCTAGATGGGAGCTTATTATTATTATTATTATTATTATTATTATTATTATTATTATTATTATTATTATTGTTGTTGTTGTTGTTGTTGTTGTTGTTGTTTTTATTATTATTATTATTATTAATTGGGTGCACATGACAATTCATGTGTGGGTCCATGTGGGCTCTTAGTTGTCATGAATTGGGGTCTACGTGGACTCTCAATTAAAATGTATAGCATAATGTGAAAGCATTGTATATATGTATGATTGAAGTGAGGGCTAAAGTTGTCATTTGTGTCAATATAAGCACTTATGGGGAAAGTAGCTTACCAAACATCCTCACCCCTATAAGTACTTAAAAACATAATAAGTGGTTTGGAAAATAAGTTATCAAACAACCTTAATTGATTCTTAAAATAAGTACTTCTAATTTAACAACCACTTAATCATCAAACAAGGCCTAAATCCCGTTGTCAATAGGGTTATGGAAGAGAGAGAGCTAAAGGGGTGTTTGGGATGCTTTTAGAGAATTATTTTTATTTTTATTTTACAAAATTCATTTTATCATTCCAATAATTAATGAAAGTTTATAGTAATCCCATTTACGGTATTACAATATCTTCCACTTGTTTCAAAATCACCTTTAAGCTTGTATTTAATGTAAAGTGGTGGTGAAGCTCTTGTCTAATTTGGTTTCTAGAAGTTGGTAGAGTAATGAAGTTGGAACTAAAAAGTAAAGTCGTCAAATCTAATAATCAAGGGCATTGAGATTGTTTATAAACAAAAAAAAATTAAGTGAGGAATAATTGGATCTTTCTTGAGATAGAATAATAATGGTGAGGAGTGCGCTAATGCTCTTAAAGACGACTAAGTATATGTTTGGTTTTGTGGGTTTATTGATGGGTCATTTATTGCTTTAAACGTTTATTTGTACAACTTTGCTTTAAGCATTCATTGCTTTTGTTATTTGGTTGGGCAATGGTCTAAAAGTTTTTTACTTTCCACCTTAGATTAACACCCCATATAAGTGTACCATGTAAGCATTTCATTTCAATAAATGTTTGGGTGTTGGGGGAAACAAGAATTTGGTGTTTCCCCAAATGCTTGGTGCACGAAAATCCATTTTTATGATTTTTAGTGTTTATTTGATAAACGGTGAAACCAAACAATGGTTTTATTCATAATAAACACCAACGTCAATGAGACACTTAGACCTGTTAATGGGCCAGCTCAACCCAGCCCAGTCTAAGTCAGGTTTGGACAGGATTTCAGGCCCGTGGGCTCGGGCTTGGGCTTTCTAAAAAAAAGCCTGACTTGAGCCCGAGCCCGACTTAATATTGTATTATATCTAATAAAATATATATTTTATATAATAAAAAACATATATATATATATAATATTTTTTTCTTTATTGTTCTTCTCATTTTTCAAGTAATAATGAGATCATTAGTTTTTTTTTTAGGTTTTGAGGTCTTTTAATATAAATAAATTAGTTTTTAATTGAATTAAAAAGTAAAAAAAAATATTTTTCCAAATTTCTAACCAGGCTCAAGCTCAGACCCGGACTTCAGGCTTTATATGAGTGCTGGATTCAGGCTCAAGACCTAGGCCTGATGGTCAGGCCAGGCTCGGGCTTGAGCTTGAGCATGTTCTATTAATGTAAAGGCAAAGCTTGGCCAGACCCAACCTGTGAACAGGTCTAGTGGCGCTGATACGACAACATTTTTTTCAATAAACACCCACAAACCAAACACCCTCTAAGTCCAATGGATATTTTGGACTAAGGAGTTATATTGTGTTATTAATATATATACATATAAAAATAATAAATATATATAATTTAAATTTTTTATATATAATAATAATAATCTTTATATGTATAAAACATTTAATTCACATTTGAGCTCAAGCCGAACTGAGCTCGAACTTCTGGACTTTTGACTCAAGCCGAATTCAGACTCAAGTTTCTAGTTTGAATCGAGTTTGAACTCGAGCTCAAGCCTGATAGTCTATTAGAGAGTCGAGTTCGAATGACCAGATATTCGGCTCAACTCGGCTTGAATCCACCCCTACCTAAAGGTGCAAACATTGGACTTGTGTCTGGCCTAGCCCGAGGAAAAGTCCAAGTTTATCATCCTAAGCTTAATACAACACGACTTGTGTTGGGTTTAGGTCGAGTCAGGCTTAGTCGAGATTGGACAAGTTTGAAAGAATTTATGTATATATTTTCATGTAGTCATCTTTTATTGGGTTTCATGGCCTAATTTAAGTTTAAAATTAATTGAAAATATCTACAATTTTCATTTACAAATGCACACATACATATTATATTATATTATATATATATATATATAATATATGTATATATGTATTTGTTTGAGTGAGCTTGACTTGGGTTGGGTTGGGCTTGGGTTTGGGTTAAACTACCCAAGGCCTCAACCTAAGTCTAGATCAAGCGTGATATTTCTGGCTCATGCCTACCCACAACCCCAAAACTCAGGCCCAAACCATGTAAAAGCTCAGGATGGGTCAGAGTGGGCTCGAATTGGGCCCACTCAAGTTGCACTCCTACACCTGAATAAACTTGACCCTAATA
Organism: Nelumbo nucifera; assembly: GCF_000365185.1. The sequence continues at coordinate 4,950,343 of NW_010729074.1, forward strand.
TAGGGTCAGGTCAAGTCAAGTTAATATGAATTATGACTCATTGAAATCTCTACTTTGAGCCGACTAATATGATTGTTTTACACATCCATTCCATGTTTAATGGTTGTGTTTAGCATGTCCATGCTCTTACAATATAACAACTATTTTTTCTTGATTTTTGGCATAAAACTCATACTTGGAATAATTTGATCGTCTAGTTTTTGGTTTAACAGTTGGCCTTGTTTACCCTATGTTCTTAACATGGACAGGGTAAAGTACGGACATAAAACTTCCAAGATCCTTACATTCAGACGACGAGGACCCACCATACAATGGACCACAAAATTAAGACTATTAATTAAATAACAACTTGAAACCAATGTTTAAAAATTTGACTCAAAAACATAACTTATTTTGCCTTTATTTTTTCAGGTCAGTGGTTCAATTGTATGGGTCAAATGGTTTGACCTGAAACTATCTTAAATTAATTAACGAAAATGTAAAATATTAAAAATATGTTAAAAAATTAGATAAAATATGAAATAAATGCAAAAAATAAGCAAAATTTTGAAAAAATAAAATAAATTGTAACGGATTAGATGTCAAACTTAAAAGTTGCAATTAAAAACTCTTCAAAAATTATTCTCGTTTCAAGTTTCAACTAATCAACCACATGAAGGACAAATCAACAAATGGTCATAAAAGTTGTATTTATTTGAAAGAAAAAGTAGGGGCAACATTAAAAATAGCATGAATGATAGAGCATTCAAAAAAAAATGTTAATATTCAAGTTTAAAAGCACTGAGCAAATATACAAGTGGATGAGAAATATGAGTATGGGTGTTCCATTGTATAAAAACTGTTTGGTTCGGTTTCATATTTTCCTAAATTGTGATTTGCGGCTTTGGTTTGGTTTCATGGAGTTTATACACTGAACCAAATCATAAGCCGAAATTATATATAATATAATTACATAAATAAATGATATAATGTAATATATCTAAACCAAGTGTATAAAATTATAAATATATACTAAACCTTTTATTCTATAATAAAATAATGGCCCAAAGTTCCCCAAACCATACCAGAAAGTGCACCAAACCATAATAAAACAGTTTGGGTTGGTTTTCATGCCAAAATGGTTTGGTTTGGTTTGGAAATTTATTAATCCATAATTTATTGGTTTGGTCTGAGATTTTCTCTAAACCACATTGAACTAGACCCTAAACACCCTTAAATATGAGAAAAAAAAAGTAGAAAATACTTATAAGGTTGTCATTGCAACAACTTGCCACTGTAGGAGTTCACATCTTTGCCCCACAAGGCGGTGCCCCACAATGTCCCACATCACATCCCCGCCGTGTATTGGGAACATCTCCCGATGATAGTACCAAAATCGATGATGTCATAATTGGGAGATATTCCCAATACATGGTGGGGGTGTGATGTGGAACGTTGTGGGGTGCCCCTTTGTGGGGGCATATCTGAACTCCCACTGGTAGTTGGTTTTGTTCATTGTTGTCGTTATTGTTGCATTAATTCACTATTTGTTGTCAAGATGGCGCCCTAGTAGTCACAAGTTCTTGTTTTTTCATTGACATTTAAAGTTGCTACAACCAAGGGGTTGAGCCTCTAAAGAGAGTAGAGTTGGAGAATAGGGTAGAAGAGTTTCAGCCATGCAAAGAGTGTACAAGAAAGAAAGAGTTAAACTATAGAAAAAAATGAAGGGGCACTCTTTTTTGGGATTTTGAGAGAGGGGGAAAGTTGGTCAATGGGATTTTGGTCCCCATTGACAAAAAATCCCATGCCCATTTTTCAGATTAATGTGGGAACCAAGGAAAGTTTATTTTCCTAGGTGGGTAAATAACTTTCCCACGTCGCTAACACTTTAATGGGACAAAAATGCCCATTTTAATAATGGATTTTTATGACTAAAATGGTCATTACATTATTTACCAGATAAATAAAAGAATATGGGTAAATGAATTTACCTGGGTAAGTGTTTCCCATAAAAACTTACCCAGGTAATTGCATTTACCCAGATAAATAACTTTCAAAACGAAGAGGACCTAAGAGAAAAAAGAAAGTCCATAACATTATCGGATGGGATGTTTCCTTTTTAATTTATATTTTGTTGTTTTAAATTAATTTTTAAACTATCATGCAAATTGCAAACCAAGTCTAATGGTTCAAAGGTTTAATTGTACGGATTGGTGACCATACCAATTCAAAGTTTTATATATATATATAAGAAAATAAAGGGTTGGTTTAGTTCCGTGTAATAGGTGCTTGAAATTGCCCATTCCGATTTCAATCGTTTATTTGGTTGGAATGTGATTTTCCCATATAGGGGAACGACCATTCGAGGCTCCCCCCTATGGAATGGGATTCCCATTACACTCTTTAAAGAAGTAAAACTCATGACAAAATCCCCCGAAATCCTAATATTATTAAATTATTAATAATACTGATAATACATTAATAATAAACAAAGAAATCAATTGTTAAGTAATGATAACAACAAATGTATAAATAAAAATATTAATACAATATAATTAAAGCAATAATAAAATAACAATATATTAAGAAATTAACAATAAATACTAAGATATTAATTATCAAATACTATAAATTAATAATAACAAAGTACTAACGAAACAATAATTATATATTCATAAAATATTAGTAAAATAATAATTAAACTAACACAAAATTGTAAAATTTCAATTGATTTTTTATTCAAACTCCAAATGAAGGAAACAACAACAGTAATCAGAATTTGTTTCTGATTATTGACTAAAGCAAACAAGCATCAAGGATAAGTGATTCCAATTTTGATTATCGAGGATCCTGATTCCGATATTGTCCACAAACCAAACAGACCCTAAAAAACTATAGCGGGCTTTATATAAAATCAAAAGCATGGTCAAAATTTTGTTCAAATTATTTGATCGCTTAGGTCAATAAACTATTAGACAAAAGTCTAAAAATAATGAAAGAATGAGATGGTTTTCAATTGATCGTGGTGATGTTTGGTAGTGTGGCTATTCATTGAAGATATATTTTGTATATGATTTTTCTTAAAAAATGAAAAAAGTAATTGATAAATGTTTGTTGTTGTTGTTTGACATATATGCGCCATTAGATGCCATTAGGTGCAACATAAGCTAAACGTTAAGGCCTTGTTTGGTGTGTCTTTTAGCACGGGGTATCGGCTTTGTAGAAATCTGACAGCCCGCGTTTTGGTCTTTTCGTCGAAAACCGCAACCCAAAAAGACTCCGGCTTAACCAAACAGTTTTCAAGCTATTCAAATCTTGATGCAAAAGTTTACATTGTCTTTTGATTGTCAAATCTTCCAAAATATATTTAAATAAAAGACTTGCTAAAGGACCCCTAAATAAATGTTTGTGTGTTGGGAGAAACATTAAAATGAAGCTCTCCCTAACGGTTGACTCTCATACAAACCGAGGCAAACGTTTATCTAGGAGTGTTCACGAGTCGGGTTGGGTTGGTTTATTGGGGTTTTCCCAACTGACCCGACCTGGTCGGGTTACCTGAGGTGGAAACCGACCTGGTCGGTTTGAGTCGGGTTGGATCGATTTTGGTTTTGCTCATGTACAAAAAGGACAAAGAAGCCTATAACTATAAGGAAATTTATTTGACCATCATTTCAGCCACCTGAATTCAATTTAGAGTCCAAGATAAATCTTCATGTAAATCTGAATTAGTTGTTGTTTAAGAATCCAAGATAAATCTGAATTTAATTAAGGTAAAGAATAAAATCAATTAATTATAATAAGTAGGAAGACTAGTTTGGTTTCGTTCGGGTCGGTTTCGATTTTCTTGTGTGAAAATCAAAACCGATCTGATATATCAATTTATAAATTTGCCCAACCCGAAATCGACCAGTGCTAATGAAAACCCGACCAACTCGGGTTGATTGGTTTGGTCGGGTTGGGTGTTCTTATGAACAGCCCTACGTTTATCTCATAAATTTTTAACCAAGGTAATGTTTGATACTATGGTCATTTATTGAAAAAGCATATTTGTACGTGATTTACCATAAAAGGCAATAAAAGTATTTGATAAACATTTTTTTCCTTGTTGTTTAACAACTATGCAATTGGACACCATATAAGCTAAACACATTAAATAAATGCATAGGTGTTAGGTGAAACATTAAAATAAGCTTCCCCAATGAAATAAGATTAAGTCATCACATGATCATGCCTCATAGTCCCTTGCAACTAGATCTATTCATTGGCCAGGTTTGGCTAGACTTTGCCTCTTTATCAATAAAAAATGTTTAGGCCCAAGCCTGAAACCTATTATGCTCATAAAATGTCCTATGTTTGATGTAACTTAATAAATTGGTATTATATTAATTTGGTAATAATTTTAAAAAAATTAATACATTAATTCATATTTTTTCGGAGTAGTAAATTAATATTTGATAATAATGTAATAAATAAATACATATTATATATTTATTATATGTAAATAATTTATATTTCTATTATATGTAATAGTACCGGGCCGATTCAGGCTTGGGCCGGGTTTATTTGAGAAAGCCCAAACCCATAACCCTAAAATCTTGTCCAAACCCAAAAATATAGGCGCTGAACTGGCCTATCGAATTATCCAACCCATGAACAGGTCTATTTGCAACTTTGCACCAAGAATCTCTACGTGAAAAAAGCATACAAGCACGAAAATATTGTAAAAGACTATTAGGATAGTGTAATACGGTCGTATGAGGACTGAATTTGATCTCTTCCCCAACAGTTGGCTTTACATAAATAAATCAAGACAAATGTTTATTTGATAAATATTTTATCAAATAGTATTTTTGAATAAGCACCAAAGGGATGAACTGGCGCGGTTTAGGGCAATAGAACCAACCAACCAAACAGCATGCATGTTAATCTTTGGGAGCATGGTATGGCCGTAGGTTCCCCATCTCTCCCATTGGGCAGAGCTATTCCATGGGTTCGAGAATCCAATTTATGACACGCGGTAAGTTATAAGCCCTAGATCCTAAATACGATTTCATGCAGTTTCCCTTCCATACACTCCCCCTGCGGCCCCACCCTAAAAAAAAAAAAGAAATAAAATTAGAAGAAAGGAGAAGGAACACTCGCCCTAAAGCACAAAACCCTGCAATCGCCGCGTTTAAACCCCTAAAGCCCTCACCTTTCGCGGTAGCCTTCTCTTCTGCCGGCCTCCAACTCAATCGAAACGGTCGCGACACAGATGGACACATAGACAGAAACGAAACGCGATAAGGGCTGGACTGGTGCTCGAATCGTGTCGGAGGTGATGGTGATGAGTTTTAGTAGGTTGCGAAGAGGATATTTCTAGGGCTCGCTCTTGCTTTGCGGAAATGCTGGAGGTTTACAGGAGCAGCAGTTCCATCGAGTGGAAACCATCTCCCGTCGTAGCTCTCGCCACAAGTGTCGACGACTCCCAGGTCGCTGCAGCTCGCGAAGATGGCTCTCTTGAGATTTGGCTCGTCTCCCCCGGTTCTGTTGGTTGGCACTGTCAGCTGGTATTTATTTTCATATTCGTTTCCTCTTCAGTACTCATTTGACTTATTTGCTTGGTGATTCTGAGTTGCTTCCTTTTAATGCCTAGACAATCCATGGAGACCCTAACTCCAGAATATCTTCCCTAGTTTGGTGCCGTTCGAATTCAAAACGTTTGCCTTCTGGTCGGTTGCTGTCATCAAGTATTGATGGATCAATTTCGGAGTGGGATCTTTTCGACTTGAAGCAGAGGGTATACTGTTTATTTGTTCTTACACTATTTGCAATTTTTTGCTCTGGTTATTTTGCTTTCGTTTTCTTTAGTTTCTCAAACATTTCAAGTTACACAATTGCCCATAAAAAGTTGCAGTGATGGCTAAAAATAGTTTCTCGAACATTCCAAGTTACATAACACTTAGCATTACATGGTTGGGGGCATACCCCTCTTGAAAATATTACAAAAACTACACAAGCTATATATGGTTATAAAGCAATGCTGGTACAAAAAGCTATGTCCATTGTTGGTGAATCATGGTAGGTTTTATGGGTAACTCCATTTCGTACCTGTGTCTATATCTTTCTTGTTGAAGCTAGTGGCTCAAACACTACCATCGTTCTATTGTTTTGTGTATGCAATGGATTCTATTGAGGTTAATGTCCACATATAATCGAAACCCTCTGGACTTATCTTCCTCAACCCCTCACCCCCCACTCACCTTATCTCCCCTCCTATAATAACCTGCTTTTTATTTGGGTGGTGCATGTATGGTTTGTTCTGGATGCTTCACAATTTAAAAGTTCTGTGCTTCTAGTTGTCCTTCTGGTTGACTATCCAATGAAAAGTTGGAATATTTCTTACCACCCTGTTTATGCAGACAGTGCTAGATTCTATTGGAGTATCGATCTGGCAGATAGCTGTTGAACCTGATGATTCACATTCTAGACAATATGATTCTCAACATGCAATTAATGGATATGCAAATGATGAAGATGGAACTGTTGACAATGATGAAACCAGTGAAAGTGATGAAGATTCTGACTCCGTTGAGCTTCATTTGCAACCATCTGCTAAAGATCCACGCATAGCCATTGGATGTGATGATGGTTGTGTACGGATATACATTGTTTCTGATTCAGATGAATTAACTTATAGTAGAACAATGCCTAGGGTTAGTGGTGAGATATCTTGACCTCTTGCTCTACACTCACATTGATTGTTGTTGGTTGATGTTTATTGTATTTGAGACTACTTACTTCGAGGCCTTCTCCTGACTTTTTGTTGACAGGGCGTGTTTTAAGTGTTGCTTGGAGCATTGATGCAAAACTAATATTCTCAGGGAGTAGTGATGGGTATGTTAGATTTGCTGATGCTTACTGTTTAAGCAAGTTATAATCTAACTGCTTATTGCCTTGGGCCAGTTTCCACATATTGATATTATTAGATGATGGGTTTGGTGAAGTTGTAATGTTGGATATACCTTTCTCAGCTTTCAATATGGTATATATGCATTGAGTTGTTATTTCTCATTTTCAAGGATATTTTGACAAATTGCTTGCCCATATTGTCATTGACAGGTTTATTAGGTGCTGGGATGCCACATTAGCTCATGAGGTTTATAGGATAACAGTTGGACTTGGAGGCTTGGGTGGTGGACATGAGCTTTGTGTATGGTCATTACTTGCCTTAAGGTAGAAAGGATGAATGTTATTCCTGTCATAAGTGACTTAATGGAATATTTCCTTTCTCTTATTTTGTTTTTAGGCAGGAACCTGAATAAAATAAGGTAAACTGTTGCTGACTATTGAACTGATGGTTTCAGGTGTGGGACCCTAGTTAGTGCTGACAGTACTGGTAGTGTCCAGTTTTGGGACAGTCAACATGGAACTCTATTGCAGGCTCACTCTTTCCATAAGGGGGATGTCAATGCTTTGGCAACAGTTCCTAGGCATAACAGGGTGTTCTCTGCTGGTTCTGATGGCCAGGTATTTATAACTAAGGTTACTTATAGGTTTTAGCAATACAACTCATTCCCTTTTTGTTATAGGCAGTTTATACATAAGAAAAATTTGTGGATGTATTTGTATCCAGAAGAAGCTTAGTTCTGTGTTTGTTATTCTTGTTGTACAAATGATGTAATTAAGCTGCTTTTGATCATAATTACCAAAAAAGGCTGTTTCTGATCATGCTATCAACCCCCTGTGAGACATATTATGACTATTTTTGGTTGTTTGAACTAATAAGGCCAAAGGCTGGAATTCAATTAGTATTATCATATTGTTGACTAAGAGTCTGAATTGGAGTTTGGAACTTTGGATATTACATGGGTAATACAGGGCATAAGAAATAACAAAGAGGGAAATCACCGACTCACTGATGGATGCCCTTAGAATGTAGAACTTGGGTGGTAGCTTGATATTTATTACTTTGTGAAACTAGTGTTATGTATATTGTATTTATTCATGCATGCACGCATGATAGATCCAAAAAAAGTATTTCTGCACAAGATTGGCTAGGTGCGGGGGTTTATTATACGGTTTTATGATGACATGCTCATATGTTAGATCCTTTTTTTTTAATTTTTTGAGATAATCAATAGGAGAAATCTTGAGGAGGGGGCTGAGGGTAATTTGGTATTTTATTGTCTGGGATGTGTTCTCAGCCTTGGGAGTTGATCTGTACATTGTGCTTTTGATGCCATGAACTAGCCATGTTAAGATATATCTAGTAGCATGAGAATTGATATAAATTGCATCAAGTGTTGGTATCTATTTTGCATTATATATAATTCTGAGCTAGCAACCAGAAAAGTTATCATCTCTATCTGGATGACTGAAAGGGCTGCCATTCTGTTTAGACCATTTTGTTATGATCTGGATTTCTGTGGTTCATTAACCAAAGGTGCAGTTGCAGAGTAACTTGGGTCATGAACATATTATTTTATTTAATCTAAGGAAATTGGCAACTGTTTGTTTTTTTTCTCATCCATTTTTCTTTTCTTATTATTTTCTCAGGTAATGAGTTAGGTAACTTTTGACTCATACATGATGATATTTGTCTGCTGATGTGTTCTATGTTCCTACTTCCTAATATGTTGGATTGGTGTATATTTTCATTTGTATTTTTAATGCAAATTCTTGAAAATTGTAAAGCTTTCAAATTATTATTTGAAACATATAGGAAAAATATATTGCATTGGAACCATGAGATCATGTTTATTTCTAGCGTATCTACTGAAGAACTTCTTAGAATTTCATACCTGTGAATGTGTTATTAAAGTTTTTCACGGCAACTATATATATCAATTGAACTTTAAAAGATGCTATACATTTTTAATTATCCTTGACAATTGTCAGGTTGTGTTCGGATCAAGGTAGAACTAAAATTGGTGGTGGAAATGAGGGGTCAATTCCTCAAGTCTCCAAATTCCATCCCTTGTGTCTGTTTCTGCACCAGAGTGGAAATCGGAAGAATGTGGTTTTGTAGCTCTCAATTTGCATGCTTTAGCAGAATTTGACATTACTAGTGGGAGTGTTCACTTGGATTTCACAGAAATGAGGCAGGAATGCAATTCTATTCCAAGTCCATTTCTTCCATCCAAAAAAGTTCTTTTATTTTTAGATATATGGTTAATTGTTCTGTCTTTTGTTTGGACCATCTTGATCCAAGCAGAATGGTTTCACACCTCTTAACATCAAAATACAAATAATATCTTATAAAATAAGTCTTTTTATTTACTTATCAAAAAATAAGTCTTTTTATTTAAATATTTGATGTACACAAAGTATTGCGAAAACCAAAACAACATTAACACTTCTATTTTTTCTGCATCTTGTGCTGCTTGCAAACAGTATACAATATTAGTTTCAAAGTGTCTGCAATTGCTATTGTGGGTCATGTGAATATTGATCAGTGCAAGTATTAATCAATTTAATGAAATATATATTTTTTATTTATTAAAAATATTGATTAGTGTAAGTATGACTTTATGCTGTTATTATATGCTTCAGGTTAGATATTGTCCATCACTAGAAAAATCATTTTGTACATTGAGTCAAATTTCTATGCTTTTGTTTTGCAATTTTTGGAAACATAAGTGCATTTTTCTGTTGTTTTTGTCTTTTTTGAGGGTTTTTGCATCTTTAAGTGAAACATTGCACATTATGGCAAAATAACTAACTAGTAGGTTTGTTTGGGTTTGTCAAGCTAGTTTGTTTTGTCAAGCAAAACTAACATAGGCATCCAAGACATTTTCACACTAGATTATGAAAGGTTGGGTAGGGATATTGTATATGAAGAAAAAGAAACTTTTCCTCTTCCATATATGGTCTCTTTTGTTCATGTTTCTTCAAATTGGAATTGACCCATGTTTCTCAGTATATTATCCATCACTAGAAAGTTATAATTTGCTATATAGATCAGAAACCTTCTACAAAAATTCAATTTTTGACATTGGCTTATAATAGGATCATTGTAGATTTAATGAGTTGACCAAGTGAAAGAGTATTGAAAGGTTGAATACAGTATCAGTTTTTTTTTTGTGTAATTAGATGAAAATAAATCTGGTTGCTTCTACTGGTTTGTCTGGCTGAGCTGATGGTTCTTTGTATTGAGTTACCTATTGCTTTACAATAACCTTGGTTCTGTTGTAGTTATGGTTAAAGTTATCCAGTTGTTCACTATCTGGTGAAAAAGCTGGCGCACTTTCTAGGATGCTCAAATCTGAAATAAGTGGGGCTTGTATGCTGTATACCATGATCATATTCTATGAATGAACAGATCAATGCTTCAAATGTTTTGCTGATATTTACTTGCAATATGAATATTTCTTAACTATTACATTTCTCAGGTTAGTGCTGTAAAAGTAATTTCTATTTGGGCATTATCTGTTATAGGTAATTCTATATAAGCTCTCTGCTGACTCAGTTGGATCTGGTAATGAGAAGTCCTCTACTGAAGTAAGAAAGAAATGGGTCTATGTTAGTTATCTAAGAGCTCATACCCATGATGTGAGGGCCTTGACTGTGGCGGTACCTATTAGCAAAGAAGGTTTGTCCGCCAGCAATTGTTTTGAGTGTTTTGGAATGAACTGATTGTTGTAAGAGTCCTTTTTTAAGTAGTCTTTTGAAGTTTTTCTAATTGCTTTCTCATCTTCGTAGATCCACTGCCCGGTGAAAAGGTAAGAAGGATTCGTGGTCGAGATAAGCCCACTGATTTCAGTTACCGAAAATGGGCCCATCTGGGAGTACCCATGCTTATCTCAGCTGGTGATGACACAAAGCTCTTTGCTTACTCTGCCAAGGAGTTCACCAAGTTCTCTCCACATGATATCTGCCCTGCACCTCAGAGAGTGTCGATTCAGTTAGTGCTTAATACTCTACTCAGTGGATCTCCTTTGATTCTAATCCAGTGCTCAAGCTGGTTGGATATTTTGTATGTTCATGTAAAGAGTGGTGCAAATCCTAGCAAGGGTTCTCGAGGGCTTGCAACCACTGACTTGCTGGCTCGAGTTAAAAGTAAGGCATCTCGGAAGATTATTTGCAGCACCATCTCAAATACGGGGGTGTTATTTGCTTATTCTGACCATGCAAAACCTAGTCTATTTGAACTGAAAAGGTGTGAAAGTGGAAAGAGTGCATGGGCAGTCAATAAAAGGCAACTACCTCGACAACTCCCATTTGCTCATTGCATGCTTTTCAGTTCTGATTCTTCTCGTTTGATGATAGCAGGCCATGATAGAAAGATATATGTAAGAGTCCATCTGTCTTGGTTGTTACTTCCTGCTTTCCTTCTCTTTTGTTTTGCATTTCTTTGGTCATGCTTGAATCTAATTTATTTTAAGTGATACCTAATTGTCATAGAAGTATAGAACACATATTTTTGGGGGTATATATATGGTTACGGTTTGATATTGTAATTTCCATTACTTGGGAACTAGCAGTAGTTCTGTGGTTAGGAACCTTTCCCTTGGTAGGTTTTGCCTGTGAGGCTTTTTGGTCAAAGGTTGGTCTAATTAGTATATGGCAACCATCTAACTGATAGAATTTCTCTATAGCAATAGTTCAAAAGAATGCTATAGGTCGGATAATTACACTGAACTGATACTTGCACAAGGAAATTTAACAGAATGATATGCCCCACTGCCATATTTATTTATATTTATATGTATGTATATACGTACTCATACATATACCTATAAGACTTGATGACCCTTGTTTATGGTTACTACTGTTCAATTCATAATAGGAAGTCATAGATCGCCCAAATCATATATTTGTCTCTATTCAAGACTTATGTGACAGTGCTATTTGTGTGACTTTATTGTGGATAAGTAGTTTGTTGGCTTCATATTTTACTGGTGACACAGGTTGTGGATGTGGTAACCACTGAACTTTTGCACACGTTTACACCTTGCCGCAAGGAAGATGGTGAGGATTTGCCACCTAGTGAGCCTCCCATAACAAGAATGTTTACCAGTTCAGATGGGCAATGGCTCGCTGCCATTAACTGCTTTGGAGATATATACATCTTCAATCTAGAGACACAAAGGTGATATATTTTGCTTTTCAAGTATTTTAACCATATTCTCATGTCTAGGTTTTGCTTTTGATGATCCTAAACAAATGTATAAAAGGACGTCAAAGAGAAAGTTATGATTTTAATGAATTTCTCCTTTGTTCCGTTGTTTATATGTTGATAGTAATCAAACAAAGACAAGGTTCTTCCTTGTAACCTCATTTTTGGCATCACTGGGAACAGAATATCTTCACTTCTCTTACTGCATGAAGCCTCATAAATGTATGCTGGTTACTCATCACAAGTTATCTTCCCATGAAGTAAGGATTATGGTGCAATTTAGACCAGGTTTGGTCGGAAATTAATTAATTTTTCAATGAGCCTGAAACCTAACGTGAGCTAGTGATTTAAAGGTGTGCCTAGGCATATAGGCAAGGCTCATTTTAGGGTATGTGCCTTGCATAGGTCACCTTGCGCTTCAGCCCAGGCACTTGCCCCTCGAGGCAAGCCCAAGCAATTCCATATTAGCTCTAACTGAAGATCTGTAAAAACCCTATTTGCTAATGTTCATTTATTCATCCTAATAAAATATATTTTTAAAAGACAATTAAAATTATAAAGTCTTTTTATTGATAAAAAAATTATAAAGTCTTTTGAAGTAATGAAAATTTGAAGGTGGCCTTTTTTTGAGGTCCTTTTGCTTTTGTGTTGTACAGTCTCTTTGTACAAAGGACCGTTGATTAATATGATTATACTTCACCTTTTCTAAAAAAAAGTAACGAAATTGGGAATGCATAATGTTTAGCATCACGTTAGCTATTTGAAGTAATGAAATTGGGAAAAAAAATAGTGAGAGTTTTACATGCTTGAACATGTTTTGTATGTTCTGGTTGATTTTATTTTTAAGCTTTCATTTTAAATATGTTTTACATGTTACGTTTATGTATTTTAATTTGAAATAATAGGTTTTCTAAAATACTTATTTTAAAATTTAAGTTTATATTTTTAATTAGTATTATGTTTAGTATTTTTAATTTTGTGCATTTTGATTTTTTGGAATCTTATTGATTTTTTAGCATTTTGCTCCTTGCTTTGATAAGGTGCACAGCTTTGGCGTAAAATGCCCTTGTGTTTTTAAAACCCTGACATGCGCCTGGTGTAATTGAAATTCTTCAAATTGCAACCCAATTTGCAGAAGGCAGCCATAGTTTGGATGTTGGGTAAATGCGATTGTCATCCAAGAATTATGCATGGTTATTTATCAAGAAAAAAAAGAATTATGTATGGTTTTCCAATAACAGATTTTTTTTGAGGTACATGTATCTATTTACCATGGGAGACAGTATCCATTTTCTGTTGTACCTAGAGGTACAAGTAATGGAATTTGAGCTTGGTTACCTAAATTTCTAATTTATGGTTGCATATATGCATGTACTTTGAGAAGCTGTGCTTTTTCTTGAAAGTCTGATATAAAAATGACATTTATTTATGAAGTTGTGCACTGGATCACACAAAATAACCCAGGATCATGGTAGTACAGACATGTGATGAGAGAAGACAGCTAGCAATGGGGTAAGACTTCAAGTTGTATTAACTTGGGGTAGGCAGGAATGAACAGTTTTTGGGGGTGACTACTAGGGACTGATTCCTAGGGTTTTACATGACAGCATATATGTAACAAGGGGTGAAGTAATAGGTTACCAACGATATGGGGGTGCCTGGAAGAAATCTTTATACATTCAAATTCTTTTATTAATTATCAATAAATTATAGACAGTTACCAATAAAAACTTGAATACGAGTATATAGCACCCTCATCTGTAGAAGGATCATTGACTAGGAATATAATTGTACCGTTGACAACGTGGAGTAGGTTAATAGTTATTATCACTATTTTATTGTGATAAACATGATGAATTTAAAGCATCAAATAAAAATATAATGGGAACGTTGAATCAAATCTGTCTAAAACTCAAATGTCATTGGAGCCTGGAGGACTTGTCATTGATGGCAGTTTGGCCATGCAGTGTCTAAGTCGGAAAGAACCACCTTAATCTATATTCTGCCATCCATGATTAGAAATGTGTTTATCATCATCTAAGCCTTATCCCAACAATATGGGGTTGGCTTCATGAATCCTTTTTCATCATTCTGTTCTGTAATTTCTATTTAATGCCACATCCATTGTTAAATTATGAGCACTTAACTCATTTCTTTCTAACCATATCCTTTTTGGTCTGCCCCTAGCCCTTCATTCCCCTTCAACTTGTAACAAATTGCGAAATTAGGAATTCATGTATATGTTGTAAAATTCATGGTTACTTCTTCATATGAGTTGACATTTAATGTTTGACCTGTAACTTTAGCTTTTGTGTATCAGAATCATGATATATTTAGTTTAATAATTCTTTTTCTCTTCAGCTTTGTCATGACCTAATATGCCCAAGTTCTGTTAAGCAGGCAGCACTGGTTCATATCCAGATTGGATGGGGCTTCTGTCACAGCTGGTGGATTTCCTCCCAGGAATAGTAACGTGCTAATTCTAACCACCTCTTCAAATCAAGTTTATGCATTTGATGTAGAGGCCAAACAGCTAGGGGAATGGTCAAGGCGCCACACGTTTGTTTTACCAAGAAGATTTCAGGAATTTCCAGGAGAGGTTATTGGCCTCTCCTTTCCGCCCTCTTTGAGTTCAACTTCTGTGATTATCTACAGTACCAGGTGAACTCCGCCTCCCTTGCTTTTTTTTTTTTTCAAAATTTTGGTTGAAATGTTGCATTTGGTTTTTCTGGAGTATTATTTTTTTTGATAAATTTTTTCTGGAGCATTATTAGTATGTTAAATTATATAGAATCTTTATTTATATTCGTTGTCCATCAGAATATGTGATCAAAGGTGCAGGTGTTATTTCTGTAAGGTATAAAGGAAATATCTTGACAGGCAACAAGTTCTGAACATACAATCTGATGAGATTCATGAAGCAAGACATTTCTACCATGCAACAATATAGGCTTCTGCCACAAGCATTAAAAGCTAATAAAGAAGATAAAAAAAGAAGAAGCAATAATAACTCTATAGCTGCTAGCTATGTAAAAATAGGAAAAGGAATTCTTTACTTGATCCTTAATAATGGACAAAAAGGTATAATAGAATGGTTTGTTCTCTACAAGGCTTCTTGACACTCTTTCATAGACCAAAGTAGCAACTTACAACTCATATTTGGACTCTTAGTCCGTGTATTTAAACTCCAAGCAGAATGTAGAAACTACCCTTGCAAACTAGGACACAAACTCTCTAGTTCTACTAAATATAAGAAACCAGAAATTACTAAAAGTAGCAAGGTTTTTTTATTATAAGTAGTAATGTAGACAATTGCTGTAAATAGCTATGATAGAAAATACTATAAATGCTAATGTGGTCTACTGGTCAACCTGTTGAGTAGGACTTTGACTACAACTTTCAGAATCCAAATATCAGTCATCTTGAAGTCTTAAATCGAGGCAATTCCTCGTGTCAAACTAAGCTGAAAGTCTGCAGTATTTTAGTACTAAAACTGTATTTTAATTTTTAATGCCATCAAATTTCAGCCAAATTAAACAAGGTTCGACTGGTTAAATAATTTGCTTATTTTCTTGTTGACAATGCATTCTGCAAGTTACCATCATACCTCTTGTCTTCCATTTCTTTCTTTGCTTCCATATTCGCATCTTTCTTCCCTAGTTCAAAAAAAAACTCATCCTTGACTTTTGAAGGAGGAATTATTAATTTATCCAGTTCATGAACAATAAGCTTGATGTAAGTAAGAAGTGTAGGTATGAAGAAATCTGCGGCACTAAAATTAAGAATCACATTTTCAGGATTCACTGCTTCAACATGTTGAAAATTTTCTTAATTTGCATGAACACTTCAAAATTCAAACAAATTATTACGCTGCTCATCTCGTTCTCTCTCTCTCTCTCTCTCTCTTGAAACAGATGAGGTAATATCTTTGATTAACTAAAGCAGAAATTACAACTAGCTCATGTACACAGAGATGCTGTACAATGGGAATATACAAAATGAAAGCAAAAGAACAAAATTAAGAAAACAAGGATCCAGCCTAAAAAAATTACTAGGCTGACCCCCCTGAAAAAGGAGTTTTAATGCTTAGCAAAGAACATTTAACTTGCTTTTTACAGAGTCTATTTCAGAATGCTTGTTTTCAAAAACTCGTAAGTTTTTCATCAAGTACTTGGTTATTGATGCCTGAACATTGGTGTGTTTGCTATCCAATTATTCCATAGACTTCCTGATTGGAAGTCTCCCATGGGATGGTGTTCGGTTTCTACTGCTAGTTGACACCTATTTCCTCCATTTTGATACAAAGGAGTCTCTGTTCATTTGTTCCAGACCACTTTCCCTTTCTTGGATTAATCTTATTCTATCTCTGCAACAGAGGTTCCAGAGTGGCTGAAGACAACCACTCACCCCAATGAAACCTTTGAACACCTCCCGAATTGCACTGGGCACTTTGCAACGGACAAGCAGGTAATTGGCAGATTCCCCTGCTGTCCCACACGTTACACATTGGTCATCATCAATCTGTAAAAGAAACCTTAGAGAGAGAACATGAGGAAGCCAATCTCTGTTAGTGGGGGAGTCCACAGTTGTTGTAATACCAATTTGATGCACACTGCTTAAAATCATGCTTTGAAATTTTGGAGTACTATAACTAATACGGTTTAACTTTTTTTTTCTTTTTTAATTTTTGATGGGGTGTATGCCTCACCAATTTGAGGTACAAGGCAGTGAGGCTAGGCAATAGCCCTCTTATTACAGCATTAAGGTGCTTGAGGCTAGGTGTTTTTGCTTCTGATTTACCTTGAGGCTTGACTGGCTTGTGCCTCAATGCTTCACCTCAAAGCTTTTCAAAAACGATATCCCCAACCATATGGATTGATTAAATGAATCCCATTTCACCATTCCACTCTGTTCTGTGTCATATCCATTATTCTCAAAAAAATCCATTATTAAGTTATGGACCCTTCTAATCATTTCTTATTACTTTAACCCATTGTTTTTTAATCTGATCCTAATTCTTTTAGCCCCTAAACTTGTAACAGAGCATTTCTTTTGGTACATTAGATGGTCTTGTTTTGAAGTGATCAAAACATATTGGTTTACTTCGCTCGTTTTATCGCTTATTGGAGCTACTCCTAGGTTCCTTAAAATAACGAGGTGATATAATTATGCTATATATTAAAAGGACTTGGGTTGAAATAGTAATAAAATGTTCAAGTGCCCACAATTTAACAATGAATGTGGCATTAAACAGAATGGAATGGTGAAACAGGATTCATGTAGCAGACCTGTTATAGTTTTAGATAAAGCTTGGATGATATTAATGATTGTCCAAGTGAGGCTAGGCAACAGTGGGGTGCCTAGGCATTGACAAGCAGATTTCTTTTTATTTTTTTTAAATAAACACCTAAATTCTAGGGTAAGGAAGAAGAATGTGTTGATTGGACAAAATTTCAAAATTTTTTTATTTGCTTAGTTCACGTTTTGAAGTTTTCAAGGGTTCAAGACAGCAAACACCAATGAGTGTTGATTTAACACTAACAAATAAGAACATAATAAAAAAACTAGTACATAAACCCATAAAATAAATAATTTAGTCTAATGTCTTATTTTATTCATATAATCTTAGAAAATAAAAAAATATTATATAGTTCCTTGTACAACAATAGCAGGGCACTTAAGAGTGTGTGACTACAGTGGAGAAACTGCACCATAGCATTTGCCATATCTAATATTATCTTATTGTAGTATAATATATTATAGAAAATATATAAATGTTATACTAAAAACACATTATATAATATAAGATTATATATTATTAGTATCATATGTTTTTCTCAAATGAAACAGATGACTCATTCTTTTGTCTTTTTGAGAGAGCTTTCATTTCATGAGAAAATGAACAAAATACTATTCCCTGTTTTGTTCCTACCATTTCTGACAACTTTTTCATCTAGAAATAGAACTTTTAGGAAGGAAATGGCAGAATGAGAATCTGAACCAAATATGGCCTAGCTGACTGATAAGCCTGTAGGAATGGGGATGGAAATAGCAGAACAAAAACAAAAATCTGAACCAAATGTGGCCTAGCCGGCTAAGATAAGCTTGTAGGAACGGGGACTTCAATCTCAACTTACAATCACTTATCGGACTTGTGACCTGCCTGATGAGGCACTCTTCAGTGGAGATGCAGATTTCTTGCTTGACCAAACTGGAAATTAAAAAATAATGTCATGGGAACCATGAATCGTCTCACCCATAGCTGTCACCATCATTTTGTTGTGAATCTTGCCTTAGTTTTGCTTTGGCATCTGTAATAATACAATTAAGTTTTTTTTTTTGGGATCAGCTCTCTAATATTATTAAGTTGATAGACTAAGGCTGCATTTTGGCATTCCTTATTTTAAGGACTTGTCTCCTTTTTACAGTTAAAAACTCAGTGTTCATAGGGGCATTTTAACTGCAAAAGGAAATACATCCTTAAAATAAGGAATGCCAAATGCAGCCCAAGGAAAGCAAATAAGCTAGAATCGCTAATTGTGCCTTCAAAATCAATAGGGAATGCAAGATATTTTGTGTTTGTAGTCACATAGTTGATTTTCTGGTTTTGCCCCGACATATGTATCTTTGCATAACTGGATAGAGAAGGTTATTGCTGTCAAAAGAACTGATAACACTTATTTGACCCTGGGAAGTTTGTGTGAAGAGAGGACTATCAAGTTCAGCATGCTGACTTGATAGAAATATTCATGTCAACTGTAAGATTGCATTATTGCTGGTTCAATTCCAACTTGAGTCGCCAGAAAGTGGACAACAGCCTATAATTGGGGGGAGGGGGGTAAAAATAAAAGATATGAAAGCTAAGAAAAAAATGGACAACTTTTACATGCTATACATGCACAATGGGTTTTGGACATTGATAATGGTGTTGTGAGGTTTAATTGGTCAAGACGCTGGGGTGAGGTTTAATTGGGCATGAAGATCAGTAAATGGTATGGCTGATGCTTTAGCAAAGCAAGGAGTCAATATGCAAGAGTTGTTTTGGGCCTGTTTATGAGACAGTGTTTGTCAAAGAGTTCTCCATTCTGCCTTTGGATGGTGGCAGTTGTAATCTTTATTTATTATTTTTAAAGAAAGGTACCGTTTCCCATAAAAAATGGTGTTATCTTCTGTACCATACTTTATAACAACATTAGTATTTCAAGCCTGGAAGTGTTATTTTCTTGTAGGTCTCGATAGAGTTAAAGTTTCCAAAGTATTTTTACTGAGTATTGTTTTTGCTGACTTTGATTTTTACTTGTAGGGCAATGTGCTTGATCGACTTTGGGATGCCAGTAGATTTAGATGGTGATATTGGCTTGAGCAATGGCTTGGATTTTTCACAGAAGTTAGTAGATTCTCCCAGTAAAGTAAAAGCAAAGCGGAAACGGGAGAAATCTGCTGTAGATCTTAAACTTAATGCTAGAAGGAATTTTGATTTTGTTGCTTTCAGGGACCCTGTTTTGTTTATTTCACATTTATCTGAAAATTCCATCTTGGTCATTGAAAAACCATGGATGGAAGTAGTTAGGTCTTTTGACATAGCCCCTGTTCACAGACATATATTTGGTACCTGATCACTATTATTGACGATGGTAGTTCACAGAAAATAAGGGAATCCAACTAGGTGCAAGGGTCCCTTAATTTTTCCCTTTCTTTCTTCTTTATTGTCTCCGGGGGCCGAAAGCATGTTGTGTAAAATATTCATTAATAGTTTTAATTAAATGTTCCATATTTTAAACGTTTTGCTTTTCTGTCAGAATAGTAATACTGAATTAGTTTGTGGATAATTGCTCTAGAAAGACTAAGTTGGATCTGTTTTTTTTTTCGTCTGCATCTAAAACTTGGATTCATTTAGTCCCAAGACTCCCAACATGAATTTTCTTCTAATGGCTAGGAGGCTAGTAGGTAGGGTAATGTGTGAACTGTGAAATGAGAACAATTCATGTTTACTGATAAAAAAAAAGAGAGAACAATTCATGTTGTCTAGAATGCAGCAACAACTCTCCTTTTTGCATAACTTCACCTCTCAAGTATTTTTCAAATGAGCCTTATTGTCAAGATAAAACTGATTTTCCTGAAAAGATATGATGTCATCATAATTGCGGCATTTGACAGGCTTTATTTCGCTCCTTCTATGGTCGGATTAATGTGTCCGACCACCTCTTAAAAAAAGAAAAAAGTATTTTTCATACCTAGACCCCAGCATTTCTCTTAAACCCACCAATATCCCCACCATAATTTTTCAAAACGTCCACGGAATTCCATGACTTTTTGTTTTACAAAACAACCATCTGTTAGTGTTCATTGATAGAAGTTGTATATGTTAGCGTGAGTCCAATTTTTATGACCTAAATGACATGCCAGACTTATTAAACATATTTTGTCAGTCTAATTTTTGTTTAGTACACCTTAGTTCTAACTGACATCTGATAGAAGTGGATGTTGGGTCGTACAGTGTCACGTGTCCTCTTCTTGACCATAAATCTTTTCTTGATTTCAGTTCTTGTTGCATTTGAAATAAAAAGGGGTAAAGTGAAAGTTGTGCTATGCAATTAGATATGGACATGAGTTTGGTTTGAATCAAAAGCGTTCTTTTTCTTTATTTGAAGCTCCCTTTTTTATTTAAATATAGTAAAATGGGTAGAATTTTTTTAAGATTGAAATATTTTTGTTGTTTTTTAACAAAGGGGACCCGTGTGATGCATAGGATTTGATTAGTTAAAATAAACAATAGAAATATGTAATAATATAAAATTGTTTTATATAATAATTAATAATCATTTATATTTTATATGCTACTTTTAATAATTTTTTACAATACAAAAATATCAATAAATGATTTTAGATAATGTTGTTTGTCAAACATAGGGATGGCAATTTTTCCTATTTCCCCAATCCCCATTGGGTATCTGCCCTGAATGGGGTAGGGATGGGGAAATTTTCATCCCCGTTGGCAGGGACGGAGAGCACTCCCTGCCTTGCGAGGACTTCGATCCCTGCCCATAGGATCCCTGCTAATATACGTGTATATATATGCATACATTTATATATGTATATATATGTACACATACGTCTATACGTTAATATTTTTAAAAATATGGTTGAGTATGTTTGAATCTTTTCTAATAGAATTGTAAATTTTAAATATTTTATTTTTATTTTTTAAATAAAATATAAGACAAAAACATAATTGTTGACATTATAAAGAATCGCGGTGTGTGGGGATCCCTGTGGAGACGGGAATGGGGATAACTTTGTCCCCGCTAGCAGGGATGGGGATGGGGATTCTCACGGGCATGGGGATAGGGGGAGGCTCCTCGTCCCCGCCCTACCCTGTTGCCATTCTTAATCAAACTAATGGAATTAACAGACCTGATTTCTAATATTTCCAATTGGCTTTGGTTCAACAATTTCCCAACCCAATTCGGTTGGATCTGTTTCATTTTCTCCATGTGTAAACTAACTAAAATCGAATGACTCGACCAAAGATATATATTAATATTTTATATTTTAAATATATTTTTTAATACGAGAAAGTGGGAAAATTAAAATATTTATTAGGCTAAAATATATTTTTAATAATGTCATTGTAACTTTTTTAAACTCTAAACTTAATTTTTTAAGTTTAAATCTTTTGAACCAACCGATCAAACTGAAAATTGACCCAAATCGATATAACCTGAGTGACCAACTCCCCAACCTGACCAGGTCGATTTGGTTGGCCAAACAACCTACAATTGAACCGAACAACCCGTGAACTATAGTTTAATATCCAATAATTATTAAAAATTTATTGAAGAAAAACACAATAAATTAAATTTAAAAAGCTAAACAATAATAATTATTAAAATTTTCTATTAAATAACAAAGTAAAAATAGATTTATATATACATATTGAAAATATATTTATCACAAAAAACAATAAATAATTATTAAAACACAATGAATATTAATTTTAGTATATATAAATGTAGCTTAAGTTTTTAAAATTATTATCAATAAACATTAATTTTTTCAATAGTTATTTTCTAGAACTATTAATTGGTATAAATAAATTAGTTATTTACAATATTATTTATTTATAAAAATAAAATCATTATTTAAAATTTAAATTATTAATTACTTGTTGAATTTAATAATCCATAAAATTATAGTATTATTAATACATATATATTTTTTTATTTTAACTATTTAAAATCTAGTTAAGTTAAATGTTTCATTATTTAACTAAATATTTAAAATCTTAATCTATTTACTATAGTTGAAAGTTATTTAGTAACTATTTAAAAGATATTATTTAATGATTTTAAATATTAATTTTAGTATTTTGTTATTCAAGATATTTAGTTATTGAAATATTTAAATAATATTTCATTTTTAATGTTAAGTTTTTTTTATTTGAATAACATTTAGATTGAATAATCTAGAAAATCATAATTTATTTTGTTTGTACATAATTTTGTAAGGAATGTTGTAAAAATATATAATTATTAATAATATGAATATTATCAAATTGATTCTAATTTTTTTTTGAATTTTAAATAAATATTTTAAACTTATTATAAATTTTGTTAGAATATTTAAATAATTCTTATTTTTTTTAATTCAAACTTTCTTTAGATAGATGCAAATAAAAAGTAGGGGAGAAGATAAGTAAGAATTATTAGAGATAATTTAGGAGGGACTCTGTACTAAATTAGAGATAACTTAGGAGAAAGTTAGGGATAGGGGGGTTGTTTAGGAGAAATAGATTATTTAGTTTTTCTAGACTTCCTTGTTTTAATATATCTATATAGATAGATAAAAAGTAGGGGAAAGGATAAATAAGAATAGATAATTTTGGAGATAAATATGAATCAAGGATAATTTAGAAGATAAATAAGAATTAAAGATAATTTTGGAGAAAGTAGGGGATAGTGTGGGAGGTAGTTTAGGAGTAATTTTAGGAGAAGAGATTATTTAGGTTATTGGGAAAGTGCATCTCATTGGTTGTTTAAAAAATGACATGGAATAAAAAAATAAAAAATTCAAAAAAGGAGAAAATTTCTAGATCCTTGTTTTAATATATATATATATATATATATATATATATATATATATAAATTACATAATTTTATAATATATTAAGTTATTATTAATTTGAATATTATGTTATAATCATTTTTCTATTTTGAAGAATTTTTTTAAATTTATTACATAATTTTGTTATTTTAACTATTTAAAATCTAGTTATGATAAATATTTAGTTATTTAAACATTTAAATAATCTAAAAAATATTTATTTTTTTGTTATTTTAATTTTATTTATTTAAATATATTTCATATTATTATATATTTGAAAAACATTTAAATTGATAATCTAGAAAAAACATAATTTAAATTGTTAGTACATAATTTCATGATATATTTTGTAAAATTATAAAGTTATTATCTTTTGTGTTTTTAATAAATATTTTGAAGTTATTATGTAACTTTATTAGAATATTTAAATAATTCTTAATTTTTTGAATCCAAACTTTCTTTAGATAGATATAGATAAAAATTAGGGGAGAGGATAAATAGGAATTAAAGATAATTTAGGAGAGAAACTCCCTACTAAATTAGAGATAACTTTGGAGATAAATTGGAATTAGATAATTTAGAAGATAAATAGGAATTAGAGATAATTTAGAAGATAAATACAAATTAGAGATAATTTTGGAGAAAGTGGGCGATAGTGGTGGAGGTAGTATAGGAGAAATTTTAGGAGAAGAGATTATTTAGGTTATTAGGAAAGTACATCTCGTTGGTTGTTTAAAAAATGACATGGAATAAAAAAAAAAAATTCAAAAAAAAGGAGAAAATTTCCTGAATGCTTTGTTATATATATATATATATATATATATATAGGTTTTCTATTTACAATAGAACAAAGGGTAAAATAGTAATCTACCAACATCCATTAGTCTATTTAAGATCGACTTATTAACATGGGTTTCCTTCATATTTTGTAAAGTTATGATGAGTTTAAGAGAAATACTGAAAAGTCATGATGAGTTTTAGACAATTTCCTTAAAATTCATATATTAAGATATTTTTGTCACATGCATTCTTCCGACCAGGTAGGGGCCAAATTATTTTCGACGTTTGTCGTGTAATATATTTCAGTTTGGGTTTTATTAGCTTATTACAACCAAGTAATTGATTAAGTCACAACATAACTCAAGTGGGAATGCCTATTTTCGCAGAATAAACTTCATCATTTGAAGGCCTTTTCCCAACAATTGATTTAGATTCCAGTCGGTGATCCCATTTTGTCCCTTTAATAAAATTGCCTCAGATTCTTCCATAGTTTAAATCCTTAGCCCAGAAGGTTATATTTGCAGCAGCATAAAAGCAGTTTCTATCGGCATGGTCCACTAAATCAAACGTACCTATATTATTACCTCTGTAGACAATGAGCAATGTGAATGCATCCAACATCCCCTTTGGGTTGCCTTGTCCATAAGTTTCCAAATACAGAAATGTATTGGTGTGTATCGACCATTGATCGATGCAGATTGATTTTCAGGTTCCAGATTTTAAATGCTTTGAACGTTAATACCTGATCTGACATATAACTTGTCAAATGGTCAAGTCAAATAAAAATATATAAAATAAGAAAAATTTCACTTTTAATACCTGAATTTTAGGAGTAGTGTCTAAAGGTGTAAAACGGGAACGCTCGTGGGCGTCCCGTGCAAAGTGCGGGCTGTGCCATGCTGGTCTATGGGCCGTGCTCCCCCTTGGCATAGCTTGGGGGTCGCACGACCCAGGCTCGTGTTGTGTCGTGCCGTGCCATGGGTCAAGTCTTGGGTCAGATTGGGCCGTGCAACGGGCCAAAATTATTTATTTATAAAAATTAATAAAATATTTAAAATTTTAATTTTATATGAATTTTGATGTATAAAATTACTTATATATACAATATTAAATAAATTAGTACAATAAAATAAAAAAAATATTTATTTTATTAATATATTATTATATAATTATAATTTATATAATATTACATAAATATATATAAAATATATATGGGCCATGCCGGCACATGCTAGCCTGTAGACCTAAAACCCCAAGCTCAGCACAACCCGCTCGATCGTACCAGGCTTGGCACAACCCATTTTACACCTCTAATAATGTCAAGTTAGTATCTGAACTTCAAAAGGTGTGATTGCAGTAGTCAAACTTTCGAAAACTGTCAACGTAATCTAAAAACGTTAACAGATGTTATCTAATTTTCTTTACAATACCCATTGTAAAAATGGCACAAATTACATGTTTTGGCCTTTTTTTGTAAATTGAACCGGTGGTACCAATTTTTCCATTTCTCCAAATCGAAACCGAACTAGTACCACTAGTTAACCGGTCCGTCGGTTTTGATTTTTGACTGGTTCGATTCTTCGGTTTTTTTATGTTTTATATTTATAATATATATTATATAAATATATTTTAAAATTATATTATAAATAATAAATGATATATAATATATTTATAAATAGATCATTATAAATATAAGGGTAAAATACAAAAACCTCCCCTAAGGTTTTTGACAATCATAAAAACCTCCCCACTAGTTTAACTTTAACAAAATCCTCTCCTCTATTTTCAAAGAAATTGACAAAAAACTCCCTTCCGTTAATGAATCAGACGAAAAATGTTAAATCGATGATAAATTTTTCAAAATACCCATTTTACCCCTATACGAGTTATTGTGTATCCATGTTTACTAAAATACCCTTTCCCTCTCTTATTATCCTGGTTCATGAAGAATGGGTAAGAAATGAAAGGAAAAGGGGCAACAGGAGAACGAACCAGGAAGCAAATATTTCGGGAAGTGGAATGATTCTCGTGAAGAAGAAAATGACTTGGGCTAGACTCTGCCTTCGGTCCCATTGGAGAACGAACGAACGAACTCTGCTTCGGTCTCATTGGAGAAGGAACGAACTTCGGGTATTCCGGGAAGTGCAAAATCCTCCCTTCTTCACAACAGGAGAACGAATCTCAGGGAGCACAACTGAAAGTGGTTCTGGTTCTAATTTACCAATGATTTACTAGTGGTTGTGGTAGAACAATGAATGTAATGAATTACCAGTGGTTCTGGTTCTGATAATAGAAGGAAGACAATGAACACAGACCAATATTTCTGACGATGAACCACTAGTAAATCATTTCTGACGATAATAGAAGGATTGATTTACATTGTCATTTTGGCAATGTTGATTGAAGGTTCTGACAGTGGTAAATCATTGTCATTTTGGCAATGTTGATTGAAGGTTCTGACAGTGGTAAATCATTGTCATTTTGGCAATCTTGGTCTATCTTCCTTCTATTATCGTCAGAAATGTTGATTTAAGGTTCTCATGCAGGATTGATTTACCAATGATTTACCAGTGGTTCAGAAAGCGGGGATTACCGATTAGGTTTTTGTAATTTCCAACCAATCAGATTGCACAATTTCCAACCGATTAGGTTTCTGTAATTTACCATTCCCAAATCTCATCTTCTGTTCTGATGGCCTCAATCGCAACCTCAACTCAATTACTACACTATTTTTTTGGAATCTGTGGTCGGATCGGACCTGACCCTGTTTTCTTCCTAAGCGACCGTCCAATGTTTCCTAAGCGTCGATCTATATCACTCCATTATCACCCACTTACAGTGAAGAAGACAACGAACTATTCCGAACACAACCACTGCAAGATGAAAACGAACTATAGTGAAAAAGGACGAAGAAAACGAACTCTCGTGAAGAAGAAAATGAACTCTTGTGGAGAAAACGAACTTTGGTGAAGAAAGCGGCCAACAACTATTCCGAACACAACCACTATGTTGCTTGCAATTATTAATGTTATGGTTTAGGGTAGAACTGGTATTTTGCAAATAGCTTAGATGATCTATAAGGACAAAAATGTAATTTTCTGATTCATTAACGGAGGGGAGGTTTTTGTCGATTATCAGAAACCTCAAGGGGGGATTTTATATTTTATCCTAAATATAATATAAATATATATTTATATATAATATAGAAAATATGTGACATATATTCGATTAACCACTGGTTTTTTTGTAGGTTAATCGAAAACTCAACCGATTTTTCAAAAATTTTAAATCAAAACTGGACTGATCGTTTGGTTAACCGCATTTTACGATTTAGTTTTCTCGATTTTTCAATTTTCATGAACACCCCTAGGTCCCTGTAAAAATCTGTTCGGAAGAATTCTTTATTGACGAGCTGCTGCCACACCTTTGTTTTCTGCAATTTGAATCAGTTTCAATTTTCCCTAATTTTATTGTTTAGTAGTTTTCTCCGTTTGCAATCTGCAAAAGTTTTCTTGTATCCGGCAATCTATTTTCTTAATTTGGATAATGCAAACGGGGTTTGAATGAAAATGGAATCCAATCAGGCAAAACGTTACTATTAGCAGAGTCTATCAACTTCATCATCGGATGGCCATCAGCTTCAGCAGCTACCGATCTTGCGGTCTGTGATAAAGAGTCCCTTGTACTTTATTTTGCGATAAAAACCCCTTTGTTAAAAAGACAATTATAATATTTTTTAATTCCCATATCTGGATGAAAAAATCACTGTTCATCTACCCCGACCTTCTGATGCTATCCTTCCGTTCCTTCATATAATGACGACGAAGCTTTTTAGCCTTATGTCTCTTTCTATTCCTCCTCATTTGGACCTAAACAATTGATATATGAGAGATATGTCGAAAGCGAGGATGGACATCAAATAACAGATAACCCATATCAGAATTAAAACCCAATTCATACTCAGAAGCCAAATATGGGCAAATGAAAAAATATTTTAACAAGTAGACAACGCACATAACGAAAGAAAAAACCAATCCCGAATCTAGAATCGTAAAATTAAATCAGAAAAAACCCTAAAAGAAGGCAAAATAATGGAAGACAGAGAGAAAGAGAGCAATAGAAGACCTCGGAGGAAGGCTTAACGTGCTTCTTCTTGTGAGATGACGAAGATTTTCTTTTGGAGGAGGAATTACCAGCAGCCATTGGCTTTAGTTCAACCTGCAACAAACAAAATAAAGAGAAGCAAAAAAGGAAAAAAATAATTAAAAGACAAACAGAAAGCGTTAAAGGGAACAGATAGATTGAAAGAATCGAACGTAAAATTGAAGAATTATCCAATCCCTGTTTCGGTGGTACAGGCTATAGCAAGCCTTAGGTCTTCAGAGGAGCGCTCGATCTCTCGCTGCCGGCCCACAGCGGGTTCTGTGAACGCATTGTACAGGGAGTTTTTGACAGTGCGATGACTTGTTGTCAAACGAGGACTTGCAGATTCGTTCTATGGAGGAATCGTTCTCAAGCGAGGACTTGCAGAAGCTGCAACTGATTTCTGGGATGAAAGCGCGCTCGGATGGGAATTAAAACTCGGCTTAGGGATAATATCCGTAGGCTAAGCTTTGTAAGAGCTTGAAGTTGGGCGATCTTCTCGGTAATACGGGCAGTTGTTGGGCTATCAAGCATTGCAATTTCTCGTGATCGTGGCGTCGGCGACGGCTATAGAGATGAGATTGAAGACGGAAAACAAAATAAAGGGAAGAAAAAGAAAACAGATACAGAGACAATGTTTCTTCAAACAAAATAGCCATGACCAAAAAGTAAACCTATTTGGTTTCCAATACAGCAGAACCATAAATTACAAAATCAGAGATAGTATGAAAGGGTACAAAGTACAAACCATGCTGTCTTCCATCTCTTTCGGCCCGGCCGAGCTTGAATCCAGTCTCGCCCTTTGCATAGCTTTGTAGGCTTGATTTTTTTCCCATTTTGGAAGAAACCTAGATAAGATGAAGCGTAGAAAAGCAAAGAAGGTTCACCGTCAGTTAGCCATGTCCATGGTTGCTTTAGTTTAGTTTCAGTTTCATGGAAGAAGATAATGAATAATGTAAGTATGAGTACTGCAGTGATACATTTTGAAATTTGGGTACTAACTTGACACTACCCCCAAAGTTTAAGGTACTAAACTGAAAATTTTCCTATAAAATGATCTGTTATCATCAATTTAAGCTCAATATGCAAATTTTGCATATTTGGTTGTTTGGAAACCATGCAAATAGATTGTAAATGCAAATGTAGTGAATTCTGGTCCATACAAATGCAAAGTTGAGTTAATTTTACATTGACAAATTTTCATTTTTACCAATTGACTTACTTTTTGTTGTAATGGATGCAAACACAAATCCCGATATAAAAATACATATTTTTTGACATTAATTACTTTGAATGCAAATTTACTTTTTTTTTCGACCTAAAATTATCTCTCATTTTAGGTGTAAACATGCCTTATAAATTGTGTTTTTTGTCGTTGTCAATACACAAATTTTTTCTTGCCAAATGCTAGCAAAATTGAACCAGAGTACATATTTGCACTGAACCAGCGCTTACACCCTATTTGCACCATTTCTAAAGGCAGCCTTAAGATTTAAGAGTGCACCGTTTCCAAAGGCAGCCTTAAGATTTAAAAGTATCCATACTTTGAGCCTTATTTGACTGTAACTCACTTTGCCATCTAGTGGAATTGGTATGTGCAAGTGCAAAAGCAGAAAAGCTTTTGAGAGCTATCATCCCCTACCTATCCTCAAACATATGGAAATAAGGTTCAAAATATCGATATGGCTCGATACACTGGTAGGGACATATTGGACTGCACCGGGGCTCGCTCCCCTATTTTATTTATTCATCTTTTTGAACCTGATCCAGAGGGGTGGGTTTAAGGCTTGTCTACCCCCTGAACCAGGTTAAGCCCCAATGCGATACATATCTTCCGATACGGCCCAATATGCATCAAAGTTTTGAACCTTGCATGAAAACACGAATGACTGAAACCACCATCAATTATAATGGACGTATCCCAGTTACAACCTACAAAACATGTCTTCCATATGCTCTAATCGTCCAAGCACACCAAGGTTTTTAAAACTGAACCGGACAATGAACCATTTAGGGGTCTGATTCTTGGGTCGAATGGTCTGACCGTTCAAACTGAACGGACAGCCTGTTCTGACAAAAAAATAAAAAATTAAAAATGACTAAAAACCATTCCACGGTTTGAACGATTTGCTGACCAAATCAACAATTTTTGGCCAAAATGATGGTTCTGGATAAAACAGAACTGGTCAACTTTCCAGTTTTTCTGATCCGACCGTCCGGCCGGTTCCGGTTTTGAAAATCATGCACACTATGGGCCATAAAAATTCTCTTATTTGAGATCGAGACCGAGAGTTAACCATTTATCGAAGATCAATGTCGTTGGAGTTTTCCCACCCGCGCAGTCATATGCAAGGTTTAAAGTATTGATGGATATGG
This sequence comes from Nelumbo nucifera, assembly GCF_000365185.1. The sequence goes on from NW_010729074.1 coordinate 4,980,824, forward strand.
CATGGCGTCGTATATGGTATCGGTATCAAAAGTCACCAATATTCGAAATCCTGAGAGTTGGAGGGTTTTGAAATGTCTCAGATATTAGGAATCATCCCTACTAGCCTATCTGCCAATTATTGGGCTGAAAAGGTAAGAAGAAAAATCAAGTATTCATTGTTCCAAATACACAATATACATGATGTTTTTTATACCTTGGTCATATCTTGACTGGTTGGTGGAGGAAAGACTAATCAATTGGTGAAGGAGAGAAAGATCCAAGGTAGGCTGCCTGCCCAAGGCAACGTTTACTCTTATTTTTCTTTTTCTTTCTCAGTCAATGGCTGCAATTTGCACTCTCTTCTCTAATATCCTAAGGTTAGAATTAACTCAACCACTTGAACTGTAGGACCTGGACAGTCAAACCTCTGACCCAGAAACTGATTGCCAAATCAGTTCCATTTCCAGGTCAGTTTTTAAAACGTTGGTTAAAACCAATGTTTCTCAGCATGATTCATCATACTCGGACCGAACTAACAACTAGAATGCTCCATGGGGTGCTGTTTTTTTGCGATTTAACTGGGCGGTTGGCCTGTTAGTGTTCAATTCATTAAAAAATCATTTAACCAAGACCCAGAAAGGCCACTGGTTCCCGGTTTTCATAGTCCGATCATCCGGTCCATGGTCCATCCGAGTCTTACAACGCTGCTTACAAGTCTAAGATGAACCGGGGAAAAGCCAAATATGGATTGCGGTAGTGAGATGTATGAATAACATATTGAAAGAGTAAACAGAGTGGTATACGGTATAATATACCCAACCCCATGGCAACAAACACATGCAAACAGACGCTAAAAGCTACGATATTATTGGAAGATCTTAATCTGTTTAATGCTCAACAGAAAAAACTCGCGTACATGGACAAATACCACAAATGATATCCTCCAAATGCTCAGAACCTAGAGAAAACAAAGTACAAGTGCATAATAACTCCTTTTTTATCTGCCTTAACTTGCTTGGCTGCCACAGAAGCTTATTAACTTGAGGAATCATTCTTGTTACCTGGCGTCTCCCTAATTCCACTGCAACAAAAGAAGTGTGGCAACTTAACTCGACCACAGCTCCTGTAAGACAAAATGCAGAGTAAGAAAACCTAGTTCCAGTTGAAATATTTCAGAGCTAAAGCATATCCGGATGGTCAGGTTGAAGTACATGCTCCGCAAGACAAAATAAGCATGTATTATGTGTAAGCTGCCAAACAGAGCTCTAAAGAGACGGTGAATGTCTCGAAACCTAAGGAACCAGACTTATCTGTGTAACATGTAGGCTTAATAGAGCTCCAAAAGCCTAACCTTTCTTCCATTTTTCAAATAAATAAATTGAAGTTTCTAAAGCATTATGCTACAACATATAATATATTGTTTGGTCATGCCTTTTGGAGGTACTATTTTTGTGGCGTACAATGTTTTAAAAATGAACCCAAACATCTATATGGAAAGCTTGTCAGGTGGCAGGTTTACAGTTCAATTGGCCAGTTTTCCCAGCAAAAGAATCAAAATCAGGGACCCTTAGCTGTTGGTTCACCATTTTGACTGCCCTGATCAACAGGTTGACAACACTGTTAACATACAGAGATGCTTGCATATGCAGGTCCTAGGTACAATATTATGGGTTGAATACTAGGCAGGTCCTCAAAAAGCAGCAAAAGCAATAGTGAGTTCTCTAGGGTTGACACCCAATCAGCGGCAGCAGCCTGAGTTGAGGAGAGTAGTTTTTTATTATTTTCCAGGTACACTTAGGATTGACAATAAAGAGATAACTCAATGTGACCTTTTTTGGTGCCTTGGTTCAAAGTTCAATAACTCATAACAGGAGATGGATTGAAGAGGATGCTGCCCATAGAATTAAAGCAGGATGGGGAAAATGGAAGGGTGTGTTTGGAGTTTTATGTTGATAGGTGAATACTACTTAGATAAGAGGAAAATTCCATAAAACAGTTGTAAGGCCAACTATGTCGTATGAAGTACAGTGTTGGGAAGTCAAGAAGATGTCTAGAAAATGAGTGGCAGGAGATGGATGAATGAGTGGAAAAACTAGAAAGGATAGGATCAGATGAAACCATTTTTAGGAACTTAGGAGTAGCTTGAATAGGTGATAAAATGAGAGAAAATAGACTACGGTGATTTGGTCATGTGCATAGAAAACCATCAACAGCACTTATAAGAAGAAGTGATTTGTTACAAGTTGAAGGGGCTAAAAGGGCAAGGGGTAAACCAAAGAGGACCTGGGTAGAAGTACTAAGAAATGATTTGAGCACCAATAATTTAAAAATAGTATGGCATTAAATAGAATGGACTAGCAAAATAGGATTCATGTACCCGACCCCATATAGTTGGGATTAAGCTTGGATGATAATGATGGTGATGGTTATGACTTGATTATTTTTCCAGGAAGGGGTTAGTGCAGGGGGATTTGATTAGATTGAGGTTACCACATTACATTTTTTCACATTCATGGCAGTATCCATCAAGAAGTCACAGAAATTGGTCTATTAAACATTGAAGAGACATCACATATACATAATGCATAGTCCTGTATCCACAATTTGCAAAGTCAATCATATGTCACATAAAGTTTACTCTGTCATACTTACAAACCAATCAAAATTCAAACTGATTTACTGAGAAAAACATAATGCTATGTAAAGGAACTTGCAGATAAACATAAGTATGTCATATTTCATCATAACATTTTAAGTTATAATAATTTTACTTCATTCTATAGGCTTTACAACAAAATACTGTGATAGTCAAAAAAGTAAATTGCCCTTACTTGCAGCGAATTATTACTGGAACAGGTTTCAAAGCCTTTGGTCCATTTCTTATGCCTTTCTTATGAGGAGACACCTGCATGTTTGACAAATCCCTGGCTGTCACCTTCAGGCTTCAAAATTTTTTATTGTAAATCCAAAATTTTTAGATCCCAACAACAAACACCATATAAGAAAAAGAAATGTTCAGGCTTGTACATAAAAGTAATGGGAACAAAATTTACTAATCCTTGCCTAGTAAATTGTAGGTTAATGAATTTCCACCACAGGTATCTATTCTACTAATAATAACTAAATCCAATTTCCTGCTCGCCAGCTGAAGATACAAACTTTTGCAACTTTTTTTTTTTTTCTTTTGTACAGAAATTGGTCAACTAAAGCCTTTTTTATCAATCCTTAGGCAAGAAAATTATATAGGGTAGCTTGTATAACAGTGTAAATTACTTGAATAAATATAAAAATCATGACAAACAACAGCATTCATACTGTTCATTTAGAACAAAGAAACACCAAGCCTAGATCTCCCTCAAAGTCTTAGTCATTTCTCTCTCTAGTATTTCACCTATTTAGGCATTTTTTTATCAATAACAGAGATTTCATTAATTGATTAAGAGTTTAAAAAAACCAACTGGAGCTAAAGTAACTTAACTCCCTACAAATGCCACTAAAGCCAAAATACAGAAAAAATTACAGTCGAGCCCAAAAAACAGAGCTCCTATTCACCCCTTGTCTAGCTAATCCATCTGCAAAGGAGTTTGCACTTCTTTTTATCCAAGTGCATCGAACTTCCATATCTTTTGTCAGCCGGTTGTATTTCCTCTTTGCATTGCTGTAGCTCCATAGTCTTGAATTTTCTTTTTTTAACCAATTCACTACAGTTTTTTTTATCAGCAACAATGAAATTTTATTAATGATAAAAACAAGATTTTTTTTTTGATCAATAACATCAATTTCATTAAATTAAGAGAATAGAGGGAAAGGAATACAAAGGGAGATAAAATAACTTAGCTCCCCAAAAAC
>NW_010729074.1:4986187-5073061 GCF_000365185.1 Nelumbo nucifera
AATCTTAGTCCACAATTTATCCCTTTCCAAAGAGAACCTCCACAACCACTTCCCCAAAAGAGCCATGTTCCTTTTCTTGAAATTACCAATCCCTAGACCTCCTATTGTTTTACACCTAGAGACCACCTCCCAACTCACCCTATGATCTCTCTTCTCCTCTCCAGGCTCCCAGAGAAAATGATAAAAACAAGATTGCAACGAAATGGAGCAAAAAAGTCTTAACTCCAATTACCCAAGAACTTTCTAATCTTGTAGTGATTACAAAACAGCCCAGAATAATGTGTCTCTATTTACCCCTTGCCTAGCTAGACCGTCAGCCAATGTATTTGCACTTCTCTTAATCCAATTACATTGAATTTCCATATCCCTGGTTAACCATTTATATTTCCTCTTTTCATTGCTGTATTTCCACATCATAGCACTGTCCTCTGTTAGCCATTTCACCACCATTGCAGAATCACCTTCTATAACCACCTTTTTGAACTTCATTTCCTTGACCCTTTGAATCCCTTCAATAGCTCCAAGAATCTCAGCCCCCAATGAATCTCCCACCCCAATCGGCCCAAAGTACATGGCTAACAAGTTTCCTGTTCCATCCCTTATCACACCTCCAATTCCAAAAGGCCTTGGATTGCCTATGCTGCTACCATCAAAATTCAGTTTGGTGAATCCAATAGGTGGAGGACTCCAGCAAGCTTTTGATAACTTTCTACATAAGCCTGAATCTGCAATCTCCTTCCAATTCCTTAACAGCTCATCAACTGAGAACACTTTGAACTGCTCCAGTGTTCTCAACCATTGTGTCATTCTAATGTGAATGCTGACTATAATTTCTTCCACGCCTCTCTTTTTACTTGACAAGATCCTTGAGTTCCTCTCCTCCCACACTGTCCAACAGACTGCAGATCTACCACACCTCCATATGATTTTAGCCCTTTTACTTGGCCAATTAGGCATGGAAGAAAACAAGCTTAGAACATTCAAGGGGGGGGGGTCCACCTACATCCAAACAAAAAAGTAAACCATACCCAAATAGCTTTAACAAACCAACAAGAAATTAGCAAGTGATATCCGGATTCACCGTCAGACTTACAGAGAACACACCAATGAGGAGACAAGCAGTTGTTGGGTCTTTTACTTTGGAGTAGATCCCCATGTATTAACTCTTCCCAGGAAGGTTTCCCAACAAAAACTCCCAACCTTAGGAGGTATAGGTCGACACCACACTTCTTTAACAGGGAAAGAAAAGCCAGCGGGATGAGGGGGTAACAGTGCTTTGAAAAAGGAGGCACAAGTATAGGAGCCTGAGGAAGTGAGTGTCCAGATTCTGCTATTTGCTTTAGAAGGCTCAATAAAGACCCCTTCAAGGATAGAAAGTAAGGCTATGGTACAGGCAAACTCTATGTCCCTAACACCCCTTCTTAAGCTTAGATTCCAATCAAACCCAGAGGGTGAATTAGAAGGAACAATAAAGGAAGAAATTGGTTCATTCTTGAAGGAGGACAAAGCAAAAAGGCATGGAAATTGATCTTTCAGAGGGGAGTCCCCAACCCAAACTTGTTCCTAGAATTTGATAAGTTTACCAAAATGCAAGTCATACCTGATCCATGGAAAGATTAAAGGCAAGATGGCTTGAATGGCTCTCCAAGGGGAAGCTCTTGTAGACCTTGCTAGAATTCTTGAATCCCAACCATTATCTGCCAGTCCATGTATACTTCCCACAACCTATCTTTCTCCAGTGAGAATCTCCATAACCATTTTCCTAGTAGTGCTAGGTTCCTAGTCCTAATATTACCAATACCCAACCCTCCCTCCTCTTTAGCTCTACAAACCACCTCCCATTTGACCCTATGGTCCCTCTTCTCCTCCCCCGGCTCCCACAGAAAATCCCTCATTAGCTTTTCCAACCAATTGGCCACCTTCACCGGTATCCTAAAAACTGATAGAAAATATACAAGAAGGTTAGCCAACGTAGACCTAATTAGGGTGATTCTCCCTCCAAGGGACAAATAATTTCTTTTCCAGTTGGCCAGCCTCTTTTCAAATCTCTCCACAACAGGGGCCCAGAAATCATCTCTCTGAGGATTATCTCCCAAAGGTAAGCTCAGGTAGTTTAACTGCCAAATAGACACTACACATCCCAAAATATCTGCAAACTCCCCCATATTGACTCCAACCATACAACTTTTTTCAAAATTCACCCTAAGATTTGACATCTGTTCAAACAACTGTATAGAGAGTTTCAAATTTTTAATCCAATTGACATCCCCACCTTCGCAAAACAGAATCGTATCATCTGCAAATTGTAGATGTGTAAGTGGTACATTATCCCTTCCAACTCCCCACCCTCTTATAAGCTCCCTGAAGTCTGCTTTAGATATCAAACCCCCCAGCACTTCAGCTACCAATGTGAACAAAAAGGGGGATAGAGGGTCACCTTGTCTGATCCCCCTCAAAGCTGGGAAATAGTCCACCATTGTCCCGTCCACCAAGATAGAATAATGACTATCCTTAATGCATCCCATCATCCAATTGCACTAGATATCTCCAAACCCAAAATTCATCATCACCTCCAATAGAAAGGACCAATCAACCATATCATAAGCCTTTTCCAGATCTAGTTTGCAGACCACTCCTCTTCTCCTGGATCTCTTGTAATCCTCTAAACTCTCATTTGCTACCAGTATCTGATTTGTTACTTGTCTCCCCCTCACAAAAGCTCCTTGATTGTTCGAGATGATAGATGGTAGCACCTTTTTTATTCTAATTGACAACACCTTCATGATGATCTTATAAAGGCTGTTAACTAGAYTGATYRGCCTGTAGTCCTTTGGGTGGCTTGCCTCACTTTTCTTGGGAACTAAAGCAATGAATGTGGAGTTTAGCTCTGGGTTAGTCACTCCTCTAGTATGGAATTCACAAATACCAACAGTATATCCTCCTTTAAAATCTCCCAACAATCTTGATAGAAAGCCATCGTAAAACCATCTGGGCCCGGTGCCTTTGATCTATCCATCGAAAATACCGCCTCTTTTATTTCTTCCAACTCAAATTTCTTCTTCAACCAATCCCTCTCTTCTCTCTTCAGTGTTAGCCAATCCAAGCCCTCCAACCATACCCTATTATTCAGTGACCTTCTATATATGCTCCTAAAATGATCTACAAATGCTCCTGTTATTTCTCTCTGGCTTGTGATGTTGTTCCCTTCAATTTCCAATCTAGTAATAGAATTCTTCCTCCTTCTGCCACAAGCCAAGGCATGAAAGAATTTAGTGTTCCTGTCCCCCTCTGTTAACCACTTGCATCTTGACTTCTACCTCCAGCTTATTTCCTCCTGAAACATGTAATCCTCTAACAGTTTCCTCAAACTCCACTTGTGTTCCTTGTCCTCTTTAGTTAGGTCTTCCCTCCCTTCTTTATTGTCCAGGTCCTCAATCTGTGTGATCGCATTTTGTTTCCTTTCCTCCAATCTCCCAAATTCCAGTAGATTCCATTCCTTGATTCTCCCTTTCAGATACGGGAGCTTCTTATGAAACCTCATTCCATACCACACCCCTACTGGATTGCTCTCTACCCACCACTCTTTAACCTTCCTAATGAACCCTAAGTGCTCTAACCACATGTTCTCAAATCTAAATGGAGCTGGGCCCGCACTACGCACCTCCTCCTTACAAAGTACAATAGGCCAATAGTCAGAAGTCACCCTCGGGAGTGCTCTAGAGTTCAGATTCCCCCAATGTTCTTCCAGGTAATTTGTAAATAGGAACTAGTCCAACTTAGAGCAAATTGGATTGGTTTGGAGATTGGACCAAGTATAGCACCTCTGTGACAGTGGAATTTATTTTAATTCATAGGCCTCAATGAATTGGTTAAACCTCCTCATACTTGTGGTGCTCCTCTACCTAGAACTATTTGTTTCTGCCAGGAATCTTATTACATTAAAGTTACCTCCTAGGCACCATGGACCTTCCCACAAACCCCTTATGTCAGCCAGCTCCTCCCATAATAATCTTCTTTCTCTGTAGTCATTTGGCCCATACACATTGGTTAATACCCATTCGAAACCATCTTCCACTTGCCTAAATTTCAATGAGACTTTGAATTGTCCTACCAATTCCTCTAAGCCTTCCACTACCTCATTTTTCCACAATGTCACCACCCCCTATTGATCCCCAGGACGGTAGAACGGCCCAACTAATCACCCTGCTCCTCCACACACTCCTTGCCCATTTGGTATCAAATTCTGCTCTTTTCATTTCCTGTAATAGTACCACATTGGGGTCCATTTTCCTGATGACTCCTTTTATTACTGCTCTCTTCCTTGCACTACCCAGTCCTCTCACATTCCGACTTAAATTTTCATTATTCTTTTTATGTCCACCCCTCACTCCTTTTTCCTCACCTACTTCCTCCCCTCCTAGCCCCTCTAGTTCTAATGCCTTTGTCACTTGCCCCTTCCTTCACCTTGCTTCCAGCCTCACTCATTCTCCTCCTCTTGACCTTGACTTCTCTCTTTTTCTCCAGGAATGCTTTCAGCTTATTTGGATCCTTTAGTTTACACCCCAGTTTTTGTACAAATAATGCCACAGAATCCTCACTTGCCAACTCTTTTTTCTCTGATTCTTTCATTTTATCTTCCTGGTCCGTGTCCCACCTGTGCCTTCTTCCTCCTTGTTGTACCCTAACCTAGCCTCAGTAGCCCCTTCTTTCAACCATTCATTCTCCTCCACCTCAGGTAATATATTCTCACTGTCTCCTAAGGACCTAAGGCTATTGTTTACTTCCTTCTCTCTTTCGACCTCCCTCTCTAACTCCTCTCTACCTCTACAACTAATAACCGGCCCTCCTACACAGACTGCAGCCTCTGAAATGGGAACGGAATCTGGCACACAAGACACACAGCAACCATTAGTACCAATAACTGAAAGGACACTGTTACCTTGGTTTATCTGGAGCGGACTAGAGGCACTAGAGTTAGAAGCTATCGGATCCTGGAAGGTGTGGTTGTCGGCTAGCTCCTTGGCTCGGATTTGTGGAGTTGAACTTCCTGTCTCTTTTGTTATACAGTAGTCCCTCTCTGCACCCAACTGTTCGTCCCTCCTTGCTATGTTCCTTCTTTGCTTCAGAGAAGTCATGGATAGTTCCTTACTAAACTCTCGCCCATTGTCAAGCTTTGGTACAGGAACTTCTAAAGCCAGATTGTCATTGCCTTCCCCACCCTTGTTCTCTTGGTGTATAAGCCGATCCAGCCTATATCCTTCCCCTGTATCTTCTGAAAACAACGTACCAAGGTGCAGGGTTGCAGCCAAATCCGCCTTTGAAAGTTGGTCTACCTCCATACTGCCTATACTGGACTGGTCGTTCGAGTCCTCTTCCAGATCTGGATCTTCCAGTTGGTAGTTTACCCATCCCTCGTCAACTCCTTCCTTTTCCGCACCACCCTCTCTTACATATCTGGGATTCTGTCTGTCTTTCACCGAGCTGCTTCCTTTTGAATGCTCAGACACTGATCTAGGGATCCATTGTAGAGGTTTCATTTTCCGCCAAGCCAGAATAGGGTCTCCTGCGTAGGTCTTCTTCAAGAAGGAAGAAAATAAACGCTTTTTTCATCTATAATCCCCTTCAGTTTGTCCTGGGCCACGTGCTCACTTAAACAGTCACGTGGCCCCAGGACCGAACCTAAAGCCAGCCTGGCCCCACCTCCAACCGTTTCAGACCCTCCAGCCTGCGACAAGCCATTACGTGGTCCAACCCTCTTCTTGACCACGTCAGCAAAGGATGCTCGAGCCCCCCCCCCCCACTTCAAGACACTTCAAAAAATTTTAATTTTTTTTCCTTAAATGGCTTTCTTGTCTCTTGGTTTTCCAGTTGCCGCTTTTCAGTTACCTCCTTAGGCCTTTGTCGTTCCACCTTCAGGTCCGCCAACACCTGTCTGCCACGTGGGATCGACCCCGCCACATCCCCTTCATCTTCTACCTTGGTTCTTCTTCCCCAAAGCTCCACCTCCAGCTCCGAGACCATCCATACTCTGTACCAGACATTGTCAACAAGGATTTCAAACGTCTTTGGAATTGATTCTGGTGCCACCCCTTTAACTTTCACCTCCACTGCTCGAAGATCCTGTAGATTGCATTCTTCCAATAGTCACGTGGGATTGACCCTCTAACTTTCACCAATTCACTACAGTTTCAGAGTCTCCTTCTAAGATCAGCTTGTTTATGTTCAAGTCCTTAGCCCTTTGAATCCCTTCCAGAGCTGATAAAATCTCAGCCAATGAGTCCCCTATTTTCCAATTGGGCCAGGAAACATAGCCATCACAGTCCCTCTTTCGTCCCTCAAGACTCCCCCTATTCCGGAGGGCCCAGGATTGCCCATGCTTCTGCCATCAAAGTTCAGCTTGGTAAGGCCAATAGGTGGAGGGGTCCAAACAGAATTTGAGACCCTCTTGGCTGGGGCTGAATCTGCAATTTCCTTCCAATTCCTAGACAAATTGTCAACTGAGAAGTCCATAAATAAGTCCAATGTTTTCATCCAATGAACTACCCTTGCATGAATCACTTCTATCATTGCTTCCATACTTCTTTCATTTTTTGAGAAGATTCTCAAGTTTCTTTGTTCCCAAATAGACCAACACGTTGTGGCCCTAACACATCTCCACCATCTTTGCTCTTTTAGTTGGCCAGCTAGAAGGAGAGGAAATAAACAAGCTTTGCACATCCGTTGGAGAGTTCCACCTACACCCAAATAAAGAAGTAAACCATTCCCAAATAGAGCTTGCAAATTGACAAGATATTAGTAAGTGAAACCCAGACTCACTAGCAGCTTTACAAAGGACACACCAATGAGGAGACAGACATCTATTGAGCCTTTTTCTTTGAAGAAGATCTCCTGTGTGAACTCTTTCCAGGAAGGCTTCCCAATAGAAACTTCCCACCTTCGGAGGAATAGGTTGAGACCACACCTCCTTAACAGGAAAGGACAGACCAAAGGGAACAATTGGTTGTGTTAAGGCTTAAAAAGGAAGCACAAGAGAAGGTACCAGAAGGAGAGAGGGTCCAAATTCTGCTGCCTACCTTTGTTGGTTCCAGGAACACTCCTATTTAGGCATTTTTTGTATTTGGTAGAAAAAAGTCTACAAGTATTTTTCTCCCTTTCAAAGTGCTTTTAGATATGTGCTATAAACATGTGGATCTTAATCTGTATAATCCCAAAGGTGTATACAACATCAGCACCAACATTACAGAAAAGGAGTCTATCGTGTAAAGCTATACAAGCACATAGCTAAACAAGTTCCCTATGGCAATCAAGATGCTTGTATGTTGTTATTTTATTATCTCTATCTACTTGTTCATACATCTTTTGAAGTTTGGTGATACCAAGAACTTATAAGTTCTAGAAGTGATGTGCTACATCTTAACCCAAGTTTGGTGCCAAATGGGCAAGGGTATCCTAGGGTGTTTCCCAGAAGTGATGTGTCACAGCAATAACTGGTTTTGATGAGAAATAGGCAAGGGTTCCCACGTCCTTTTAGATGAGGATGGGTAAAGAAACATGAGTTCAATTTAACAATGGATATATCATTAAACAAAACAGAATAGTGAAACAGCATTCACATGGCAAAGCTCATATAGTTAGGGTAAGGCTTAGATGGAGTAAGACTGTAAGAGTAAATAGAGACATGAAGAGGATGCATTGATGAAGATAATTAGAGTTATGGCATCTGCCTTCCTGAATCAAGTATGCAGTCACATGAAACTCCATATGAGACCTTCAGTAGAATTATATCGAAGAAGGAAAACAGAATACTTGATCATCAAAACAAAAAAGAAAAAAAAAAAAAACAGGGCCAAAATTCTATTGTCAAACTCATCTTTCTCTTTTACTGCAAAGTTATGGGCATTATATAGACTCATTTCCCTAATCTAAAGATTTTAATCACTCTCTAACTCATACTTATGGATGGAATAACTTTTTACTAAGTAAAACTCATTAAAATAAACTTATAACAATAATTTACTTTTACCCATTACAGGTTTGACAAGAATCCCGGAAGAAGAGATAACAACTTCTGAACCCAATATGTCCCAAAATAAGTTCTAAAAAAATAAAATTCTAATTTAAAATTTTAAATAACCTAAAGATGGAATCCTGTCAGACTGGTTAATGGCCTAAATATCAACCATAACTTGCCTAGTTGATGCTCAAATAGCGCAACCTTGATCTTGTTGGACGCAAATTAAACAACCTATCTAATGACACCAAATTAATAATGCTATATCATAGTTGTTCAAGAATGGCTACCATGTAATCTCAAAAGCAGGGAGTTTCTCTTTGGGTTTTAAGAGGAAATACAATGTAATTTGAGGGAGGAATAACTAAAAATTATTAAAAGGAAATGAGAAAGTGCAGTCTGCAATGATGCTAAACTAAAAAATAAGCACCAATTGTCTTATATAGAGGGAATCCATATGAATAAAACACTAATAATTGGCAAACACTACAAGTTTCAAACTGAAAATATAAACATCCAACTTCCAAATGAAAATTAAAAAACAAAAAAAAAAAGAAAACCAACATGAACAAAGAAGAATAAGGACAAGGGAAAGGGAAGGGGGATTAAAGAGAGAAAAGTGCAAAAAGTGATGACCTTTTTCTTTGGGACAGCCATGAGATCCATGGAGGCACCAAAAGAGAATTTGGGAAGTATTATAACAAGCTTGCTTTCCAAATCTTTGTTGAATTCAGGTAAAACACAGTGTGCTCCAGTTGAACTGCCAATGAGCCTCTCCAAAGGAGCAGATCGAACAGAATGAATCCACCTTTTATAGCCTAGCCTAAGCCCCAAACTTCCCGTCGTGTTTCTGAACATATTGGTCATAAATGCCATTGTTGCGGCTCAGTCAAAGCTCAAGATTCTATCTCCTTGAGCACTCACTGTTAAAAATATTAAACGTATAGGATGAGAATGAGTGAGTTTAGAGGAGCACAAGACATATTCCATACCTACAATTAAACACCAGCAGGAAATGATGCAATACACAAGGTATAGTAAAATAAAGGAAAGGTAGCAGTGCCACAAAAAACCGGCAGAACTATTATTTCAGAGGAAATTTTCAAATAGAGATGGAAAGGCTAGAGGTATCAATGAGGATAGTGAGTACCAGCATTAAAGCCAACAAAAATCCAGAAATATGACAATAGAAAGTATGATAGGAAAAAAAATTTAGAAAACAAGGTTTATAGTAGAATTCAATTTAAGCAATCTATCTCTAATTGTCCCTTACCAATAGAAGGCCAATCCAACCAAACTTGAAACTTATTAAGAGTTAGGAATATACCAAATGTTATAGAAATCCATAAAGAGATTTTTTTTCTTAAGATGTATAAAGAGAATATCAATCACAAAATTCAAAAACCATGGGGATGTTAGCTAATATGTATGAGATTGTTTTTCAAAACAAAAGAATCTGTCATATCATCAAAATCATAAATATTGGCAATCACCCTCTATATCTAATGGATAAAACTAATAAGAGCAAAAAAAGCCTTGTATTACTAGATATACTCTATTATATTCTCACATTCTCCTGGTTTTAGGACATAATAAATTAAAAAATAAAATATAAGAAAGATAATCAAGGTGTAATGGTCTTAATGTTATTTGTATCTAAAAAATCCAAAATTCATGAAATAGATGAACAAGTCCAAAGAGGGGGAAAAAAAAGACTGTTGTGGGTTGAATAAGTCTAAAGTTCATTTTATGATTAAAAAAATGAAACGTTTTTTAATAGTTGATTCCAAATGATACATGAAGGGAAATAGGACTCCAACCCAATTAGACTTGAAATGGTTGTACCTAGAACCAAATTTGACATGCTAATATTTCAATTTTAATCATAACTTATCCATCAAATTCAGATCAGATTAGGGCATATCATTAATAAATTAAATAAAAAAGATTATTTTATAATGAATGAGCTGGAAATCATTTAAAATATTTTTTGAGATGAAAGATAACAGATTTCATTAAACAAGAAAAAATATGTACAACAAGGAGTTCACACACAGATTACAAAGGCATAATTCTCTCGCTATGTAAAAGTTCCCTGTGAGCTCCCAATTTAGCCAACCAATCTGCTACATAATTTAACTCTCTGGGAATCCAGAACAGATTAGCATTCAAAAAGTCCAGAAGATCAATTTAACTCTCTGGGAATCCAGAACAGATTAGCATTCAAAGAGTCCAGAAGATCCCAAGCCTCGTTCAGATAATGAACTAGCCTCCATGGCCCTCCATTCTTCTCCCCAAGCCATCCAATGGTATTGCTCGAATCTCCTTTGATGACAAGGGAAGACAAGCCAAGGTCTCTTGCAATCCAGAGTCCAGTTAGCACTGCTAAAACTTCAGCCTTTGTAGAGTCTGCCATCCCAATTGGACCACTGTAAGCCGACAATAAATTTCCATGCCCACCCTTAAACACACCCCCGATCCTTGCTAAACCAGGGCTCCCAAGGGCACTTCATCAAAGTTCAGGGTCACCTCCTCTTCTAATCTTGACTGAAGGATGCTTGTTGCTTTTAGAGAAGCTGGGGAAGAATACAAGATCTCCACCGTACTTCTCTGAAGATCATTCAAGGGAACACCTTTGAACTCCTCTGAGTTCAGCAACCAAATGCTGCACAAGTGGAATATGTAGGATAACAATTCGCCCATAGATCTAGCTTTATTACTGAAGATTCGGTTGCTTCTCTCCTCCCACACCCCCACATAACTGCTTGAACCATGGTGCACCAATACATTTTTCCCCTTTTTTCAAGGCCTATTCCTTGCCATTGCCAAAGGAGGTCTTCAATGTGTTCAGGAAAGACCCAGTTGTACCCTACTAGATTTAGGAAGAAGCACGTGCTCAGCAGTCTCACCATTGTTTAGGCACAATATACAAGTACGGGGGGCAATACACAGTCTCCCTTTGTTTTTCCACTGTAACAAGTAACAAGTGTTTATTTTTTTAGAACAAGCCTCCCATACAAAGAAGGAAACTCTAGAAGGGATATGGGAGATCCAAATCCTTTTGGCAAGAAACTTAGAGTTACTAGCTTCCTAAGTTAGGGTTCTGAAAAAAAGATTTGGTTGAGAAATCACCATCTGGGCGAGTCGTCCAGATTCTTTGGTCTAAGTTTGAGGTGGACAGATAGACCTCCCCTAAGGAATACAGCAGATCTGCCAATTCAGCTATCGTTATATCCCTTAAAGGCCTTCTAAGACTTGGGTCCCAGTCAAGGGTAGTTGGGGATACTTGGATACAGGTTGCAATGGTGGCATTTTGGGCTTGGGAAAGGTTAAATAAGTGAGGATAAGAGTTGGCTAAAATGTTATCTCCCCACCACAGGTCAGTCCAGAATTTGATTTTTTCCCCATTACCTACTTTATATCTAACAGATGAAATAAAGACATCATAAACAGAGGAGATGCCTTTCAGGGGCTGCTAGCTCGCACTTGGTTCAAGTAAGTCTTGCTATCCCAACCGTTGGTGTCCTTTCCATATTTGCTGTTGATAACAGAAGTCCAGAGAGCACCAGGTTTCAAAGGGAACCGCCATTAAAATATTATTTTATGGGAAATATTCCCATTGCCACACAAACATAATCATATAGGTCAAGCTGCTTCCTAGTTCCCACTGTATCACTGATTGAACAAAGCATATGAGGTCTATAGAAAATAATCATTGGGTGGTTGCTGCTTCCTATTGTTTCACTTGTAAAACTCAAAGTAATCTCTTGGTACAAGGTAGGAAAGAAGATACATTAGCACATTAGCATCATGCTTCATCTTGATGTGCTATGGTCCTTCCCCAATGAATATGCATTTTTCTGATACATGGAAATCTAGAAGCAACATGCTCTGCCAAAATTATTTTCTAAAGCTTTGTGTAGACTATAGGTTCATTATTTTAAGACCTTGTTATGCTTTATTGACTTTCAGTCATTCCTTTGTGTTCCTCCTTTATTGGTCACTGAATAAGGCACATTAAGATAAAAGGTTTTGGCCTTTCCCTTAAAATAGATACAGACAAGTAAGAACTATGAGCATAATGTTTGTTCTCTTGTATATAGAGAGCTCACTGTGATCTGCTACTGTTCCAGCATATGTTATCTTATTAGGATGCCAACCACACTAGCAGTGCCAAAATGCACATTTTTGCATATCCACTATCTAGTTCGTAAGCTTGTGATCAAGCTTGTACAGATCCATTTTAAAGAAACACAACCTATTTGGTTATTTTCAATGAGTATTGATGTCTTAAGGACCAGGCCAGACAGGATTGTTAGACCATGTTGAACTAGGAAATGTCCCCTCTTTACATGATAGATTACCACTCTCAAAATGTAATGAATTGACAAACTGGATAGTCTAGCCAGGAACCATATAGATTGTCTGGGTTCAAAAGTTCAGTTCTAAATATATACATACTCGTTTCTATCTTCACCTACATTTTTGGCTACATTACCAGCTTGACCTTGGGTTGGACCAACATTTAAACTGCATCAGCTTCTATTGGGTTCGCTGTTCAGTTTGGTTTCTAAACTTTTGTTTGAACATTTTAATTTAAACTTGCAGTTTCATTTGAAATCACACTGAACACAATACTAAGTACTGAAACACCACCACATCTGTATAGACTAATATAATGGCAATGCTTTGGATTATTTCGGTAGGGAGACATGATGTGGTGATGGAAATGATAAGTAGGGGAGAAAAGTGAAAACATCTTTCGGTAGAGAGTGGAAGTAGGAATAGTAACACCAAAATTTCTACCATTTTGTTCAGAACAGAACTACCAGGTAAAAAATCACAAAAAAAAGGGCAATTCTAAGAATCATGCGCCATTACAGAGTTTGACAAAGGCATGACAAAGATCAGGGGGAGTTTTGTATTACGTACCTGGTAATTCCAGTGAGAAAAAGGTCCTCCTATACCTACTACCGGTTGTCAAATGATCAATTGATGGCTTGTTTCCCAACGGAAGGGATGAATTGCTTCTGAAAACAAGAAACAAGAAACATAAAAAAGATAGAAGGAGGAAGGGAATAGATCAGAAGCTTGAGTATGTGTTTTAGAAGCCAATGAAGAGGATGACGTCTGCCCCGGTTACCGCCGATGTGGGTGTGCTACCGCTGGAAGTGAAGAAGCTTGGTGTTGGGAGCGAAACACTGAAACAGTCTTTTAGTTTTAGGGCGTTCAAGGGACGAAAGGGCAGCTTTGTCATTTTATCTTTTTTGACATGGGTACTTTGGGGAGAAAAAAGTTTAGTTTCAGCTTCCCGAAAAAGCATAAGCTAATCTTGGTTTTTGAATTGCACCCAATTTTTTTTGGGAAAATTCCCAATAGGTACCCTGAGTGCCAATTTTAGTACCAGAACTTTTTGAGACGATTTAGTATCAGGTATTAACTCGTCGTCAGTGGGGTTATACATGTATGGGCCCGTAAGATTGACCGAAATGGAATCTTTTTAGATAGAAGGGTAAATGACATTATTTGTGGCTGAAATTTTTAAGGGTAGGTTTTTGGACATTTTGAGTTGATTGGTGGGGTCAGAATAGGCCAAATGGTCCCTGGAAGATCTAGAATAGGTTTGATTTGGTTAATTTATGGCTTGAAACGAAATCTGTGTGATCGAGGGGTAAAAAAGGTTTGTTTTGGATGAAATTTCATAAGGTAGGGTTTTTGGGTAGTATGAGATGATTGGTAAGGTTAGATTGAGTCAACCGGGCCCAGATCGGGCAGACTTGGAATCCGGTCAATCTAGAGCCTTGAAATGGAATCTAGATATGATCGAGGCTAAATGGAGGTATTTTGGGTTGAAATTTTACAGGTGGGTATTTTAGGGTATCTAGGATCTAGTGGTAATGTTTGATTAGTCTTAGAGGGTCAAGATAGTAGGAATTTAGGTTAATGGGATGTTTCAGAATGGAATCTTAGTTTGATGGATGGACAAATGAGGGAATCTAGGGTTGAAACTTTATGGGCAGGTGTTTATATGTATATGGAGTTCAATGGTGTGGTTTTATCAGTTTGGATATATCGAGATCAAGAGAATCTGGGTTCTGAGTGTTTAGGCTAATGAGAAGTATCAGAACGGAATCTTTTCTTGATGAAAGGGTAAATAAAGGAATTTTGAGCTGAAATTTTATAGGCAGGTATTTTGAGAAGTCTTGAGTTTTATGGTGGTGTCTGATCTAGTGATTGAGGTGTAAGTGGGGGTTGATCGGGGCCATCAGATAGTATTGAGCAAGTTTAATGGTGAATCTAAGGGTTCTTGGGGTGAAATTTGGGATTTTTGGGTGTTTCGGAGAGATCGGAAGTGTTTGATCAGGTGTTTGAGGTAAATTGGAGGTTCAGGCGGCAGACCGAGCAAAAATCGGGTGCTGACAATAATCCCAATTACATTTGTTGTAGTTAAACTCGATGACAGGGAGTTGTGGACTTTGTTTTTGACTGTTGTTTGATGCAATTGGAGGACTAGAGGAGCATGGTTGGATTTATTTCTGATAGGCAGAAGGTATTATACTAGTGCATTTATGTATTTTACATTTTATATGTGCATATATACATATATATTAACATTCTTACTTGGGTTTATGTGTTATGT
Source organism: Nelumbo nucifera (assembly GCF_000365185.1). Next base: position 5,000,839 of record NW_010729074.1, read on the forward strand.
TGCAAGGACTTGTGGAAACTTTTGAGAGGTTGTTGCCGAGTTCTGAGCACCACTTTTGTGTGAGGCATATATATGCCAACTTTAAACTTTTTTTCAAGGGGAAGGATCTGAGGGATTGTTTATGGGGGGGCTGCTAGTGTATACACATTTGACGAGTTTGATTGGTGCATGGATAAAATGAAAGAATTGAACAAAGATACTCGTGACTGGTTGAGAAGGGTGCCCTCGGCATTGTAGTACAGGTTAGCCTTTGGACCAAGAGCCCACAATGATGACATTTGTAATAACTTAGAGTCATTCAACAAATGGATATTAGATGCTCGTGACAAGCTTATTATTACATTGGTGGAGACTATCAGGAGGTAGTTGATGTCTTTAGTCCATAGAAGACATCAACAACTCACAAATGACAATGGACCTGTTTTCCCCAATGTCAGGAATAAGATATAATGGCTTGAAGAACATGCCCATAACTATTTTCCAGTATATGCTGGGATGTCCACATTTGAGGTGATGTATTTCGATAGGAGAGCAGTTGTAAATCTTGAGAGGAGAACTTATTCATGCCGGTGGTGGGCACTCACAGGGATACCATGTGCACATGCAATTTCTTCCATAAAGATGCAGAAGGAGTGTGTATACAATTACGTTGATCCCATTTACACCACTCAAAGATGTATCCTATAGCAACATAATTGTCCCAATCCCGAATGAGTCTCAGTGGCCCATTGTACATTAACCAGTACCTATCACCCCACCCTCCATCAGGCCACAACCAGGAAGGCCAAGGAAATGAATGAGGAAGGGACCCGATGAATTGATAAGTGGACATAGTGTGACACAGATGAGCAAATTTATAACATGTTCTAGATGTGGGCAGACGGGACACAACATCAGAGGTTGTAGGGGCCGACATCAGGGAAATTTTGAGAATAGGGCTGATGGTGTTATGGGTGGTGGTACTACAATGAGTCGGGGTCAGGCATCAAATATAGGCCCATCACAAACATCATCATCATTGAGGGCACAAAGACAACCTCGGGGCAGAACCACCAATACGAGGGGTAGATCATTGACATGTAGGGGTGGGTCATCAAACTAGAGGGGTGGACCATCATCTCATACTAGTACTTCAAGTGTTGAAATTTCTCACTAGATTAGTTATCTGCAACTACCACGATCCCAAGTGCTAAATATAGTTGTTGATTTTTATTCTTAGGTTGTATGGTCTTTACTTTACTCTCATTACAATTGTATGCCAATTCTGAGCCAAGAGTTTGGAGACAGACATTAACTAACCCCGGTGTATGAACATTGTTGCAGGAGAGCTTTAACATGGATTGTGGTCATCCTACATAGTAATATGCATGGTTCTAGAAGGTGAAATGAAATTCTAACTTGGGTCTTAACTTCTAACTTTGATGGTTACTTTTGCTTCACATCTGACTTTGTTTTGTTTGTTTATAAGGATGATGTGGTTTTCTAATCTATATGAAAGAGAGTAAATCAGAAAATCAGATACAGGAAGAGGGAGAGGGAGGGAGTGGGGGAGGAGAAATATGATCTGATCCCCCTCCCTTCCCCTATCTCTCTCCCACCTCCCTATGTTTCTCTATCCTCTCCCTCTCCCTGTATCTGATCAGATATAGGGAGAGGGAGATAGAGAGTAAAGAGAGGTGAGAGAAAGAGAGAGAGGAGAGGGGATTGAGAGAGGGGGGAGGGGTTCTGATCAGTTGATCAGAAATCTAGTCAACTGATCAGAACCCCCTCTCTCTCCCACCTCCCTCTGTCTCTCTCTCCTCTCCCTGTATCTGATACAGGGAGAGGGAAGGGAGAGAGGGGGGAGGGGTTCTGATTAGTTGATCATAAACCTAGTCAACTGATTAGAACCCCCTCCTCTCCCATTTCAATTGTAAAAGAGTTGTCTTGGCTACTTGTACAATCTAGTACATGTAAAACATGCTCAAGGGATTCCAAATCTCTAATATTATCCTGCCAAGGCATTATGAATTAAGAACCCATGGATTTACTGCTTTCAACATCACTATTGATGACATAAACCAGAAGAAAATAGATTCTTTTAGTGCCCCTGTTTCTCTAGTAGTCTGCATGGAAAATTGATCAGAAACCTAGTCAACTGATCAGATTTCCCCTCCCCCTCCCTCTAGTTCTCTCTCTCCTCTCCCTTCTCTCTACTCTCTATCTCCCATCCCTCTCCTTGTACCTGATCAGATATAGGGAGAGGAGAGAGAGAAAGACAGAGGGAGGGGGAGGGGATCAATTCAGATTTATGATAAACTAATCAGACTTCCCCTCCCCCTCCCTCTAGCTCTCTCCTCTCCCTTCTCTCAACTCTCTATCTCCCATCCCTCTCCCTGTATCTGATGGGGAGGAGAGAGAGACAGAGGGAGGGGGAGAGAGAGAGGGGAAGGGAGGGAGGGGGAGGGGATCAATTCATATTTTTGATCAACTGATCATATTTCCCCTCCCCTCCCCTACCTCTAGCTCTCTCTCTCCTCTCCACTCTCTATCTCCCATCCCTCTCCCTGCATCTGATCAGATACAAGGAGAGGGAGGGAGAGGAAGGGGGAGAGAGAGAGAGAGAGGGGAAAGGAGGGGGGGGGGAGRGAGGGGGAGGGGATCAGTTCAGATTTCTGATCAATTGATCAGATTTTCCCTCCCCCTCCCTCTAGCTCTCTCTCCTCTCTATCTCCCTTTCCCTATGTCTAATCAGATACAGGGAGAGGGAGAGAAAGATGAGAGAGAGATTGGAAAGAGGGAGGGGGAAGAGAGAGGAGAGAGAAAGATAGAGGGAGGGGGAAGGGAGGAAGAGGGAGGGGATCAGTTCAGATTTCTGATCAACTGATTAGATTTCCCCTCCCCCTCCCTCTAGCTCTCTCTCTCTCTCTACTCTCCCTCTCTCTCTCCCTCTATGGGAGAGAGGGAGGGGGTGGAGAGAGGAGAGAGAGATAGAGGGAAAGGGAGAGAGAGAGAGGGGAAGGGAGGGAGGGGGAGGGGATCAGTTCAGATTTCTAATCAACTATCAACTGATCAGATTTCCCCTCTCCCTCCCTCTAGCTCTCTCTCCTCTCCCCTCTCCCCCCTCTCTCTCTCTCCTCTCTTTTTCTCCTCTCTCCAGAAGGGTGAGGGAGTAGCAGGTTTGTTTGTAGTTTATTGAACTTAATGCTCGTATGATTTTGTTGAAATGCATTTGATCAAATAATGACTTATTCCGTTAATGATACAGGGGACTACTGGATGGATATTGACATGTGTGGGCTTCTAACCATAAAGCTACTACAAAAAGGAGAATTGAACCCCATTTGCAATTGTAGTTTATGATTTTTTTTTTGTTCTTCTGTTTTTTTAATGGTGGATGTGGGAGTAATGTTTTATAGGTTTGTGTTAATATGATAACCACAATATTTAGACGGGTGGTGGAAGAACTGTTGTTTATTTTTTGCTTCAACTTTTTTTGTAAATGGTGATGGGATGACTTTACAAGAATGCTAATGTTGAATGGGTGCGGTCCCCTTGTTTGTATTGGTGTGAGAATGCTAATGTTGATCACTTTACAATCTTTTTTCATATTAATGAAGGGTTATTTGTATAAGGTAACTTGTTCCAAGGTACCTATTATTGATAGGCAATCCCTCCTCACTTTAACCAACAATTGGATCTCACGCGCAAGGTTGGTCATTCCAAATAGAGATCATGCAAAAAAATGGAATACGGTTATTGTTGGACACTAACCATTGGAACTTCACTACATGTAGGAAATGGAATCTACCGAGTAGATTCCCACGTGAGAGCAACCCATTTCCTATTAATTATATAAATATTGTTAGATAATTAGATATATATTTAATTATCTAATTATATAAATATATAATAGTTATTATAAATATTGTTAATAACTAGACCTGGTAACCAGACCCCTGACCAGTTCGGTCTCTGGGTCAGTTTTAAAAACCATGATGTTATGTCTTTCGAGCGTGTGACTCATACGACCCAAAAGTGGAACCGTTCTGGCCACCGGTTTTTGGGTCAATGGTTTGACCGTCCAATTCAAACGGATAGCCCGTTTTGACAACAAAAATTAAAAAAAAATAAAAAACGGCAAAAAACCATTGAACGAGTCAATGGGTTGACGGTTCGACCACTCGGGACAATGGGTCATTGACCGATTCAACGGTTTTTGGCCAGGGATCGGGATTGGGGTAAAACGAAACTAATTGCCTGGACAGTTCCCAATTAAAAATAATAAATAAAAAAACGGATGACCCGTTCTGAAAACAAAAATTACAGGCAAAAAATTGAGTGTGTGAGGTCCATTAAGTAGTACCATACGTGTTATGTCATTTGAGCGTATGACTCATACGACCTGAAAACGGAATCATTATGACCACCGGTTTTCGAGTCGACGGTTCAACTATTCAATTCGAATAGATGGCTTGTTCTAACAACAAAAATAAAAAAAATATAAATGAATGACCAAAACCATTGAATGGGTCAATGGTTCGACCACCCGGGTCAATGGGTCATTGTCGATTCAACGTTTTTTGGCCAAGGATTGAGATTAGAATAAAACGGAACCAGTTACTTGGATGGTTCCCAATTAAAAAAAAAACAAAAACAAAAACCATTTTATGGGTCAACGGGTTGATGGTTCGACCGCTTGGGTCAATTGGTCGTTGATCGATTCAATGATTTTTGGCCAGGGACTGGGTTAATGGGTCAATGGGTCGACGGATTGATGGTTCCATTCTAGCCCCTACGAAGTAGGGACCCTCTGCTAGTTAGTTGCTTAACTTGAATACAATGGCAAAAGTAACAACAATTATAATAGAGCTACTACATTCTATTAACCCTTCCCATCCACAAAGGGATTAAGTTCCAGACTATAATTTCATCGGGATACAGTTTATTAACTACTTATTGTACATATAACTCTAATTCCTGTACATATACATGCCAAAAAATATAGCAATTAACACAATGAGTAAGACCCTCATGGTCCTTAACCCTTCAATAACTACTTCTTGGGAGGACTGCATAGCCTTAATATGACAGTCAAAACCAACTACTAGTTCATGAAGCTTTGCAATGCAGCTTTCTAGGTGATTCGTTGTTGAATTGCCTTCATTAGAAAAGTTTAAGGGAACTGCCCATTGAAAGAAATTGCATGGAGGAGGTATGCTGCCCTGAATACAATCAAATGCAAAGAAGTCAACATCTCATAACAATAATTAATTTGAATACATACAAATGCTCTTAATTGCTTACAAAATTAATTGGGTAGCTGTAAAATATCATAGTCGTATTATAACTTGTTTCCAAAACTCGAATGATAGCCCTCCTTCCACATTTACACTCCTTTGGCTTATATTTAAGATACCTAACATGTTGACTATCATTTTTGTTTTATTTTTGTTGCAACTAAATTTTCAATTGCTAAAAATGTCCACGAATACATCAGGAGGAGAAATCCAAACAGATTATGTTAAATTCCCCTAAACCTTGTAGTTAAAGTATGAGAAATCAAATTAAAAAATCTATGCACATGAACAAAACGCAAATAATCAAAACAAACAACAATATTCTTAATGTCAGATATAATTGGTTGAGCAGCCCATGACGAAGAGAGCAATTTTCCTTGTAAGGTTGATCACATTGAGATTGTCATTTACTACACAGATTTTTTGATGATGAAATGCAGAACAATGCAATAAAGCAAAGAGAATGGCACAAGCTTCCACACCTTCAACATCACTAAGAGGAGATGGAGTAACTCCTGCCCGGATGAACCTATTATTCACCCCAATAATCACCCATGCAGCAGCACTAGATTCATCCATGACCGCAACATCAGTATAAATAATAACATCCACGTCAGCAGGGACACATTTTGGATCATTTCTTCTACAAATGTATTGAACTTCCACATCCACATATGTTAATTGTTGTATAAAACTCCATTCCCCACAGAAACGATACACACTCTAAAGTACATTCATTGGCTAAGCCGAATACCCTTGGAAAATGCATTTGTTACGAGCGTCCCAAATCTTCCACAACACAATAGTCGTAAGAATTAGATTAGACAATAAAGAAGACCCAAACCAAATAGCTCTTGAAAATGAACAATCCCAAAATAAATGCTCTGGTGATTCAATGTGGTTACATCCAAAAGGGCATAATGCTTCAAGCCCAACACCAAAAAGTTTGTCTCGTGTGCACAATCCTCCATGTAATATTTTCCATAAGAATAGTAGAATCCTTGGGTAAATCTTCAATTTCCAAAACTTCCTCCAAAATGCACTGTCTTGAGCATCAGTTGAAATGGAGCAAAGATGTTTGTAGGCATATTTAATAGAAAAAATGCCCTTACGCTCTAACAACCACAACCAACCATCACCACCACTTGATCTAATAGAGATAGGGACCTTAAGGATGTTTCGAATTGAAGTCGAATAAAAAAATCTGTGAAGAAGATCCAATCTCCACTGTCGATTAGAGTCTAGAAGATCACAAACTCTACAAATGCCATTTGGAACACTGGTAGGTGGGATCTGTAATTTGAAATTTGGTTGAGAGGGAACCCATGGATAACCCCATATACTTATAGAGTGACCATTACCCACCCAGCGCACACAACACGCACGAAGTATATGTCTTGAGCGACAAAAACCTTTCAACACCCAACAGTCATGTCGTTTAGGATCACAATCCAAAAACTCTTCAAATGGAAAATGCTTTGACTTCAAAATTGAAACCTATAAGGAACCCTGCTCAGTCAAGATTCTCCACCCAACCTTAGCTAACAAAGCATCATTGAAGTATTTTATTCGTCTCACACCTAAGCCACCTGCAACTTTCGGTAAGCATATCTTTTGCCATGAAACTGTCGGGTAAAAATTGTTCGAATCAGAAGCACCCCAAATAAAACGATGCATAACCTTCTCTATGTCATCACATGTTGTTATGAGGAGTGAAAGTATTAACATCAAGTAAGTAGGAATATCTATTACCACATGATTCACAAGTGCAACCTAGCCTGCAAATGAGAGAGTACGTGCACACCAACCATTAAATCTGTCACACACCCTTTTTACCACCAAAGAAAAAACTTCATTCTTGTTTCTACTTATTAATAGGGGGGCTCCCAAATATTTGTCTCTTTGTGAGATGCATTTCACCTTCAGGAAATGAACTAACATATTACGAAGATGGTGATGCACGTTCTTACTAATGAGAATACCAGATTTTGCATAGTTGACTTCTTGCCCTAAACTACAACAAAAAATCTGAAGTGCCTTCTTTATAGTTTCAAGCTCATGTATCGTGGCTTTGCCAAAAATTACTAAATCATCAGCGAACATCATGTGTGAGACTATTAGGCATCCATGAGCAATCTTGATTCTAGACAATTTCTTATCCTCAACAAGTTTTGAAAGCAAAAGAGATAGAGCATTCATGCACATAATGAACAAATATGGAGATAAAGGGTCGCCTTGATGTAACCCCTGTTGAGGAAAGAATTTATTAGAATTCTCTCCATTGACCAGAATTGAAAAAGAGGGGGTAGAAATGCACAAGTGAATAAGCTTGACAAACTTCTCATTAAAGCTCAACTTTTGCAAAATTGTGGTAAGAAAAACACCCATTAAATCTTGTCATATGCCTTAGACATATCAACCTTGAAAGTAAAAACACCATTTTTTCCTTTTTTTTCTTCTTGATAAAATGAATAATTTCATGGGCAACTAAAACATTGTCAGCAATTTGCTTGCCTGGGACAAATGTAGCTTGCCAAGGTGAGATTATTTTATGCAATAGTGGTCGCATCCTATTTGCAAGTAATTTAGCAAAAATTTTATAAATTACATTGCAAAGGCTGATGGGTTGAAAATCATTAACTGCAACTGGGTGGGAAACCTTAGGAATGAGAACCAGATTTGTTTGGGTGAAATCTGGGTCAAGTGTATTGCCATTAAAAACACCATGAATCCACAGTGTAATATCATCACCAACCAAATCCCAAAACTTTTGAAGGAACAAAGCAAACATACCATTTGGGCCAGAGGCCTTAAAAGGGCCCATTTGCATGATAGCTAACTCAATTTCATACTTGTTTGGAAGTCTACATAGGTCTTCGTTATCTTGAGTTGTGACAATAGGTTGCAGTAATGCAAGAATCTCAGGAGCGACAATTGGGGAGGAAGTCTGGAACAAGTTACTAAAATGCTCAACAAACATATTCCTAATATCATTCTTATCATAAGTCCATGAGCCATCTACCCTCTTAAGGCCATCAATAGAGGAACGTCTTCTATGTTGAACTGTAGTCAAATGGAAGTAACGAGTATTTTGATCACCTAAGCGGAGCCACGACTCACGAGAACGTTGCATCCAAAATAGCTCATCCTTACGTTGGAGCTCTTGAAGCTGTAAGTATAGTGATTGCAACATACCTGCTATATGAGGGGAGTGGTCCAACTGTTGAAGCGAATCGATTTCACTCCGAATTCGCCTCATATGATTGAAGATATTGCTGAATTTAGTTATGTTCCATCTACTCAGAGATTTCCTGACACCACTTAAACCCCTCCCTACATCTCCTTCAATAGAGTTCCCATCCCATGCACTCTTTACCACCTCTCTACAATTTGAATCCCTCAACCACATAGCTTCAAATTTAAAGAATTTTTTTTCGGGCTTCACATCCCCTTCAGTATCAACTAAAATTGGGCAGTGGTCAAATTGAATGGCTGAAAGATGAAAGACCATGGCCCGGGGAAATAACTCCCTCCATTCAACATTAACCAATGCCCGATGAAACCATTCTGCAACATTGGCAAGCCCCTGTCGACCATTAGTCCAAGTAAACATTCTCCCACAAAAGCCCAGATCAATTAAATTGCACTTCTCTTGAACCTTAGCAAGCCGGTAAGAGCTAGCACCAATACCTTTTTTCCCTCATCTCTTCTCATCACCGCAGACAATAGCATTGAAGTCACTTAAACAAATCCATGGTCCCAAATAATTCCCAGCAATGCCTTCAAGCATTTCCCATAAGACCCTACCACCAGACCTTCTTGGGTCTCCATAAACACCTGAAAACAACCATTCCACCCCTGGAGGAGCACCATTAACCAAACCAGCAATCATAAAATCATCTTGAAAAAGGATCTTAACATCAATGTGTGATTGCCATGCAAGCAAAAGACCCCCACTCCGCCCCTTGGATGGAACAATACAGTAATGTTGGAAGCCGACCTTCCTAAGCACATTTACTCCTCTTTCTAAGATGTTTTTGTTTCAGAAGTGAAAATAAATTCTGGCTTCATCATACGATTGAGTGCTTGGAGTTCTTGAACTGTAGAGGTGCAACCCGAACCTCTACAGTTCCACGCTAAGATCCTCATGGGTCCACTCGAGTTGTAGAGGGACAACCACCGAAGCCCGTGAATTTGAACATTCAGTACATCCACTCCTTGCCACCTCATTACTTCTATGGTCTGGAACTTTTTCGCAAGTCTCCTTCCCACCATTCTCCCCCACCCACAAATGATGAATTAATTCATTCCCCACGTCATAGAAAGACGCAACTTTCCTCTTTTTTGAGGGTCCTACAGCCCCTAACTTTGAACTGTAGAGAAATGTTTTCGGAATCTCCTCAGGATCCTTAAACTTCCCCAAAAGTTCCTCTTCAATATTGTTTGCCATCAATTTTGCCATAACAGCTTGTTCGTGTCCTGATTGCATGCCACGATCTCCTCTACTTTCAATGCCACCACCAAACGACTCTCCACCAGCAGCCCCAAAATTCACTACACTTTCACCACCCTTCGTCGTTGCCTCCGACGGAGCAATGAACGTAACATGTTGAACAGGCGGAGAGACACCCTTGTCATGTTTCCTAAATCTAGAGGTCTGGCAAAAAAAAGTTGGTGGATCAGCACGTAATGATGCATCATAACAAAAATTTTGAGCTTCATCCTTTTCCATCTTTTCCTTCTCTACCCACTCCATACAATGCTTCTCATCATGGCCGATACACCCGCAATAGTAAAAAAATAATGGTAATCTCTCATATTTGATATCAACCCAGATAGGACTCCTTGTTTTACAATACACCAGTACGCTTTTCTTCAGTGGTTGATTCAAATCAATCTCCACTTTCGCAGGGACATGGCTAGTCCAACATTTCTGCAGATCCAATGAGTTATTTGCTACTACTTTGCCCACCCGTGCTGCAATTTTTTCTCCAACATTCCTGATGCGCCAATCCAATGGCAAACCATGTATTTGGATGGTGAATTCAGTTTTGGAAAAATCCATTTCTTCTAACAATCCTCCTGCAATCCATCGCTTCAGGACTAGAATTTGACCAGCAACTGCCCATGGGCCACGGTCCAACACTGATCGTATGTCCACTTCATCGGTGAAGAAAAATAGAAAATGGCCTTAAGGTGAATCTTCCACCACCACTGGTCGCTTCAAGTTCCATGACTTCGGAAAGACACCCATGACTGCTGCATGATTCACCACTTTATCTCCATGAACTTTCCCCACCAAGCACCGATTCCACTTATCACCATCCTCCCTATTATTGATTTCATCATCAATGTTCTCTCCATCTTCCGAACACCCAACCTTGTTAAGTGCATTAACAAGAACCTCCTTTTCCATACCACCAACTCTAAGACAGACAGACAAGTCTCAGACCATAACAAGCAAAAAGGAGAAGAAAGCTCTACAAAACCGAGAGCAAGAGAAAGCCTTACACAACAATGATTGAGAAGATGACATCCTTGCAAATCAAAACATAAAAACCACCAAAATATTCTATGAAACATGCAACTATAATAAAAAAATTCGTAATGGTACAAATTAGACAAAATATTCTTTACTTTTTTATTGAGAAAACAAGCTTTCACCAACTAATCTACCATATTAATTAGTTCTGGTATGATATAGATTTTGGTATGCAAAATCAAGCATTTTGATCAGTAGTTACAAAACTAAACCAAAATCAAACATTTTCTCTAAATTTCCCTTCCCTAAATCATATCATATGCTTATGGGTTATTTTGTGACAAAGAAACATTGATCAGAACTGAAATGGTTCCAGCGATGGCATTCGCTTGACAAGATGACTACTTTGCGCACATTTTCTGGCGAAACATTTTGCGCACAGTTCTGATATGAAAATGGTTCAGATCAGAACCACATTTCAGTTCAAATTGCGCCAAAACATTTTTAGATCAGAACTGTGCGTGGTTTTGAAGCTAAACCTTGGTTCCACCATCTTTGATGCCTCCAGCAAGATGGCTTTAGATGAAGTCTGTGCACGGTTTTGAAGTGAAGTCCATATGAAAACTCCATCAGAACTATGCACGGTTCTAGAGATGTTGGGGAAGACAAATGTTAGGGGTGAAGCTTACCACCTTTCTTCACTGTTCCTCTCCTCTGTCGTTTCTTCAACCAAGTTTGAAGAGAAAGAGATGGAATGGGCGTGCTCGGAATGAAGAGGAAAGTCGGAGTTGAGTGAAGTCTCCTTTCCTCTCTTGTTCGTTCAACCCGGATTGAAGAGAAAAGGGGATTAGGGAAATAGAAAGGGAAAAGGGTAAACTGGTCTATATATTTTCGTAAAAGGTTAGCTTTGGTATTTCAAAAATATTTAACCCGCACCTGATATCACGTGATTCTTCTAATTGACGGTGAATTAATGTCGGGTACTAAGTTATTACAAAATGAAAGTTCAGGTACTAGATTGTCACGTTTTAAAGTTCGGATACTAAATTGGCACTTAGCCTAAAGTATAGGGTACCTATCGGGAATTTTCCCTTTTTTTCTAAATGCCCGTTTGGGAATTGGGAGGGCTTTCAGCGTTTCTTTCTTTATTTTTTAGGGTAAATTTCTTAAATTACCCTTATGGTTTAGTTAATTGACTAGATGTATCCTTATTATTTGAAAATTGACTAATGTTTCTTTACCATTAGTGTCCGTTAACGTAAAAAGACTATTTTACCCTTTATTTTTTTTTTCAAAATTTCAAAATAAAATAGGAAAAAGGGAAAAGAAATGTTATTCATCAAATCCCTAACCTTTCATCAATGCCTTTTGATTCTCGGTCTTGGTTAGGATTCTTGGCAGAGATCGGAACGACATTTGAATGAAGAGGCAAAGCCTCCAGAAGTAGAGGCCAAGCTGCTGGAATGGAGGGATGAAGAGGCAAAGCCTCCAGAAGTAGAGGCCAAGCTGCTGGAATCGAGGGAGCTTGCCTTACTTACAAAAAGCATGACATCCTTTGCTTTCTCTATCGGAAAATCATCGAACACAAGCACTTTTCCGGCATAAAGTATCGTCATCTGGGCTTTCTCGGGCTCCTTTGCCGCCTGTCTGTTTCACCCAAAACAAATTGTAATTAACTAATTAAACGAAGAGAACTTCATTAAGTTTTGAAACTGTATGTTCTTTGTACGTATTTGTGAATCAAATGATACCTGAAATCGGGTGTCATAGGTTGGTCTTCAGAAGAAGAATTCCCAAAACCGGCAAGTGGAGGAAACAAATTCATGGGTTGTCGTCATCGATGCCTTCTAATTAAACATATTGGGTTTTCTTGAACCATAGCGAACCAACAAAATAGCCAAAAACATCAGATTCTTCTTTGCTTGGCTAAAATTACATGTCTGCGAGAAGTTAGACCTCTCGATCGTCTTCCGCGCCTGGTACCTCCCCACCATCACGTCCGACGAATTTGGCGAACTTGCCATGTTGTCCGACTCTGACTAAACTCAAAGAAACGCTGGTTCATCAAAACTCTAACCATTCCACCCTAATTAAAGGTGGAGGGTAAAATTGGGTTTTAAAAAAACTATATCACGTGCGAATGAATTTCGACGAAAAACGATAAGGAGGATGGTGACTTAATTGACTAGTATATTGTTTGAAAACATGACTTAATTGACTAAGTGTATCCTTATTGTTTGAAATTTAACGATAAGCTATATACTAGTCCTACTCGTTTTGGAGCAGGCTTGGGCTGGTCGTAGATTTAGTGAAATCGAGGTCTAAACCTTGTGCCCGTTTAAGAGGCTGAAGTGCAGCGCCTCCTGGCTTTGTGAGGTTTGTTGCAGATGCAGCACCGTTTTCTTAGAAAACAGTACCTTTATTTTTGTTTGGAATAGTTGCTGCTAGGTTGGACATTTCCTAAAGCAACAACAACTTTTTTTTTTCTGCTTGGTACCATTGTTCCAGGAAACGTTTTCAGCACCGGTACCCATTATCCAGTGCCACATCAATGCCCTGTTGGCAGCAATGAGATATAGATCCAGGAAACACCAAATTTGGCATTGCTCCAAGCCATGGCTTCTCGATTTCTGAGACACGGCTTTGAGCACCGTTTTTTATGGAAAAACGATTCCAAACAAATGTCCGTTTCTTGGAGCACCGTTTTTTCCGATGTGACACCGTTATTCCAGGAAACGGCAACGATGCCAAACAGCTGCATAAAGCTATGTTTGGTTAAAAATCTGTGGAGCCCATATACCGAAGTGTTTCAAAGCAGCTGAATGTTTATGGGGTGTCAATTGGACTGGATTTGGTCCAATCCGATCCAGTCTAGTATGAATCTATTATTGATGGGCTAAGTCCATTCCAATTCAATAAACATTTTAGACCATTAAGTTTGAACCGATTCAATTCAATGTCTTTTTGGTCCGTTCAATCCATTCAAATTGACTTCGATTTGAACAAATCACACCCAAAACCGGTCCATTGGCACCCCTAGTCATAGTATCGGTACCAGGAAGATATTGTAGGATTGTTCATCTTGCACTTTCAGCTATAAAATGTTGCATCTCCACAACACTGTGACTGTGCAACACCATACAGTATTGGCTACAGATCTGCTACTTATAAGAACACCCACAAGACCCTACAGCCGTACATCAGTGTCTTGTAGATAGGTGTGGGTAGTAGATCCAAGCACTGTTGGTGCAACATTTACAGCGCATGAGTGTTTTTTTTTCTTTTTTTTGAGTCCATTGATAGATGTTTTTTCATTTCTTTGTATACGAATGGTAGTTGCTCGTACTTTGCTGCTGTTTGATAATGGTTGAAATGATTTGCCTACAATATTTAGGGGTATAGTAATCAATGTAGAATACGCCCATTAGCCATTAGAGGAGCTCAAAATTCAGAACCTGCATAATAACTTATTCACTAATTTACAAAGCAATAAGTCTCAGTTGAGCCACTTCACCCGTTATCATGGTCTCTTATATGTATTCATTTTTCAATTTAAAAAAAAAAAGAATTAGAAATACTTTATTCATACCAGGTTTTTTTCTCTACGCGGATCAGTTTTTCTTTTCTTTTTCCTTTTTTTTTTTGTTGAGAAAAGAGCATGTTGGTCTTCAACGGGTCAATCCCAATTCCCAGCTTCAAATGATAAGGGTCTGAGGGAGTTAGTAATGGGCATGGGCAGCGTCTGGCTTGTGAAAATCACATGGGTTGGGCAAAATTGTACTCAGTTCATGTCTCATTGACCCCAACTCTTAAGCCCATTCAATGAACAAGATAGGCCCAAGTCTAGCCCATCTGATGTGCACCCTTAACATGGATGCTGAAAGTTTCTGACTTCTAAGACCTTCCTTTTGTCTTTTTGAAGCAATCTCTCTCTCTCCCTCCAAAATTGGCCCTTACAATTGTTTTCTTTCACGTTTTTCTTTATTTGTGGCACAAAAATTAGGAAAAGTTTCCAGTTCTTCATTTTTTTTTATTAAAATCTGATTCCGGTTTTGTTTGGCTTGGTTTATACCCAATCAATTGGATAAGCAACTGACACAAACTATTGGCGTATACCATACAGATTATTGCAGTTTGACGTCAAGACTTGATGTTCATATCGAAATATCCATTTATAATAGACATTGGAAACTATTAGTTCTTTATTACAATTTGTGTTTGTTCTTATCTACATTGCAAAGTTCCTTTTTTTTATTCTTCTTTGTGGGCTTTCCTTGTTCAATGCCTGGTTTGCCTTTGGTATTAGTGTCCAGTTGGCAAAGCAATCGTTCTTATCTGAGTCCCCATAAACCAAGATTTTGGGGTCAGATGGATCCAGACCCTAGACAAATAGCTGCACCCAACAAGTAAGCTCAAACCCTTTTGGCACACTTTTTTATTGTAATAGCAGCAACTTGAGATGCTGCTGGCCTCACAAGGTATGACCAATGGGTGAACTCAAACACAGACACCACTAGATGGGCTCTCCCTTAAAATCAAGTTGGTAAAGATGGAAAGATCAGAATGATGCTAATGTCCTACCCGGTGTCCTGTATATTAGGTTTATCATGGTCAAGTGGAAATCTTGGCAATGGATTCATTATTGGTATGAAGTTTGGGAATGAGCAATATATCAACATAAAAATACCATATTTACACCTCTGAGGGTCACATGAGAAACATGAATCCATATAGCATCTGTCATGCATCACAAAACAACTCCAACTCAATAAAACATACAGTATATACCAGTAAAGACATTCTAGATAGCAGAAAGAAAAAAAAAAAAAAACCTCAAGTAGCCTAAAAAATACAGGATCTGCCTCTGAAAAAGTCTACATAATGACAGTTTATGCAAGACTGATGTAGTTCCGTGATGTTTGTGACTTGATATCATGGTCTGAGTCTGGTATGCTTGCCAAACACAGTTCATGCAGTTCATTTAGTATCCATTCCTCACCAGTTTGCCCACCCAATACCAGGACTCGAGTCCCTCCAACTACACAAGTGCTGTGACCCCAAGCATACTTGGGAGGTTGTCCAGGAACATTAAGAATCCTCCATGATGGCTTCTCTTCAGAAGGATCCAGAAGGAATATCTGAGAAGGAGAATGCAGACCAGCAATAGAGCCACCGAAGATAATGATCCTCCCACAAGGCATGCTTACCGCAACATGGTCAAGTCTGGGTGGTGGAACCACTGCAGATTTGCTGCTAACACCACTACAGTCTAGTTGCCTCCACTGTGGCTCATCATCCTCTAAATCAATTGTGTAAGCCTCACCAGATCTCAATCTTAAATGGCCACTCTTGGCGAGTCCACCAAACATAAGAATCTTAGTCCTTCCATAGACTGAGAGTGAATGACCCAATCTAGATGGAGGAGCCCAAGATGTGGGAATTTCCCTCCACATAGGCTTGTCTGTATTGAGATCCAGTAGATATGTGTCACTAAGAAGTACGCCTGCATCTGTGCATCCACCTGAGACAACCAATTTTGAGCCTTCCACTGTGCATGAGCTGTGCCAAGATCTAGGGAGTGGAGGAGCTCCACCCGAGACTTCTTTCCATGTTGGCTGTTGAGCATCCAAGTCCAGCACAAAAACATCATTGAGTAATCCTTGCCTACCACATCCCCCAAACACCACCAACCATGACCCATTAAGGCATGATAGCGTATGTCCCCAACGCCCAGGTGGGGAGGATTTCACACTCACCCGGCGCCACTCAGGATTTGCTGCATCCAGATTGAGAACAAATGTGTCATCCATTGGCTGCATATTTACTCCTTCCCCTCCAAAAAGAACAAGTCGGTTCCCTACGGCACATGCACTGAAATTGCAACGTGAAGGCTCCACAGCACCCCCAACAGTAAACTTCTTCCAACAAACTGCCTCAAGTGTTGTCAGCTCCCTAGCTAGACGCCCCCACTCTAATCCCTTTGTCATCAACTCCAAAGTACCTGTGACTTCTCTTCCCCATGCATTTTGACAGACCATCTTCCGCACATGTTCATTCTTTGTCAGTTGACGGATCCTTTTGCAAACAGACCCAATAGATGCAACATCTCTAGGTGTCAAGCGTGATAAGATGTTCTGGGCTAAGACTTCATCAGATAGCTGCAGAATCCCACATGTGTCATCATGTTGAGGTTTTGGAGCTTGCTCATTCACAAGATAATCTTCAGATGATTGATCACTCTTCTGGCTGGAAGTCTGTTTGAAAACTGGATATGAGACACGATTAAGATCTATATTTGCTTCAAAGAACAACTGAATGCCTATTACATGTGTCACAATGCCATCATCGCCATGTATGGGCTTGAGCTGTAGCCTGTTAACCAAGGGAGTGCCATCCTTCCTGAAATTGAGGAGCTCACCTTGGAACTCCACTCCTTCCTCAAGACATCTCCGAATCTCTGAAATGACCACAGGATCCACCAAAGGATGTCGCCTTTGTGCACGTGGGTCCCTATACTGTAAGAACCGACTGAAAAGGAAGAGTTCCATAATGAGCCAGCAGAGGTGGTTTGAAACACAATCAAACTCTGTAAAATATTCACAAAAATCACAAAAATGGAAGAACCGACCCATGGCCGAATGATAGAGAAAGCTATTGAAGGAATCAATACATTTGGATGAACTTATAAAAAGCTCTCTCTCTCTCTCGCTCTCTCCCTCTCTCTCTCTCTCTCTCTCTCTCTCTCTCTCTATATATATATATATATATATATACATCACGAAATTCTAAACCAAGGGGCAAATGATTAAGTCTAGATTGCTATAGCCAAAGAAAGTGGAAACCAATAAATATTCCTATAAACTACCAAAATACCTGAATTTGTAGCACAAATTTTTAGTTTCAAACTTTATCAGTTATTGCATGAGTTCAAAGACAAAATTCACAAAGATCTAGATGTGCTTTCTTCAAAACAATATCAGGAATTGATGGGCTTATAAAAAATATGTCCTCTCTTTCATATGTTGGAAATGCAATTCAACCATATGTATATACAGAAAATTAGGTGAAGTAGGTAAAGGACTTCCAGTATACAAAACCCAGTCAGGCTAGACCATCAGCTCTGGATCCCGGAATTGATCTTCCTGTTTCAATCTAGGCTTGACCCAAATGGAAGAAAAAACTTCCCTGGCTTCATGGAGATAGTGAACTAGCTTCTAGAGCTATACTCGTACATGAGAGACACATGTGAATACGTGATGTTGCAAGGAAGCAAGATTCACAGATCCTTAATATATCATCTTAATAACTGGTGATGGTTGGTCAGATGGCAGATAGTCATAACCCCTGTTATGGTTATCAGAATATCTGCATCCTCATTAGCTTTCAGGCTGAGCTGAGAGAGAGCATAGGGACTGTGAAATAGGGGCTGCAAGAAAAGCCTCCCCTGTTTGCTTGATAGCCATTTTGACAGGGGAATCTTGCTTATAAATGCATTCACCTAAGGGAAAACAGGTCAGTATACTCTTCCTAGGCTTATAGAAATATCTCTTACTCTTCTAGCAGTGTTTCCTCGCATCTTCTGAGCCACTCCCATTTCATCCTCTCTTAGCAAACCAGAGTGCTATGGCTGATATTTGGTTTGGTACATTCCTGGATATAGGTTGCAAGTTGAGATAAATATGGAATACCTGGTGACAGTGGATAGTTAGAAGTGGGGGGCATAATTCCAATTAAGAGCCATAGTAATTACTGAAACCACTTGAAACAAAACAATTTGACTGGTTTTCACCTCATATTTCAAGAAACTTACTAATTCCTATTTCAGGAGATCTTGTTTCTGTTTGTTCTTTTCAAATGCTACAACAAACCATTATGAAAAGATAAAAGCAAATTGCCTCCAAACAGCATCTATAGAAAACATTCAACCTGTATGCTCCATGAATTTCAAACAATGGGATTCAAACCCAATAATATATCATTTATAGAATGTATCTGGAGGAAAACTTGACAGAAGAATTAACTACTTCAAAGATCTAAAAAGCCACTTATATATCTTTTTTTTTTATGAATGAAAAGTCTCTTATATATCCACGGGTTTACATTCAATAAACCCAATAAAAATCTGCGGGGCCATATTATAATCGGAGAAATTAACTTGATAACATAAAATGTCTTAAAACCCGATTCTGACTTTTGGTTTCATTGGCCTTATTTTATTTCTTTTTATGCATCTGAACTTCGACATTAGGCAGCATATTCAGACATCTTTAGAATCATTTCCTCCCAAAGAAAAACACAACTTTTTACGAGGAGCTAACTTTTACAGTTAAAAATGGGAAACAAGCCTTCAAAACATCAAATATCACTGATAACATTTGAGTCTGGAGGCGCAAAGCTTCCATCTTTATAAATCATAGAAAAAAAAATTTCCACAGCTAAGCAGATATTTCTGATAATTTCTTTCCACAAAAGAAATTGGGTTACAGAACAAAGTAGGAAAGTTTACGTTTCGAATTGGAACCAGAGAGCCTTCACAATTTATGAAACAACAGTTGATTGTCCGAAACAACCTAATTAACAATAAAAAATCCACAGCCAGTTTAGTGATCATACCAATATATTTTACTAAAAAACGATGAATAAACTGAAACAAATCGAGCAATCATAATGAATTCGAAAGAAAAAGAGCATAGAAATGCATGAATTAAACAAATTGCGTCGAATAAGTGAATGAGTAGGTACCAGTTTCTGCCGAGGACTTCGTCGGCACGGTATCCAGTGAAGATCTCAAATACGGTGTTGACGTAAATGATCGGAAAGTCAGGCTCCAAAGCATCTGATACGACGATGGACGACGGCGTCATCGGATAGAAGAAGCTGTCTGGCTTCAAGGGAAGCTTGCTTTGTTCTTCTTCCGATTCAGCGCATTTTAGCCTCTTCCCTGAGCTTTGATACTCTTCGTCCATGGCGACTGAAACAAATCTCAGCTCGCTCGCGCGCTCTCTCTCTCTCTCCCTCTCTCTCTCTGGTTTGCTATTTCGGTAGCTAAAGCGAAGGGCACCACCTGTGCTTGGGGAGGAGAAAGATGTGGTCTTATATGTAGAGAAAATGCTTAGAAAATTGGTCGGATTTGTTGATGAATTTACAGAAATACCTCAAATTTTCTCTCTGACATATAGAAAGCCAGAAAACCGTTAGTAGTTGGGTCCAAATTCCAAAAGGTGGCCTTGCTAAAGGCGCGGCCCGCGTGGCCCACTGATTTACCGGGCTGGATTGACTTTGAGATTTTTAGTGTTTGGCACTTCAGTACGACAACGTTGCAGTTGCACCGTAGTGGAAGAAATAGGGAAGAGGATCTACATCATTTCATAAATTGTTTTGCTCAGTTCGGAAGCGGGGTACAAGTACAAATATGTACCGTGTACAAGATTTTGTACCGTACATATTTGTATTTGTGTTCCTTCCAAA
Source organism: Nelumbo nucifera (assembly GCF_000365185.1). Next base: position 5,021,068 of record NW_010729074.1, read on the forward strand.
ATGATCCCACATGAATATCTTCCCATAAATGATAAGGAAAATATTTAACATTTTAAAGTTGTTTAAGTAGAACAATTTCTGGAAAAAAAAATTTATTTCATTTTTTTTGCAACAAAAAACATTGTGTTTATAATTTTACCTGTATGATACCTAATAGGCACCAAATATCAATATAAAATAAGTACATAACCCAAAATTACTTTACCGAATTTCAGAATGTGGTTATTATATGAAAAAACGACAATAATACCAAAAATTCCCTTAGCATGAGAGATGACATTTTTTGTAACCCTTTGTGACCTCTTGGTTTGTGAAAACCAGCAAAAGAATACTTCTCTTATAAGATTTGGCAAAAAATAGGTTTTGGCTTATTATGTATTTTTATAGAGCTGCCAATGGGTCAAATACTCAAATCTGGCTGATAGAACCAAACCGATTGAACTGACTATGTTAATTTTGATTTTGTAGTCTGTGTTTCGATTGATAATTGGGTTGAGCTGTTTCAAAACAATTAGGACCTGAGTCGATTGTATAGGTAAAATATATAAGGTTTCCTAGTTTTTTTGTTATATTTTTTTTTTATCTCAAAGGATAAATTTAATAAACAATACATAAGATAATTTTGGTTAAAACACTTGTTTTATTAATATATAAATAGTTTATTATTTACTTGAAGTTTATCACGAAAATGCAATTCTAAGTAAGAGTGCAAGTCGGGTTGGCCTGAGTTAACAGTTTACACTGTTTTAGGCTCGGGCTACGAGTTGAAACCATTGAAATTTTGACAAAATTCCGATCCTAACCCAAAAAAGTTGCACCCCTAATTCTAAGTTATTATTATCATAGATGATTGTAATGTCAAATATAACCAGATTGATAATTGGTTCAGTTCTCTACTGAAACTTGTTTGGGATTGATTCCTCATTCCACACCCGATCCATTGACCGCTCTAATTTTTCATAAGAATTATATCGATTATCCAAGGCACTACCTAAAAACAAGAAATCACGAACACTTTCTGAGCGAAAACGTTTTCAAAAATCTGATTTTAGAAACGTTGTTATGAAACTAATTGCTTGGTTCTTAATTTCTTATCCTAAGTAATGGAAGTGGGGGACCCATAATGCGTCTTGATGCTCTAAAACATGAGAGACACGATCAGCTTTATGGGCCCCCAATCTGATCTGCAGGTGATGTGGCCTACAATCAAGGTGGACCCTAAGCCCATGGTCAAAGATGCATGGGTATTCGAGAGGGTAGCATTGTAGCAACGTAGGGTTGATGGAACAAGAGTGGTGACTGGTGTCCTCGTGTCTCCGTTGCCACCTGCGGAGTCACTGTCAAAGGGACACGCCACAACGGGACATGTGGCAATTCGGTAGTTTAGACAAGAGCGGGAGGGCGAATAGATAAGTCGGTGTGCTACATGTCTGGGTCATGACCGACACGTGTCAGTAGGATATTTTGTGCAGAAATATCTCAATGGGAGCATCTCGTCCACTACCCGCCTTCGGCTTCAGGTCATCCAGCTATTTGGTGTGAGATATTTTCGCCTTCCAGATCCAACCATAATTCGAGTTCAGCCAATTTGCCCAAATCTAAGTACCAACCCTGCACTAAGAATATGCCAGATTGCCAGCTGGATTAGGGAACAGAGGAAGATAAATGTGTTTATGCAACTCTTTGGATGCCTCACCAACATACATGGTTGGACATGTGAGAATACTAGGCTGCTGTGTGACCAAGTTAGGTATGGGTCCCACCTTATATGCATGACATGGTAGGCTGGTAGCCGAACAGTTCTACTTTTTAGTTGTTAAGGTTGTGTTTGGTTTGACAGCAAAGAGAGAAATTCAAAATTAAAGGTGTTTTTTTTTTAAATAATCTATATTTTTATAGTTTATATATATATATATATATATATATATATATATATATATATATATATATATATACTTATATTACTATCAAAAGTATGAAGGGGTTTGTGGAACTTTGATCCCTCTCTGATTGTGAATATATAAGATGTAATTTAAACTACTTTTTACTCATTCATTTCATTCTCATTAAAATTTATATTTGAGATAGTGATCTCGTTCTTTCTCATTAAATCTTATATTGGAGGTATTTTTTCTCACCCATAAATTCTATTAATTAGATATATCATCCATATTATTGATTTTTAACAATATAAAACTGATGCTTTTTAAAATTAACCCAAAAATGAAATCTTTCTTCTATCCAGTGATGGGTAAGTGAATCAATCATCTAGGCCAAATGGCTCAACCGAAGATATAAAAAATGAAATTTATAAAATTAAAATAAATACTATGGGGGTGTATTTCTACCACACCACCTGCCTGGCATTTGAGGATGTTGCCATGACGTAGGATGATTTCTTGAGTGCCTTCACAATGGTGCAGGAAAAGAAGAGGAAGAAGGAGCCTTAGGCCATGAAAGGGTTTCCATTTACAATGTGTTTGGTTTGAAGGAAAAAGTAGGAAAACCTTTACAAACTTTGTATAGGTTTTTCAACATTTTCCTTCCTTTCCTTACCTTTTCCTTCAAACCAAGCATAGCCTTAGTGAAGAGATGAGAAAGGTGTTTTGTAGACACGATCAACCTCCTAATCTAAGTTTTCTCTCTCTTCCAATGTGCTCCTTCCACCCTTATTTATAGTGGGGAGAAAATGAAATTAAATAATATTTTAGAAAATGCAATTAAAATGACATTTTTAGAAATTGAAACAAAATGTGATGTGATGATCATAATGAGTTTTAGAAGAAGAGTAAGAAATACTCAAGAGATCATTTCTACACGTTTCCATGCAATTATCTAATGAACGTCCCATTGTGGACCCCACACTACCCATGGTCATGTTAACCTTCTAGGGCAAACCACTTTCTCACATAAAAAAGGTAGATGAGTAGACGCGGCTTCGAAAAAAAGCATAGAGCATCCACCTTGGGCTTATTGGGTAACTAGGTCTAGAATGTATATGTCTATGATGTATGGGCCTATGTGGGTCAGGTCTAGGGCACATGAGCCCAAATCACCAGGTTGAATTAGATCCCTAGGCTGAAGGCTGAAGGGCTTCTGGGCTTCAGGGCTTCAGGCCGAGGTGGGTCTCTAGGTCGAAAATTCCAGGCCGAAGTAGGATCTGACCTCAGGGCCTGGTTTGGCTCTAGGTTGAACCAAACATCTAAGAACACAGTGTTAGGTCTGGAAAAGTGTAAATATCCCAAATTATTGAATTATGGGGGGGTCTATATCAGCTCCCTTTTGTCTTATTGCAAACATGTTTGCACACGTGACTAGTGTGCCAAAAATATGTACAACAAATACAAATAATAGAAAAATATAGAACAATTTGTACAACGTATCCTCATCATCTACAATTGTCATGTGCAAAGCACATGGACATTTGCTAGTTTTACAAAATTCCTTTATGCTGTTTTTGGTTTGAAGAAAAAGTAGAGAAATGAAGGAAAAGGTAAGGAATCCTTTACAAACTTTGTATAAGTTTCCTTTCCTTTCCCTATTTTTCCTTCAAACAAAACATAGTCTTAGGTTGTGTTTGGTTTGAAAGAAAAAGTAGTATTCTATGGATTTCCCTACCTTTTTTTTTTCAAACCAAATACATCGTTAACGAATTTTCCCTCAACTTTATGTTTATCTGAAACCAAACATGGCCTAATTAGTGTCCATGTATAAAGGAACGGTACCCACCGTTGTTCACCTTTAAAAGATTGCATGCACCAAAATTAGCATGGTTAGAACTAATGAGCAGTTCACAAAAACAATCAACATCATTCATTCAACAATGCCTTGCAACCTATTTTTGTAGAACACATGATAATTGCAACCTATTTTGTTCATATAATTTGAGCCAATGTGCCATTGCTTGGTGTGATAGTAAAATCTTGTGTTGATAAGTGTTAGAATCAATAGTTTGAGAGCAGTCACTTAATGCCAAAGTATGCCAAAGGTTAGGTTTTGGCGTCCAGTCCACCCCTCCCAACACTCGTGTAGCTAGGAGTCTCGGACCAAACATTTGGTTAATGGTTTTTTTCATAATTTGATCCATCCAAACTCAAATGAGTGTAAATGGGCCGTGTGAACTTTGGTTGGGACCTATGAATCTGTGACCAAGATTGGGTAATGGCCTTTTTCATAATTTGAGCCATCATTTGTATTTTGTCTCCATTCATTTGACTGGTGTAAATTCAAGTGAGTGCAAATGGGTTAAGTGTATATTCCCATTTGTTTTTGCTTCAAATTTGACTGGTGTAAAATGATGTAGTCCCCACTTCATACTAAAGATAATGAAGTCAAGAAGAGGATTTTTTTGTTTGTGGGGAGTAAAGTAGGAAGTAAAATGATGTGCTCTATACTTCATATGAGAGAGGATCAAGGTAGGAGGAATTTGGTGCAACTTTTACATCAGCTTTTTGGATGAAAACTTTGCACTCCCAATTAGTGCAAATGAAATAAAAGCCTCATTTTTTGCCGTGCAAATATTATTTACATTGGTGTAAATGCATGATACAAATAGGCTGAGTGTAATTTTGGTTTGCTTTTGCTTTAGATTTGATTTTATCCTATTTGTTTGTTAGAAGTAAAAATTAAAATGATGTGATCCCCACGTTTATATAAAAGAGGATGGAGGTAAGAAGGTCATTTGTTTGAGATTGAGGTAGAATGCAAGATGTTGTGGCCTCCACTTTATATGAGATGGAACTGAGGTACAAGGAAGGTGGTGCATTTAATTTTTGAGATGCAAAATCTGAAAAAAGTGCAACTCATAATTACAAACAAATATAAGCAAAATTTGTATTGAATTCATAATTGAACTGCAAACAAAACAGAGCCAAAAGTTGCCAAAAGCGCAAATTTTGCATCAAATAGGAGCACAAGTAGCAGTTATAATCAAATCTATGCAATTCTAAACATGGTGTAAAATTTGTATTAATTGCAAACAAGCATAGTCTTATGAGAGTTCATATTGGCTTTGGCTCCTTTGGGAAGACTGTGGGTCAAATTCCCCAGGAGATTTTGTGTCAACAGATGGCACACATCATAGAAAGCTATACAATTTTTTGCTAAATACAAAATTATACAATTTGAATTCGTGCTTAAAAAGGGAGTACCAAGAGCAGAAGTTCATGCTTACAAAAGTGTCTTAGAATTGGAGTCCATATTAGCTGCACTTGATGACTGTGCTAGGGTTATTTAACTAATAATAGAATGACAAGTCTCAATCACTTTGAGTGGTTACTATGCGTGTTTACGGTTTGGTTTGGTTCGGAAAATATCTCAAACCAAGCCACTAAACTTTAGTTTTGAAAATTCTCTAACCAAACTAAATTGTTTTATTATGGTTTTATCTGGTTTCTAATATGGTTTGGGCCATTCTATCAGCGTGAAATATAGAAATTATTATATCATATATATTAACTAGTAGGGATCCATGCATAGGATTTGTTAAGTTAAAGATAAACAATAGAAATATATAAGAGTATATAATTAATTAAAGCAATGCATAGGATATTTATATTTTATATATTATTTTTAATAATATTTTATAATATATAAATAACAATAATTAATTTTAGATAGGGTTGTTTATCAAACTTAAGGATGGTAATTTTTCCCATTTCCCCGATCCCCGTATAGATCTACCCCAAATGGGGCGGGGATGGGGATGATTTCCCCCCGCAGGGATGGAGATGGGGAAATTTTCACCCCCATTGGTAGGGACGGGGAGTGCACTCCTTGCCCTGCGTGGACCCCGATCCCCACTAATATATATATATATATACGCATACGTTTATATATGTATATATGTACACATACGTCTATATGTTAATATTTTTAAAATTATGGTTGAATATTTTCTAATAGGATTGTAAATTTTAATTATTTTATTTCAATTTTTAAATAAAATAAAAAACAAAAAAAAACATAATGGTTAACATTATAAAGAATCACAGGGAGTAGGGATCCCCTTAGGGTTGGGGACGGGGACACGGATGGGGATTTTCATGGGGATAGGGATTGGGAGAGGCTCCTCGTCCCTGGCCCGCCCCATTTCTATTCCGAATCAAACTAATGAAATAGACCAACCCGATTTCTAGTATTTCCAGTCAGCTTTGGTTTAACAATTTCCTAACCCGATTGGGTTGGATTAGTTTCGTTTTGGCCATTTGTAAACTAACTAAAATCAAACGACCCAACCATATATATATTAATATTTTATATTTTAAATATATTTTTAATACAGGAAAGTGGGAAATTTTCAATATTTCTTAGGATAAAATAGTTTAAATTTAATTTTTTTAAGTTCAAATCTTTTGAACCGACCGACCAAACCAAAAATTGACCAAAACCGATATAACCTGAGTAGCCAACCCTCCAACCCAACCATGTTGATTCGGTTGGCCAAACAACCAACAATTGAATCGAACCAATCCATGAACAATAATTTAATCTCCAATAATTATTAAAAATTTATAGCAAAAATACACAATAAATTAAATTTAAAAAGCTAAATAATAGTAGTTTGCACTCTAACAATTATTGAAAATTTTCTATTTAATAACAAAACAAAAATAGATTTATACATAATTATTGAAAATATATTTATCACAAAAAACAATAAATAATTACTGAAATACAATAAATATAAACTTTAGTATAGATAAATATATAATAAATAAATATTAAGTTTTTAAAATTATTATTAATAACAATAATTTTTTTGAAAGTTATTTTCTATACTTATTAATTGGTATAAATGAAATTAGTTATTTACAATATTATTTATTTATTGAATTAATATCATTATTTAAATTTTAAAATATTAATTACTTATTGGATTTAATAATCCATAAATTATAGTACTATTAATACATAATTTTTTTATTTTAACTATTTAAAATCTAGTTATGCTAAATATTTCATTCTTTAAACCATTATAATTGAAAGATATTTAGTAACTATTTAAAATATTAATTTTAATATTTTTATTTAAGATATTTAGTTATTGAAATATTTAAATAATATTTCATTTTTAATGTTATATTTTTATTATTTGAATAACATTTAGATTGAATAATCCAAAAAATCATAATTTATATTATTTTTACATAATTTCGTTATGAATTTTGTAAAAATATATAACTATTAATAATATGAATATTACTAAATCTATTATAATTATTTTTTGTCTTTTTAATAAATATTTTAAAGTTATTATATAATTTTGTTAGAATATTTAAAAATATATTAAAATTTTTAATTCAAGCTTTCTTTAGATAGATGTAGATAAAAAGTGGGGGAGAAGATAAATAAGAATTAGAGATAATTTAGGAGAGAAACTATCTACTAAATTAGAGATAACTTAGGAGAAAGTTGGGGATAGTGGGGGAGATTGTTTAGGAGAATTTTTAGGATATTAGATTATTTAGGTTATTGGAACCTGAGAGTGTGTGTGTGTGTGTGTGTGTGTGTGTGTGTGAGAGAGAGAGAGAGAGAGAGAGAGAGAGATTTTAGTGGGGTTGTTCACAAATAATGCCAAATTGATCAACCCGGCCTAACCCAACCCAATGTGGCCGGTTTTTCTTCACCACCGATTGATTTCGGTTTGCAAAGATGGGTAAATCAATAATTCGGTTTTGGTTTTCACACATGAAAACTGAAATTGAACCGAGTTATCTAACTAGGTTATCTCTATCCTACTTCTTTCTAGTTAATTACTAACTAAGTTACTTATTTTTAGCATTAATTTTTTAGTTATTTCTTTCTAGTTACTTACCAACTTAGTATCTATTTTTTCTAGTATTTAGGATTGACATTAATGATAAGCATTGCAAGGCAAGCAAAATCCCTAGTCCCTACACCTTTAGAAAGACTGGCTTCTTGCATTTTTGGAAAGATTAAAAGAGAGGTTCTCTACTCTTTAAGGTATCCTACTATCCTTTACACCAAATAGACAAATAGGAGTCCTTTCTTTCTTAGAGTAGAGGTTCTCTACTATCTAAGCATTAAAAGTCCTAGTCTTATTCCAAATTTCATTCTTCTTTGACTCTTTCTATCATTTATACCAAATAGGCAAATAAAAGTCCTTTCTTTCCTAGACCAGAGGTTCTTTACTCTCTAAGCATTGCAAGTCCTAGCCTTCTTTCAAATTTCATTCTTCTTTTACTCTTTCTATCCTGGTCCGCCTCCTCAAAGCTCAAGCACTCTCAGGATTTTCAAATTTCAACATCACTCGTTCACTTGGTTCTCCCATCTTCTCAAATCTCAACTCTCATTCTCTCAACTCCGAAGTTTCAACTTCTCAAGATTCAAGCATCACATTCACAAGTTAGTATTTTTATTTTTAATATTTTTAAAATTTAATGCATGTTAAAAGTTGATATATTTTATTTGTGTTTTGTTTAAGCTTTGAAAAATAATCTGGTTATTTATGATATATTTGCACAAAAAACTTCAATTTTGTATGAAAAACCTAATCTATTTAAATATATATTTCGGTTTTAATTTAAATATATATATATATATATCTTATATTTAAAATTGTTAAATATAGATATTTCAGTTTTAAATAATAAATATAAATCTGAAAAAATATATCATATATATATATATATCTGAAATATATATTTCTAGAAAATATATTCTGAAATATTATATATAATATGTATATTTCAGTTTTAAATATATTTCCAGAACCGACCCAAACCGACTTGGTCGGTTTTGCTTAATAGAGAGTTGGTTTTGGTTTACTCTTTAGGTAACCTAACTAGGTCGGGTATGTTGAAAAAAAAACTAGTAAACCGACTAAACCCGACTTGTGAATAGCCCTAGATTTTAGGAAGATTTTTTTGGGGAATGTAGAGTTTCTAATTGGTAGTTTCAAATAACATAGATTAAAAAATTAAAAATTTCAAAAAAAGGAGAAAATTTCTAGACTTCCTTATTTTAATACATATATATTATTTATGGTTTAATTTGGTTTCTAAAATTTAAAAATCTAAATCAAAACCATAAACCAAAATTTTAAATTATCCACAACCAAACTAAACTGTTTCTAATTCTATAATTACACCAAATCGCCAATTTCAGTTCAGTTCCATCAAGAGTCCCCTACTGAATCATAGTCTGCAGATATATACAGATTACATTAAATGAACTAGTGACAATCACATTTGCAATGATACGAGGGTAAACAAAATTTTCACCTATAACCCTAGACCCAGAGCTTAGGTTTGGTGATGTAGTGTCTCAGACTCAGGGTGAATAGTTTCGCAACAACTAATCATCATTCATTTTTTATGAGGATAAGGTTCAAGTTATATTTGAAAAATCCCAATCTGGTCACTTTGCAAAGAATTTAGGGTTCGTTTGGTTCACATTTGGAATGTGAATCAAAACCCTTTGGAATTGTCTATTCCCATATTGGGTTCAGACAGGAATAGGAATGGAAATTAAAATCAACAGGAATGGGATTTCATTCCTGGGGGAAGGGGATGGCCTACTATGTGATTTAGAAGAATTCACCCCTAAAAGCTGTTAGAAGGAGGGAACCCAAGCACATATATACCCTACGATAGCATCCCATACTACCGATGTGGGATACCTTACATTAGCATTCCATACTACCAATGTGGGACAAATGAATCTGACAAGTCCACTACGCTTTGCAGTCCCGATGCCAGTGTAGGCTGGCTTTGCACTAATCCACTTAATCCTGGCCGAACACTGCAATACCTACATCACCACACCTGCTCTACACGATTGCAACTGTGAGGCATAGTGTAGACTCTAATACCATTTGTTATGTGCCTTAAGAGAACTCACCCCTAAAAGCTAACTGTTAGAGGGAGGGAACCCAAGCACATATATACCCCACAACATGGCCATTCCAAACATATTTGTAGTGTATATATTTGCATTTGTACTCTTCCCAAACTGAGCCAGAAGGAATACAAATGCAAATATGTAGAGTGCAAAACCTTATATTTTGCATTATTTTATATGTATTTGTACAGTACATATTTGCATTTGTACATTTTCCAAACTCAGCCATAAGAGCTAAATTGCAAATCTAACAATGACCTATATATTAAGGCTATGTTTGGTTTGAAGGAAAAGGTAGGGAAAGGAAGGGAAAGACAGGGAAACCTATATAAGGTTTGTAAAGGTTTCTTTACCTTTCCTTGCATTTTCCTTCAAACCAAACATAGCTTAAAGGAAAGCCCATAGACTAAAAAGTGCGTCTCCTTCAAACATGTGTCTATCCACTTAAAAGAAAATGTATGAGTTTCAAATGGTAATTACTTGTACTCTAAAAAATGTTAGTAATAGTTATCTCTATTAAAAAGAGAAAAAAACTCATTTCAAATAATATAGGATTCATAAAGCGAGTTATTATTCAAAAATAAAACTTGATTTAATCTTTTAAATTAAATGATAAATTTATATATAAAAATATCAAATAAAATAATAACCTTAATTTCCAGCACAAAAGAATATATGAATAAAAAATATCAAGATATAGTTAATACAAGGGGGTTATTCTGTAGTTATAGGTTAATGCATAATGGGTTCCTAACCTTTTTTTTTGGTAGGAAAAATACTTGAATTGAAAGCAACCCAAAGGGCAAGGAGAAAACAAGAATTTCTCACAAAGGATACAGATCTTCAAAGTCTAAAAACATGAAGGGCCTGACCCAAGGATGCCTCCCATTCACAATACAAATGGGGCCACCCAACAATGCAGCTATCTTTGTGAGACTATGAACAACAGCATAGGGATTGAGGTCTGAGGCAAAAATCTGAACTGGATTCCATAACTCTGGTTTGTGGTGAAACAATGTCCACGATGAGCTGGGCCATAAGATCAAACATGTTTTTATCATTCTTGGGAGTGTCTATGGCCAGCTTCAAGTCGAAGAGAAGATGTATCTCCTAAGCAGGATGGGATCTAAAAGGCACAACATAGGAAGCAGATTCAATGAGCACTTTATAAATATTATGATAATTGTTAAAAGTTATCTTTAATATTTTTAAGGGTAAGTTGGGGGTATTTCAAGGGAAAAGTGTCAAAAAAATTTGAAAGTACTCATTTAACATGCTTACAATGACGCGTTTACCTGATCCAGACTCCTCCTGAGGGATCCGGATGTAGTAGGCACATTAGGTAAGCACAATGAGTGATCACATAATAGCTGTGTGACACATGTCTCAGTTAATGCACTTTTTATCCAAACGTTTTTGCTACGTTAGACAGAAATTATCCATTATTTTATTATCTTTGTCAAAATAATTAAAAATAAAAACAATGAAAAAGGAAAACCTAAATGTATTGGGAGTTGGGATTCATTTACGTTTTTCTTTGTCATTGTTTTTTCTTTTTAATTATTTTGACAAAGATAATAAAATAATGGAAAATTTCTGTCTAACAGAGCAATAACGTTTGAATGAAAAGCGCATTAACTAGGACATGTGTCACACAGCTATTACGTGCTCATTCATTGTGCTTACCTAACGTGCCTACTATATCCGACCCCCTCCTGAGAACCCAGGTTAATCTATATCTATATATATTAAAGGGTAAAATACAAAAACCTCCCCTATAGTTTTTAACAATGATAAAAACCTTCCCTATAGTTTCACTTTAATAAAAACCTCCCCTAAACTTTCAAAAAATTCGACCAAAACCTCCCTTTTGTTACCGACCCAGACGGAAAACGTTTAATTGATCCATATTTTTTTTTCAAAATACCATTTTACCCTTTTATAAAATAGGCACTAAAATAACTAACCGATGAAGAAGGGATTTAGTCGACCAATAATAGTTGCCGGTGAAGAACCATTACTATGGAAACACCTACATTGCAGCAAGGCAATCCTCCAAATGCAAGAATAGGGCCTCACAAAAGTAGAACTGTGTTATTTGCAAAATGTAAAGAAAACGAATAGAATAGATAGAAAGGACCAGAACGAAATAGAAGAAGAGACCATTTTCTTTGGAGGAGTTATTTCTTTATGAGAGAGAGGGTTTGGAGTTGCTCATTGAGTTTTTTTCAGTAACTTTCGGGCCTTCTCTTGGTCTAACTCAAACTGGGATTCCTTTTCCACGGGCACACAGAGATGAATTTCTCCTCATGTTCTTGAAATTCTAACCCCCATGATGGAATAGCGAAATAGAGGGTATAACATTTAGCTTAAAAGAACAGAGGGAGAGATTAATAGCGGTTTTTGAATTGTGAGAGCTTGTGGAAGCATTTGACCACACAATCCAATTTCCATAACCAAAATGACCAATTTTTAGACCTCGAACAATAAAACCCACTACACACAAAATCCCCATTTTCTTTTAAAGCATTTATATGTTCATATGAGCATAATCTCCATTGTCTCTCAAGGTTGATGAGACTAGAGCACAACTCTTCAATGAATTATTATCGTCTCAATTTCTCAGTGACCTAGTTCTAGACATAGTGAATTAGTGATAAATACAAAGCTTCCGTTCCTACTGAGAATCATGATAAATTTAACCACGGGATCCCAACCCAAACTCTTGCTTTCGAGATTTCATTTAACCGTCGTATCCATTTTCCCTGCTCTCTGGGTCTTTTTTTTGTGAAATACTTTGTTTTGTGACTCTGTCATCCAATTCTTGAAAAGGAAGCAACCATTTTTGTTGAATTAGAGCAGAAAGATATATTTGGCTTCAAGAACTATTGCCAAGGATATCATCACTCTTCGGGGTTCTGCAGTTATCGTCAGTGAGTCTTCTTCCCTTTTAACTGTTATTTGGAATCTTCCACCCTCAAAGGTATTTAGCATTGAGTTAACATTTGACAAAGGAATGCCCAAGAAGTTAATGTCCGACAACTTTTCTTCACCGGCAATTGTTATTAGTTAGTTATTTCAGTACCCATTTTACAAAAGGGTAAAATGGGCACTTGGAAAAAATATGGATATGTTAAACGTTTTCTGTCTGAGTTAGTGACAGAAGGTAGGTTTCTATCAATTTTTTTAAAGTTCAGGGAAGGTTTTTGTTAAAGTAAAACTACATGGGAGGTTTTTATGATTATCAGAAACTATAAAGGAGGTTTTTGTATTATACCCAATATTAAACCACAATGTGCTGAGTTGGCACATTGTTGCCGTGTAGTTAATTCGAGAGTGCACATTCCTGTGCTCACGTTGCTTTAAGAACGCACTTATCTGCGTTTTGGGATTTTGAAAATTTTTTGTTTTTTCTAAATATGTAATTTAAACATCACATTTCCCAAAACACCATTAGGAGACCAAATGTCTCTCCTTTCAAGCCTTTTGGACGTTTGAATGAAAGAATGAAAATGAAATTCGGCTCACACCCACTCAACTCTCATACCTTCAGGAGAGAAAAAACACCATTGCACACTCACACCCTCCCAACTCTCACACCTTGAGGAGACCGAAAACACCATTGCACACTCACACCCTCTCAACTCTCACACCTTAGATTATGTTTAGTTTGAAAGAAAATGCATGGAAAGGTAAAAAAACCTTTATAAATCTTGTATAGATTTTTTGTCTTTCCCTTCTTTTCCTTATCTTTTCCTTCAAACCGAACATAGCCTTAAGGAGACCAAAGACTGAGTAAAACCGTCTCAACCATTATAGGTTTCAAATCTTTCTCAGATTTTATAACTTCCTTGCTTGCTCTTTTCCTCTCACTTTTTACTTTTTTAAACATGTTTTCTTCCAAACTCATTTTTAGATTGAGAAGACGTTTTGACTCCTCTACGTTGCCAAATGTTTCACTAGTACTGATTGTAGCTGTAGTTGCAAACATTTCAGCGGTTCAGATTTTCCTCCATATTTCAAACATTTCCAAACATCATGTAGGAGGTCAAATCTCTTCTTGCACAAGATCCCTATGACCGTCTGGGGGAAGAAGACGATCAAAACGGGTCAATGACAACTTGTTTTCAATAAGCCCGAATGTGAAGAAACGTGTCCAAATGATCCAACCCGTGTGCAATGCACAATATGGTTTAATAATAATAATAATAATAATAATAATAATAATAATATATTAGTGTACAAATTTACCACTTTTATTATGGTATTGGTTGATTGGTTATAAATTTTTCTATAACATAGTCGAATCTAATATAAAAATATTTTTTTATACAAATCCCATGATAATTTTATTTTGTATTACAGTTATAACCTTTTATATATCTAAATGAAATAATCTGTCTATTTAGGGGGTGTTCTACAACATGATTCATTTTGTTTTTGAAAACAAAAAAGAACTGCCACATCAGTAAAATTATATTATTTTTTCTGACATGACAGCTGTTTTGTTTTCAAAAACAAAACCATGTTGCCAAACATATATATATATATATATATATATATATATATATATATAATGGCTATATACCCCAAAATGAGGCTTTAAACTTATGTAATTACAACTTTTTTATATTTTGTTTTATATTTATAACCTTATCTACCTAAATGAAATAATCTATTTACTTAATTAATTGACATACATTCTAGTAAATGTAATGCAAAAAAAAATGTTGTAATTACATAAGTTTGTAAATGACTTACATAGGTAAGTCGTTCGTGTCTCAGTAAATGACTTACATAGGTAAGTCGTTCGTGTCTCAGTAAATGACTTATACAAGTAAATGCATTTATCCAGACAAGTGTTTCTTAAGAAACAATTATTTAGATAAGAGCATTTATCACTTTTCTTTTATTCCTCAGTAAAGGTGTACAATGATTGATTTATCCAAAAAAGTGACATTATTAAAGGGACAATATTGTCCTATTACATATTAGCAATTTTCGGCATGCAAGGGTAAGTAATTTATCCAAGTTGAAGAAAGTATTACTTCCCCAGGTAAATGAGCCACTCGCGAATCATTCTTTTCTATGGGACTCACTAATACTGAAAATGAACATGGGTTTATTTCTTTTCTACGGACCCTACCATCTTATCCACCCCTACTTCCCGAAAAATGAATGAGGCCTTAGGGTGGGCATTAGGTTGAATAACATTGTCACAAACCTTGAAATAGTTCTTACGATGCTTACCTTGGATTGGTGACCATTAAGGGAGTGTTTTGTAGTGTGGATGAGAAATTGGGTGATGTATTATTCTCAACCACACCACAGTTGAGAACACACCACACCACAACAAAATAGGTGTTCTGTACTATAGACAAAAATAGGTAGCTTGAACCACACCACACCCATATAGGCATTCTATGGGGTGTGGTGTGGTTTAGACCATACCCTATGTTTTGATTCTATGCATCTTAGATACACAATGCGAGATAATCTACGACGTTGACCAAGAGTATTTTTTTGTTTTTTAAGCAAAATACAAATTAATTTAACATGTGATCAGTTTAACCATAGCTAATATGGATTAATAAAAAATTAATGGATGGATTCAAAAAATTAATAATGACTAAAAAATTAAAAGTAATATAAAAATATAAAACATACACATAAGAGAACTAATATTCATGATAAATAGTTAATAAAACAATAACCAAGAACATTAGTAAAAACATAAAAAAGTAAAATTCCTACTTTTAATACCAATTAACAACAATTGTAATGGTAAGATAAGCATTATTAATTATATATAATACAAATAATTAAAAAGATATTGTATGAATTAATATACATGTGAAGTACTAAATAAGGAGAAGGGCCTTGTGGCATGGTTGTAACCATGAGATACTAGTATGGCTGATATTTTGGGGTGTAGTATAGTCCACACCACGAGATAGTGGGTTTTAAACCACACTACACCATAATCGAACGCAATAAAACGGTGTGGTGTGGTTTGAAACCCACTATCTCGTGGATTCACTACACTACCGAACACCACCTAAGTGGGCGTTGGCTACTGTTGAAGTTATAACTAGTGGTGGTAGACTGGTAGTTCATATACATAAAAGCTAAGGCTGTGTTTGGTTGATGAAAGGAATGCAAATTCTGGTTTAATTTATTTTAGGATTTTTACTTTATTCTGCTTCAGATTTTGTTTTACTTAATTTGTACTGTAATCAAACAATAGGGTAAAATTTGAAACAAAAATAAATTAAAATTTGCACCCATATCATTTGCACTATCATAATTTTGCATCAATACAAATAAATTTGCACTATAAGGCTCAATTTGAAAGGAGTACAAATACAAATATGTACAGAACAAACACATACAAAATTCAGGGTTTTGCACTTTACATATTTGTATTTGTACTCCTTCCAAACTATTAAACTAAGCCTAAATAATCAAAATAGATGGGATTCAACCATAGAGGGAGGCAAAGCCGGTAAAGAATCCATGCTAGAAGAAGGCAATGTGAGCCGAGGCACGAAGAGGCATACTTTGCTCAAGGGTAACCGGTGGAGGCCCAATGAGAGTGGTGCTGGCTCAGGCTGAGCTTGAAAATGCTCTACTATGATTCTATCAGCCACTAGCAAAAGAGAAGACGTTTTCGTTGAACTGGACATCTTGGGAAATAAAGGTATGACCAAGGTTTAAATTTCATCACGTATTTTTCGGTTGAGTATTGGCCAATATGCTACCGATACGCGTATTGGCCGATATGCGACGAATTCACCGTTACAAATAGAATAGCCTTCGAAAGAGGGCTTCTAAACCCATTTCAGAATTCCTCTTTCTTCTCCAAACCCTCCAGAAACTTTCTCTACATTCCTAGAGACTCAAATCTAGAAAAAACCCATCAAAACACCTACAAAATTGAAATATTCAACAAGTTTTTCAAGGTTGTTTAAAAAGTAGCGAAAATATGATGTTTTTTCAAAATTTTTTACATTTTTCAGCCAATGTTTTTGGGTTCTTTTTAGTTTGGATGCTTGAAAACATCTTTATGTATATTGATATACTATTCTTGTGCAAAAAATCTCACTTATTTTGCTGCTATATGTAAATCTTTGTGAATATTTGAAGAAATTTTAGAATAATAAAAAATCTGAAAAAAAATAAAATTTTTAGGTTTTTCTTTTGATCGACCTCTAAAAATTGGTAATTTTGTAGATCTATGAATGATTTACCATGTACATAGATCAATTGAATTTTTTCTAAATAATTGATTTTTTTATTTTTTTAATTTTTGGAATAAATAAAATATATATAATTTTAATTTCTTTAGTTTTATGTGATCTAACCCTATAGGCTGAGTATGTTGTAGATCTATGGATGATCTACCATGTCCATATATCAATTGAATTTTTTTTTCTAAATAATTGATTTTTTTCAGAATAATGTATATATATACATATATATACATATATATATATATATATATATATATATATATATATAATTTCTTTAATTTCATATGATCTAACCCTATAGGCTGAGTATGTTGTAGATCTAGGGATGATATACCATATCCATAGATCAATTGAACTTTTTTATAAATAATCGATTTTTATATATATTTTTTAATTTTTGGAATAAAAATATTTATAATATCTTCAACTTTGTGGAATTTAACCCTATAGGTTGACTATGTTGTAGATCTATGGATGATATACCATGTCCATAAATAAAATTCATTCAATTTTTCTGTTACATATTTACTTTTCTTAATTTTAATTTAAATTTTAGAATAAAACATAAAAATAATTATTTAGTTTTTAGAAAATTAGAATGAAACATGCAACATAATTATTTGATATATTATGTCCATAAATCCATTCAATTTTTCTATTACATATTTACGTTTCCTAATTTTAATTTAATTTTTAGAATAAAACAAGCAAAATAATTATTTGAATAAAAATAAATAACTATTCAGTTTTTAGAAAATTAGAACGAAACATACAAAATAATTACTTGATATATTATGTCCATAAATCCATTTAATTTTTCTGTTACATATTTACTTTTCTTAATTATAATTTAATATTTAGAATAAAACATCCAAAATAATTATTTGAACAAAAATAAATAATTGTTCAATTCTTAGAAAATTAGAATGAAACATGCAAAATAATTACTTGATCTATTATGTCCATAAATCCATTCAATTTTTATGTTACATATTTACTTTTCTTAATTTTAATTTAATATTTAGAATAAAACATCCAAAATAATTATTTGAATAAAAATAAATAATTATTCGGTTCTTAGAAAATTAGAATGAAACATGCAAAATAATTACTTGATCTATTATGTCCATAAATCCATTCAGTTTTTCTATTACATATATACTTTTCTTAATTTTAATTTAATATTTAGAATAAAACAAGCAAACACATTGGAATTGAATTGAGTACTTTATTAAATAGTATGTTTTTGTTTCTGTATATTGATTATAATATGTTTTTGTCATAAAACCCACTAAAACATGTTATTTTTATGCATAAATAGCTCATTTATGTCTTGTATTTAGTGATACTGATGTTTATTTATGATTTATTGGAGTATTTATAGCATTTCCATGTGTTTTCATGTGTATCTTAATTTTTCATTCGTATCCATGCGTATCTAAGGCACATCTTGATACGTCTCTTAAATTTGCCTTTCCGATATGCATAGCGTTTCTGATACTTTGAATCTTGGGTATGACACATGGAGACAGCCATAACCATTGTCAAAATTACTTTTAACTAAGAAACAAGAAGATTTAGATCAAAGATAAACTTTATTGGAATTACAAGGATGAAGGCGAGGGAAGAATTAGCAACCAAAATGTGCAAGTCATGAAAATCAGGCATTTATTATAAGATTTCAAATGGAGTTTTGAAATGCAAAGTTTTGATTAGTAAAACATACAAACCATGGTTTTTGAACCGCCGTTGACCTAAATGGTTGGACTGTTCGATTTGGGAACCACCCAAGCAGCTGGTTCTATTTTACCTTAAGTCTTTGGCCAAAAACCATTGAATCGGTCAATGACCCATTGATCTAGACAGTTGAACTGTCGACTTGTTCAACAGTTTTTAGCCATTTTTTACTTTAAATATGTTTTTTATTTTTTATTTATTTTTTCAAAACAGGTCATCCATTCAAACTGGAGGGTCAAATCATTAACCCAGAAACCAGTGGCCAGAATAGTTCTAGTTCCCAATCGCTTTTTAAAGCATCGATACAAACAGTAGTGAGGCTTCAACCCAATATGATTTTGGGACATATGCAAGGTGAGCCCAGTTTTGATGGTTTATATATCTTGACACTCGGCAAGTTCATTTTGAGCTGGGTGTAGGGGTCGGAAAACTGATGGGCTATACCTTATTTATGAAGAAACGATTTGCAGAGAAAAATTCATCTCCTCCATAAAATTACGAAGTTTTTATCTTATGTCTTCAAAATGTTGCCAAAGCATCAGAATTAACATTTTGTAATATTTCCGACTCGGGCTTTGGGTCAGGCCCATTCATATTTTTACAAAATCCCAATCTAAGCCCGCCCAAATTGTATCCCTACTTGTTAGGTAATGGGAAAATCCAACAAAAGTGACTAAAACAATCAACAATCCATGAACCGTATTAGGAGAAAGGAGTATGTACAATTAGTTCAAGAGGTCCCTTGATGACAAATTGAAAGGGAGCCAATGGCTTTTCTCCAATGGACATTGACTGGTAAAATGATTGAGATTTATTAGAAGATAATGGAAGATTATTGGATGAGACAATCTTGTGCACAATTGAGATGGGTGGTTTTCTGAGACATTGGTGTCTATGATCAAGACTGGTTTGTATCCCAAGGAGAGCCATCTTATCTAGGTGCAGAGATGGACTGATTGGGCTTGAACACACACAAGCCATCTTTTCTTGGACTTTGTGTAATGACTTTCACATGTGTTCAATCTTTCACAAGAAAGAAGCTGAAATTCAATAGAGACATTATTATCAGTGGTAAAGTGACTAACTGTTAGCAACATGTTAGGGTCCATTTTCGTTCACAGTTGGAATTGGAATCATAATTGAAAATTTTTGCAATCGGAATTTCAATCGAAATTAGAATGGTCTATTCTCATTATCTATTTGGTTTAGATGGGAATTAAAATTGAAATCAGCTGAAATGAGATTTCATTCACAAGAGAAGGAGAAGAAATGGGGGAATGCCATTCTGTCAGAAATGAAAATAGGATTCTAATTCCGCCCAATCAAATGATTGAAATTCCGATTCCAGACTTCCATTAAATGAAAAGTAGTAGTAAAAACAGATGGCTCAATGTGGTTTATATCCTCATTGGTCAGTTGAACTATGTCGTTTGTCTGAAAATCATGCCAAATCATATGAGGGTAGTTCTTTGTGGTGGTCGAAACTCTTTGTCAAAGTGGTTATGAATTATTAGTATGTCACATATATGGCACTGGACCTGTTGATATGCTGGGCTTCTGACTCGGCCCATGGACATTTTACACTGCTTTGGATTCGGGTTTCAGGCCAGACCTATTCAAATTTTGACAAAATCTCAATCGGAACCCAATTTATGAACAGATTTATACGGCACAAAATATCTGAGGGATCTAGATCTCTTATCCACAGGACACTACAGCTGTATATTGAGAACATTTTCCCTATCTATATGTTACCATTCATGGGGAGATGTTCAAATATAGTGTCTTGTAGGTAGGAGACCTGAGCTCTTATCTGAGAACGTAAAACTTGTGACATGGCTAAGAGAAGGCAAATCTTTGCCTTTACCTGAATGGGATAGCTTCTCTTTATCTTTGATGAGCCAATTACTATTCTGTGACTAAGAATAGTTGTTATTTTCACGGGACTTAGTGGCAACATGAACAGGAGGAGATAGAAGTCTGAAGTTACAAGAGAATTCGTGAAAGTAAAGTCGAATCTCAAGGATCAATTACCTATTCCAGAAGTAGGAGAGGACCTTAGCATTCTTGACTGGTGGGTGAAAATTACCTACCCCCGTTGTGTAGCCCTTCTAAGGAATTTAAATAGACAATTTAAAACGAAATCTAGGCAAATTTATAGCTGCAAGGTTGGAACTTGGAAGCAGGGCTGTCAATTGGACTGGATTTAGTTCGATTTGACCGTCCAATCTGTTCAAATTTATTTTAATTTAGATTTGTACTAACTCAAATTTAGTCCATTGATATTTATATTCTTATCTTATCTTCTATCAATGGATCAGATATTGTCTGAATCCAACCCAATTTAATATAAATTCAATATGAATGGACCAGGCCCAATCCAATCCAATAAATATTTTAGACCATTAAATCTGAACAGGTCTAATTCAATATATCTTATTGGTCTGTCTAATTGATCTAAATTAATTTTAGTTTTGACAAGGTCTAATCCATTGACACCCATACTCGAAAGATGCCTGCACCTTTTGCATATCGAAACCAAACAAAAGCTCAAAAGCAAATGTTTGAAGGAAATAGATTATTGTTATCGTGAATAGCTATACATATATAACAGTAACGATCATCTACTAGCTAGAAACCAACAGTTTCACAATCACAGCACCCATCATTTTGAAGTACTACTATCAGTGGTCCTACAATGAAAATAAGTAATAAAATATTCAGAACTTCAATATATCAAATAGAGAGATAGACAAAATTTGAATATAAAAGATACGATGAAATATGTCTAATTTTCAAAATAGACTACCGTTTGACATGATCCATCATCCCGAAGCACATATTATCAATCGCCCCTACTGCTAAGTCGAGTAAATAGTATGGCTTTACAGTAAAAAATTACAAACTTCAATATATTTTGTCAAATTCACAAATAAGGAGACCTGTTAATGATATCAAAAGGGTAAATTTTTTAAATTAGCCTTATAGTTTAGTTAATTAATTAATTCTATTTTTATTATTTATATATTGTTTTAAAGTATTCCTACTATTTCTGACAATTGACATTGTCGGTAAATACTAATGGAAAAGGCGAAATGTTGAATTTACTTTCCACTATTCATCAAATTTTCAAAATAAAACTTAATTAATGAAAAATTTTAGAAACTGGAGCTCAGGACACCGGGACCAGAAATTAACTATGAATTTAGGAGAAAAAAAGGCCAAATCCGGAATGATTATCTAAGGAGATTATGCAATACAGGATGCTGTAGAGGTGAACAACCAAAGGTGAGGTTGAGCGACAATAGAAAAAAAAAAAAAGAAAAAAAAAGAAAAAACAACTGAGTGCTTGAGAGAGAATTTCTGTTTTCTTCTTCAATTGTTTTGATCGGTTTTCTTCTTCTCTTCTCTCCATCTCTGATTCCCACTCATCTGTCTTTCAAAAATTGTTTTTGGGTTTGTAATTTTGGGGATTTTGCGCAGGAAAAAAAAAAGGAGCAAACTTTGAATGGATATTTGGAAGCCAGATGGTTCAGAATAGAGATCTAGGTTATCCTTCTTTTTTTAGTCAAATTCTTTTATGTTAGTTTAGATCTTCTTTTTCTTTTTCATCAACTAAGAGGGTTGTTTTTCTGTCCCTCCAGTTTATTTTCTTGAGTTTGGCTTCAGTCAGGGCAAGCCCATTCTCACACGTTTCAACAGCCTCTTGTAATCTTGCATTGGGAATATCTACTCATGAAGTAAAGCACATAAGTAGGGAGATATTCCCAATGCAAGGCTGTAAAGGTTGTTCGAATAGGCTTTGCTCTATTTTCTTAGCTTTAGAGGTTTTCTTTTGTTTGAACCTCTTTCATTTTTTTTTTCACAACTCTAACATGGTTCTTTAGTTTTGATAAGAAGAAGGTTGGTTATAGGATCTTTTGAAGATTTTCTCTTGTTTAGACCTTTTTTTTTTTAATAAAAATTTCATTTTTCATCGTTGAGAAGGCATGGCGGCAGCTACAGATATTTGCGGTAGAAAATGGCCCTGTTTTTTCAGATCTCCTTGGGGAGGAGCTCATGAAAGGAACCTTTTTATCAAAGGTGCTTCACCAAGCTCCTCTGGAATCCCTTCTACCCCTTCACTGGCGTTTCTTCCGTAAATGTAATTTGATAAAGGGCAGAGACCCGAGTTCAGCTTTAGTCGGGGCAAAGCCCATTCTTTATTGCCTTGCATTGAGAGTATTTCCGTACTTGTGTGTTTTATTTCATAGAGAGATATTCCCAATGTAAGGTTGCAAAAAGCTGTTAGAATGGTGTGGGCACAGATTTGTCCTGATAGAAGCTGATCTCTAGAGACTGGGGCTTCCGTCCACAGGGGATGTCCGGTGGCCTTCTCAATCACCATACACCGAAGAACTCAGACATCAACAGAGAATCCTTGTTCATCCCCACGAGTGACTTCAGGTGCCATGAAAACTGGTGTCCCAGTAATGGATGCCCGGTTTACAAAAGAGGGATGAAGGGTAATTTTGGGTTTTAAAAAATTATACATCATGTAATGTCACGTTTGTATGAATTTTAACAGAACATTAAGAGACACTAACAACAAGGGTAAAGTTAGTCAATTGTCAGAAACAACATGGACGGTTTAAGACAATAATTAAACAGTAAGAATACAGTTTATCAATTAGCTAAACAATAAGAATAATTTAAGAAATTTGCCCTATCCAAAACTCCACAGCCTGACCTCATATTCAATTTGATTATCTTGGATCCGGTCCTTCCGAATTCGAATGAATCATATACAATTTCAAATTGGATTTGGATGGGACTTGTAGAACTCAATTGAAAAATGAATTGGATTCAATGTACCTCTTGATCCAATAAAAATCAGACTCCGACATAATTATATATTAATATATTATATAATATAATATATTAACGCCTTTGTTCATTTTTATTGAACTTTTAAGTATTGTTGTGAATAAAAAATATAAATCCTTGTTTGGAATAAAAATTTAATCCTTTTGTAGCTTTGTATATTTAATACATAATTAGGCTTTAGAACAAGACAATTTTTGTATTGGGTTTGCAATAAATCCATCAAAGCCGGATGAAATTTGAAATCCAAAAAATCCGATCGAAGTCAAACTCAAATGCATTGTTCATACATTCAGATGTCATTATTTTCTTATTGGATTGAACCCGGATTTAACTGGATCCAATCCTAATTCGATTCAATTACAAACCTACAAACATGCAAAGAAATAAAAATAATAATGTTGACAACATCCTAATTAAACACTACATTACCACCAAAAGTAAAAATGATAATAATACTGAGGTCCCGTTTGGTTCATAGGAATGGGGTCTGGAATTAGAATTAGAATGGACTATTCTAATTCTAACTGTTCAATTGGATAGAATGGGAATTCCATTCTCATTCGTCCTGGAATGGCATTCCTCGTTTGAGGAAATGGTCAGTTCCTGTCTCTCCATTGAGAATGAAATCTCATTCGTACTGATTCTAATTTTCATTCTCATCCTTGTCTGAACCAAACAAACTATAAAAATAAACCATTCCGATTCTAATTCTAAAGGATTTCAATTCAAATTCTGACTGCAAACCAACCAGGCCTTAAAGACCTATCAACAACACACAATGTTGAAACAAAAAGAAAACTAACAAAATAATCAATCAAGCCAAATCAATTCCATGACATATAATAACATTCGAGGAGGCCAAACTAAAACACGAGTACATCAACCTAAAAACATTAGGCCAATTCCGTGACACAACCCCGAATTAAACCCATCACCAGTACAAATCTATGTGAACAACATTTTTGAAAAAAAGAAAAAAAAAAGAACAGATGGGATCATGGGAACAAAAAAAGAAAAAAAAAACAATAATAAAAGAGATAAACCTTCATCGAAGAATTGATAAAGCACACAAGCCACTGATCTCCGTCGCCAAATACGGTGCATCAATATTAACTAAAATTTTAAAAATAAAAGAAGCTTATTCCTCCATCAGCAAACAAAGGATCCAATTAATCCATGATCACCGAGTATACACCTGAAACGATTCTCAAACATGAGTTTTGGTAAACCAAAACATAGGAAAAAAGAAGAAAATCGCATGAAAAAAACTGGTTTTAAAGAAGAAAATTAGACACATAAAGTTGTTACAAAGTAAAAAAATGTAAAATACACCATTAAAGAAACAAATAGGACACAGAAAGTTCTGATAATCCTGTATAATTGTCGAATGGGGAATCCGATCCTTCATTGCCAAAGTGACTAAACTACCGCCAAAAGAACACCGCAACTCAGAGACAACATGCCTGAAACCAACAAACCAACTCTTCCCATACCATGTCTTTTCTGCATCATAGATTTTCCTTACAGATAAAAAAACTATATTATTGGAGAAACCTTGGTTGTTTTTCATACCTTGAGTGTATTTGGTTGAATACAAAAGCGATGGTTGTCCTTCTGCAAAAAACCCAAAGCAGTGGTTATAATTTTAGAGATTTTTAGACTGCACTCCACCCCAGAATTCAGATTTGAACTGCAGATCTACAACAGAATTCAAATCTGCGCCCCACCCGGTTTCGCCCCACAAATGCCCGACACACTCAATGTGCGCCACCTGTCCCTTCACACGGTTCCGCTAGTAGCGCATGTAGGGATAATGGGATGTCCGTTAGCCCCTTCCATTGCCCCCCAAAAGTCTCAAACCATTTCATTCGAAAGACTAGGGTATCTCAAAGTTCCCTTCTCACTTGTCAGAGTTCCCTTCTCCTTCTCCGGCACCAACGACCTACAACGACAACCGACGATACTCTTCAGTTCACCTTTTCACACATTTTTTATTTTTTTTTCTGATAGTTTTGTTTTCCAGAAATCAGAGAAACCGGCGGCAGAGTTCTCTTCTCCTTCTCCGGTTATCCACAGGTTATACCTCATTCATTGGCAATTTTTTGAGTGATATCAATCCTTCAGACCATGTTGCCAAGTGGAAATTCAAGGTCATTTGGGGTTAATTTGGCTCATTCCATGAAAGAAGCAAGCACCGTTTCGATCTCCCAGGGATGGACACAAGACTAGGCTTGAACATCAGACCCGAAAGAGAGTGTTTAGGCCTCAAGGAAATCCTGATTTTATGTCCATTTCCTCCAAAGGATGCTTGCACCCATGGAATGACCAACCAAAAGTAAACTCTTTGGGATCCTTCTCAAGAGCCCCATGGAGAGAGAGAGAGAGAGAGACCTGAAAGTCATTGTTGACCAGCATTCCAACGATGCAGAAAAACATTGGAGAAGATGGATGTTACAATCTGAATCTCCATTACCAGAGAATAGGTTAGGCCCTACTTCAATTTCTTGTACATGAGTTCAATCAGAGGAGACGTCAATCCATTAATCAGAGCTGCGCTGACTGTCATAGCGAAACCCACGTAATACTGTGTATTGGATTCAATAGCAGGGCGGTCAGAGCTTGCATGGAGGGCAAGAACTATTGCACCCATAGTCAACAAAACAACTGAGTTTATGGAGTAAAACATGAACTTTTGCCCAACCTGGAGAAATGCAAACACTATTGTGAAGATCAACTAAGTGGAACCTATCAAACCATCGGTTGAGATGGGTAGATGGGACAAACCAAAGCCATATAAGTAGTTGGTGAAGCTATTGACAAGGCCGAGAATTGTGTAGGCAGCAAATAGATAGGTATTCATGAATAAGAGCTTGGCATCTTTATTGCTTTTAACTCTGTCGTGAATTTCTTTGATTTCTAGAAAACGAAAAATATTAGAAAAAAAAATGTGTGAAAAGGTGAGCTAGAGAGTATCGCCAGTTGTCGTTGTAGGTTGCCGGTGCTGGAGAAGGAGAAGGGAACTTTGAGATACCCTAGTCTTTCGAATGAAATGGTTTGAGACTTTTGTGGGGTAACGGAAGGGCCTAACGGACTACTAGCAGAATCGTGTGAAGGGACAGGTGTCACACATAGAGTGTGTGGGGCATTTGTGGGGCGAAACCGGGTGGGGCGCAGATTTGAACTCCCCACAACAATTCAAAATTTATAAATACCTCCACTTATAACACCCATACCCGCCCATGAATTGGCATTAATTCCGAGCCGGCACCTACCCCCAACTATACGATGGAGCTAGGATTTCAAAGGTGGACTGAATGGTAAAAACCCCTATATTTTACTATAGAGCCTTCCTGGGTCTATTAGCTTGAGACGTTTTTGGATTTGTTAGCATTAATTGTTGCACAGTTGCTCTACTCCTTTAGGCAGCATTGGTTAAAGTGCAATTTTATTTGTATTAGTACAAATGCATAGGAGTGCAAATGAAAAGAATGGAAATTTTGGTTTAATTTTAAATAATAAATAATATATTATATATTATAAATGTATATATATATATTTATATAATGCATATTTATTAATTTATAATGTATAAAAAATATAATATATATAATACACATAAATATACATAAAATATATATAAAATATATGTATACTAGTCGGTTTTGTTAACCGTCAATTTTCTATTTTAATTAACCAAAATCTAACCGACCAATTTGGTTAATCAAAATTCCAGTTTGATTTCGGTCATTTTTTTCTGATCGATTTCAGTTTTTTTTTTGGTTTTTCTTGCTCGACTCTAACCAAAATACTCTTTTCCCTCATAATTTCCACCCCCATTCCTCTAGCCATTTTTTCTCTTTATATGAAAGTGTAGGGAGTTTCGTTACTCAATTCCACCATATTGGTTTATCAAAAGGATAATAAATCATCAACAAACATCGTATGGATGATACTAATGAAAGCATTATGAATTTTAATGCCTTCTGTAACACCCTCCAAATGAAACTTATCGAGAATGCGAGATAAAAGACAACCTAAGAGTCTATTTTGTTCATAATTGGGATCAAAATTGGAATCGACTTTGGAATAGTCTATTTCTGTAGTTTTATTTGATTCAAGCATGAATTGAAATAAACTGAAATGAAATTTCATTTTCAAGGAAGGAGAGCAAATGAATAATGACTATTTCCTCAAATGGAACAATGTTGGAATGGGAAGGAAATTCAATTTCCACCGAACCAAATAGTTAGAATAAACTCTTATTCCTATAAACTATAACAGACTGTAAGTTTTTAAGTTTTTTAAAGAGATTCTGAGTTCTCTTCGCTTTAAATGACTAAAATTGAAACCGGATAAATCTTAATTAAAATAATTTTATTATTTAATCATGTTATTCATTAAAAAACAAAATAATAAGTTATTCAGTTCAGCCACTCCAGCCCTTATCAAACCTCCATTTCCAGAAAATTCATGAAAATCGAACCCAAAATGTAAATGGTTTTGCTTCTCCACGTGGTATTTTGACAGAGTTCCATAAGATTCCCAAGAACATTCCATACAAAGCTCCCAGATTTCAAGCCGAGCCAAGGCCATTCATTGGCCGGCCGCGGCTCCATTTGTGGAAGAACGCACGCGAAAGGAGAAAGCACTGTAGGCCACTGAAGCTCACACCTCTCTGCATTATAATAATTAGAAAAATATTATATAAATATGTGCAGTGTTAATGGCGCTTTCTCTTCTCGACCTATCTTCTTTCTTTCTCTTCTTTTTCTGCTTATTTCTTAATTAATTAAACTTTTTTTTATTATTTTCTTCTTCTCTTCTTATCTCGTTCGCCATTTCCGGATCGAGGGTCTGAAAATAAGCGGAAATCCATTTGAAACAGGTGGAAGTGGAACAGTGGTTTTGTTGCAGATCTGGTGGAGTTGGACCAGAGAAGAGCCTGATTAGATTAGAGGAGTGTTTTTGAGCGAATCTTTTGAGGTGGGGTGTTGATAATCTGTTTGGAAATGGAGATTATGCTGATCCCGCGGTTTGGGTATCGAGTTCGAAGGAAAGATCCACCGTGGCCGAGGATCTGGTGGGTTTGAGCTTGGTGTGGTGAAGAAGTGGGAGGTTTTTGTAGGTTGGGAGGAGTTGCTTGGTTTTGTGGAGTTTGGTCATGGCTACTGTACAGAAATTGTCTGTATCGAGTGGAAGCACGAACGGGGGCAGTTATGGGTCGTTCAAGACTGATGCTGTTGTGTCGGATCAGTTTCCGGCCGGGCTGAGAGTTCTTGTGGTTGATGATGATACGACTTGCTTGAAGATTTTGGAGCAGATGCTTCGAAAATGCTTGTACCATGGTGAGTTCATCTTGTGTCTCTTTATCTATCTCTATATTTCTGTCAGTTAGTGGAGTTCGTGATTAAAATCAATTATTTGTTTATTTATTTCTTTGCTTGTTCTTAGTTATTTGGACAATAAATGTTGAAATTTAAGTTTTAGAACTGAAGAGCTGAGGATTGGTAGCGTTTGAATTCCAATTATGGAAAAAAACTAAGAACTTCAGATGGTAGTTACTAAAGTATAGGTTGTGAGTTGCTCTTCGTAGTTGCTTATCTGCTGTTTGCCTGGTTTTCACTTTTCAGTTGGTGCAAGTTAATCAGAAAACTGTGTACGGGTTTCCTTCTACGTCTCATGCTGGATGTTAGGGGATTTGACAGTTGAGCATATTTGTCAAGGCGTGGCAATTCTGAGCGACAGTGGGGCACCTAGTCGACTGCTAGGCACGAAGAATTTAAAAAAATGAAAAAAAAACTAAAATTTACTTAATTCCCTAGTTTTGTCTACCATTCAGCATGAATATTAACCCGAAAGAATAGCAATTCTGGAGACCTTACCAACTAACCAGTTGGCACCTTGCGGCAATTATCTTTGTTAAGATTTAATAACATTATAAGTCCTCTCAAAACATGGCAAATCATTGTATCTAGGACAATATTATTACAAATACATTAATAATACATTAAAAAACAATACTTATACAATGAACATTTAATAGAGCAATTTCATATCAAACAAGACTCATAAAAAAAATTCATATAAAAAAAGCAACTAAAGAAGGCTATAATTTTATATGAGGGAGGGAGGGACCTCTTATACTTTTGTTCTCTGTTTCCTTTTTTCTTCTTACTCTTAGATCTTTTAAATTTGAACAGTAGAACTTTAAAACAACATATACATGATATATATAGTATATTAGTATATAATAGAATTTACTAGGCTATTAACATATTAGTAATGTATAGAAATATGAATGATATTATAATAAGGTACCCATCTTGTCATTTTTGTCACCTAAGTGAGGGTTTTAAGTACAACTATGCAGTTGGTTCGGTTTTAAATACAACATTCATGTAGGCAATGTGTCCTGTGATTTCTTCTGGGCCTACGGTAATTCTGCAGTCTCATCGTACAATATGTTTTTTCTTTGTTATGCCTCTTTCTGAAGTTTCTGAGCCATAGAAGGTGGCCCAACAACTGAAGAGGATCCCATGACAGGTTTTTGAGTCCAGATTTGCTGATCACAACACATTGCTGGCCACATCCATCCAGCTGCACATTGGGAATACCGATGATATAAAGTACAAGAGATGTTCCCAATGTGCGGCTGGGTGAACATGGTCAGCAGATCTGAACTCCAGGTTTTTCTGTAGTTCCTTGAGGATGCTTACTGAATAGAGTTGAAATCATACCCATTAGCTGCACTTTCAACTGGTTGTATGGAAATTCTTATAAGCATTCAATATGGTTAGGTGATATTAACTTCTGTGCCCTCAGTTTGCTTCTCATGGAGGTTTCATTGATTTAAGTCAAAGCCACTTGACTATTTGGGATGTTAATTTGATTGGTCAATTTGGCCCCTGGGGTGGCAGTTGGAATTTCTGCACTTCAACTTGTTCACTTGTTGGGCTATAACTTTAGGGGATTCCTTTTATTTTGTTTTGTTTTGTTTTCAGTGGGGAGTAGTGGACAGTGGAACTAACATGGAAGATTTCTCATGACCCCTTTACTGCGTTGAATACTTGGTAGTTGGTATTTGTAATCCCAGTTAAGTTATTTGGTTGATTCAGCACAAATGAAGTTCAAAAAATCTGTAATAAAGATGAAGGATAATGGAGAAAAAAAGCTGAAACCAAGAGGAGAAGAAGAGCAACCAAAATTTTGGGGTTCTAATAAGTCCTCACTATCTTTTATATTGAGAATAAAAAGCTCAGAAATTACAACTCTACCCTTAATGAGGTGGCAGGAATTAAAAACAATAAAAATAGTGGCCCATGAGCCCAATAACAAATACACTAACATGCCACAAATAAAACATAAAAAGAATAGCACAACAGGCTTGATAAATAAAGGAAATGCATATCTGGCCCGTCAACTGAGTTGATGTCTTTATGGAGGCAAATTCCTTGCATTTGGAAGTTGTGACATTTTAGCTTTCACCTTAGAACAAAAGTTTTTTTTTTGGTTATTTTTGTTGGATAAGTAAGAAAGATATTGTATTAATTTCAAAAGAAAAGTATAGAATCCATCTTTTGGGAAACGGAAAAAAGTTCTCCTTAATCATTCTTTAATGCATTTCATTTTATCATAATTCTTGATTGCCTCCCAAGGATAACCAGATTTCCTTGATTCTTATGATGGGTTCCATGTTTATGAGTTTACATATGAATAACATAGGAAATTACATTGGCTAGAAGAAAGCATGACGTGTGATACTAACATCTTACATCTGAATTGTGGGTCAGCTTTCACGAAACTGAGTTAAGGATAGTCTTAGGTCTTTTATTTCATTTCTGGTATCAGTTATTGAAACATCTTGATTTTTCAGCATTAGGGAATAGCGAGTTTATTTGATGCTATATCAACTTATCAAATGAAAATCAAGCAAGTTAGATATGATTGCTATTGGATAGGCTTATGGCTAAAATATGATCATTTTAGTGGTCCTTGACTGAAATCATTATTCTTTTTTGATATTTTAGTTTCCTTAATTCAATTCTAATTTGTTTAGATTCATTTCTAGTTGGTTTTTTAAGTCCTTCAGTTGTTTGAGATTTTAGAATGGTTTTATATTGTTATGGAATTGTTATAATGAGGTTGTCTTCATCATAGGAATATCATGTTTTCTCTTTAGATTTCAAATTTTCTACATACAAGGGATTGGGACCAACATTAAATCAGATCCTTCTATGGGATTGGCCAATGTTATTATGTGGCCTCAACTGTATAGTTATTTGACAAATCATTTTGATGGTGAGTGATATTCTATTAGAGCTTGAGTGCATATAATCCAATTGCTGACTTTTGGTGTAGGTTTTCCCTGAGATGAACCTATTAAATGGTGAGTCTATTTCTCTAATCCATGGTAAACATAACAATTGAAGGGAGGGCACTTTATAGCTGTTGCAATCAGGGCACACTTGTAGCAAATCTTTTTTTTTTTTTGGGGGGGGGGAATAGGTAATGGGCACCTTTATAAATTGTTACAAAGAGTGTGTGGTGTTTACAGGAATAAGAGCCAAGCATCTCAAAAGTCCCTAGGTAGCCATATCTACCTTCCCCATTACACCCTTTCTTTTTATTTATAGTTTTATACATACAAACTAAATAACAGATTCCCCTTGGCCATCCCCAATACAGTAGTGTACTATTAATCCTTTGTTTGGCTAAAGCATCAGCCAAACAGTTTGCCTCTCTTGGTGACCATTAAAAGTGTGCTCCCAGTTTATACACCAGCTTCCTTACTAAGATGTGTCTGAACTGTTATGGACTGTGGTTGTTTTTTAGCAGATAGCCTACAATTACATGTGAATCACCTTGTCAGGATATCTTTGAAACTTAGGGGCTTTTCCAGCTTTAAACCTTGGTGCAATGCCAATAGTTCTGCCTTTGGTGTGTTTCTTTGAGCTCTATACCCCGAAAGCAATGCTAAAATCATTCTGTTATAATCCCTAAACACCCCTCAAATGCATGATTTTCCTGGATTCCCTACATTATTCCGAGTAGATTTTGAAACCTTCATTTTATTCCAATTTTGTTTTCAAAATAGGGGCTAATTCCCGAGTGCACAATGATAAATGCCTGACAAGACCCCCTTTCAGCTGGTGTTATGCATCTTCATTCTTCTTAATGCAAAAGATATTTATTAAAAAAAAAAGAAAGATGGGATCCTCCTTGCTCTTCTGCTCCCCCTCCTCCTTTTTTCTCATGCCACTCCTCTTAAGGAGGTTTATGCCTCTTACGTTTTGAACTACGCCTCATGCAACCGAGTAGTGGAATGCCTCGCGTCATGCCTCCACATTTTAAAACATTGGTCTCCTCCGATTGGATGGACCACTAACTTTCTTTCCAACCAAACCCTTGGACTTTTGGAGACTGACTGGAATCGCCTTGTACATGGTCTTATGTTGGGGTAAACTAATGGCGATCCAATTGACCATAATGTATGGATAAAGGGTGTAAGTGGGCTGGTAGAGAGGCTACCGGGGATTGTAAAGTCCTGGCACGTTTTGCATAGTTATATGTAGTTCAGAACCACCGGTTTCAAAGAACGAGTGCAAAGTAGAGAGACCATGGTCAACAATGATTCCAACACAAGAACAACCTTTGGAGTGATCTTTAAATGCAAAGTTTAAGCCTGGATGGGAAAGTAAAGGGTGATATTAATAGTTCTCCCCTTCCACAACGACATGACCACTTCATCTATGATTGTTCTTTTGAAACAATTTGTAATACCCTTGTGGGGTTGAGAAAGTTGGCCATCCTTGATTAACTCATCCTAGTTTTGGATCAAAAGCTTCACAAGCTCAAGGATGACATTGGCAGTTCTCCCCTTCCATAATGAAGCAACCCCTTCATCCTTGATTGTTCTTTTGAAATATTTGGTAATACTTGATGAGGGGTAATTTGGCTGACCAATCACAAGGAGACATGTGGTGAGCCTGAACCATTTGACGATACCTCGACACCACATGAGACAGGTTGGGTGAAGCCGAGACGACCCAAACCGACCAGCCTAGCTTACATCCTGACTTGAGAAAGGCTAGCAGGTCGCTCCTCGATAGGGTGGTGCATATCACTTCGGGGGGGATAAGCCAATGACCTTGGAGGTTGGCATGGTCCCTCCAACCTGGGCAGACTTGAGTAATAAATAGACTTCTGGGGTACCGATCCTCTGACCTATGTGGCAGGACGTCCTTATTCGGAATGGCACGGTTATCGGTGCCGAGTCAAGTGGTGGCACGATGCCTACCTGATATGCATGTCCCTAGTTCCCACACGATTTGGAGAGTTTGAATGTGGATCACCGCCAACGTGGAAGGAGCGCACTCTGAAGATAACGGACCGATAAGGCCGATCGTTTTCGGATATCTCAGACACGGAACACAGACCTCGACACCTATAAAAGGACCTCACTATTCCTTTAGAAGGTATAGGCAATCTATGCAACTTACTCTTTGTTCTGTCAAGCTCTTTACTCTCAACACCCTCATTGCTAACTTAAGCATTGGAGTGCCTAGCATGGGTTTAGCACCCCGGGTACTCTGATCCTGTGTCTTTTTGCAGTTCAATGGATCGACCTTATCAGCCCGTCCGTTCGAGCTGTCCTCCAATAGGGAGATCGGCAAATTCCTGCAACATCAATACCCTTGTAGGGTTTAGAGAGTGGCCAGCCTTGATCATCTCATCTTGGTTCTTGATCAAAGGCTTCGCATGCTCAATGAGAGCAACAGTTGTTTTGGATACGGCAAAAAATTTCACTCAAAAGGAAATCAATGGCAAAGTTAGTAAATCCTTTCTCTTTGAGGGCTTGGAAGAAGGTAAGCAGATGAGGTAAGTCAGGTAACAATGGATGGGTCATGCCACCATCATTGCTGCTGCTGCATAGATGCACCAACAATTATAGAAATCCTACATTTCTATAATTCCCATCTCATATGCATAGCACCTTGATTCAAGGCATTGCATTTGTAGAGTAGTGCTGATTCAAGAGATGGCATACGACTGGTTGCTCTGGGCAATACAAACAATGAGAAAAAACCAAAAAAAAGGGAGATTTTGGCCTCTGTTTGTAATCCCGCCTGCACTGGGTTGGGTGATGGGCTACCCCCTGTTGTGTAGCCCTTCAGAAGATATCAAAAAATGATTGAACAACAAAGAAAGATAATAACGGAGATTCGGAGAGTTAGTAAATTAATATTCAACTATGAAATAAATTACCTACTATGAATGAATGGTAGGTCCTAATGGAGTCAGTGCCACTGGGTTTCTCTAGGAGTTGGCACCTTCTTAAGTTTGGAGTCAACACCATAAATACCTTTGGGATCCAGTTATAGAAAGAATGGAGAATAAGCTCTCATCTTGGAAGGCTAAATACCTTTCATTTGGGGGGAGAGTTACTCTTTTGAAAAGCACACTTGCCAATCTTCCCACATATTTCTTGTCCCTCTTTCCAATCCCAACTAAGGTGGCCAAGAAGCTGGAAACTTTGCAGAAGAAATTTCTTTGGAAGGGCTGGGAAGAAGAAAAAAAATCGTCTTGTTAGGTGGGATCAAATCTGTCTCCTTATGGAGGAAGGTGGTTTGGGGTTAAGGAAAATTAAGGTCTTCAACTCGGCTCTCCTTAGTAAATGGTTGTGGGGATTTGCTCAAGAAAGAAGTGCTTGGTGGAGGACTCTTATTGCAGTTAAATTTGGGGTGACTAGGGGCAGTTGGGGTTCTCTGGATCCTTTCCCAAACTGGGGCTGCTCCATTTGGAAAGGTGTAATGGAAAATTTCCCCTCGTTTGTGGAAGGTCTAAGCCTTAAAGTTGGAAGAGGTGATAGAATCTGTTTCTTGAAAGACCCCTGGTGCATGGAGAACCCTCTGGCTGATACTTTCTCTCTGATATCAATGTGCTGCAAATCAAGATGCCCTGATTGCTGATTGTTATTCCACCTTAGATAATGTGGTGACTTGGATTCCCCAGTTCAGAAAGAATCTGTTTGATTGGGAGCTGGAAGAGGTTGTGGATCTTCTGGCAACTCTTCAAAGTCAGAGCGTTGACATCAATTTGGAAGATGAGTGGATTTGGAAGTGGAGTAAGGATGGATGCTTCTCAGTCAAATAACTGGCTCTTAAGCTAAGCAGTTCAGGTGTTGTGAATTTTCCAAATATGCAGATTTGGAATTCTTGCAGTCCTTCTAAAGTTAACCTAGTATGGACTATGGCCCTCAACAAATGTCTGTCCAAAGTTAACCTGGAGAGGAGAGGAATTCAGCTCCCAGATGTGTCCTGTGGTCTGTGTGGACTGCAGCCAGAATCTTCTGATCATCTGTGCCTGCATTGTCCTGTTGCAGCCCAGGTGTGGGCTCACTTCATCAATGTTGTGGGGATCAACTAGGTCATGCCGAACTCTGTCAAAGACCTATTATGCTGTTGGAAAGTCAGTGGTTTGAAGGAAAGAGGAAAAGTGGTTTGGAAGGCAATCCCTGCAGCTGTTCTTTGGTCCATTTGGACTGAGAGAAATAGCAGAGTTTTCTGCAACAAAAAGAAGAATCCAGAAGAGATTGTGCAGAGTGCAGTCAGAAAATTAGCTTCCTTGATTGCTGTTACTCCAGCTTTCAATCATTTGAATGTATTTCAGTATCTGAGAACACAGTTGTTCTGGTGTCTTGTTGAGTGCTGGCCAGTCCTTTTTGGGTTGACTCCTGTTGTATCTTCTTTCATTTATTAATAAATTTACCTTACCTTTTCAAAAGGAGAAAAACACCATAAATATTAGTAGAGAAAACTCTTTCATTCATTCATTTATTCATTCTTTTTTTATCAGTATTCATTCATTTATTCATTCATTAAATGTGTTTATGTAGAGGATACGAAATAATTTCTTTTGAGATTTACAATATATTTATTTCCCTACTCATATATTCTTTTAAACCAATTCATGAGGATCCTCCATTAGTAAAATATCATACACGTATGCTGCACTATACCTATTCATTAACCTCTTGTATGAACCTATTAAGTTCATTGGGTCTTACAAACTAGGAGCAGGACTAAACCCTGTATATTGTAGGCTCTTTATATGTTACAAAGCCCTCATGGGCTGGCAATATGGCTCAAGTGTGGCTGGTGGACACATGCTCTCATACTTCTCTTGCTACTTAGTGATTTACTTTATCACCAAGGAAAAAAAATAATAATACATCTCAAGTGTGGATGATGGTGAAAGGCACTTGGTTGCCCTCAGGCTGCCTGACCCTGTGTTTTCTTCTAGTTCGATATTAAGCAATTTTGCAAATATTTGTTCTTTATATTTTAAATTTCTATGTAAGTGTTACTTTTTTCAAGCTTGTTTTAGTTCACTGCACTAATATTTTTGGGTGTTTCCCTTATCCTTCCTTTTACCTTCCTTTTTTGACTTTGTATTGAAAGTATCCATTGCTATATTTCTTTATCTTATTGATGTTCTGAAAATTCTACAACTAGAAAATAACAACTTACACAATTTTTACTTTTTCAGTTACAACATGCTGCCAGGCTACAGTTGCTTTAAATCTTCTCCGGGAAAAAAAGGGTTGTTTTGATGTGGTAATAAGTGATGTTCATATGCCTGATATGGATGGATATAAGCTTCTTGAACATGTTGGGCTGGAAATGGATCTGCCTGTTATCAGTGAGTAATCTTTGGTTTCTTCTTAATGCTTTAGTAGGTGCATTTTGATAAGCTTTTGCTTTAAAGCTAAAAGTATCTTTTCTCTTCATACTTCCAAAAGTAGATACTTGTTCTGTTTGTAGGCTTTCTTTGTCTCTTCCTTGCTTAGGTCACTTTACTACTTTCGAAAACCCAAAAAGTAAGATATTTGTATGTATTAGCAAACATGCTTTATGATTTCTTTTTGGTTCTCAGAGTCAAAACTGAGATTGCTTCTGAAGTTTTTTTTTTGGATCAATGCTTCTGAAGGTTTATCCAGATAGGCCTTTAGATTTATTGGTTTCCTGTTTCCTGAGCTAACTTGATATTCTCTTCTTTAGTGATGTCTGCTGATGGAAGAACAAGTGCAGTGATGAGGGGGATCAAACATGGCGCTTGTGATTATTTGATTAAGCCTGTACGTGTAGAAGAGCTAAAGAATATTTGGCAGCATGTTGTTCGGAAAAGGTGGAATGAAAATAAAGAACATGAACAATCAGGTAGCATGGAAGATAATGATCGCCATAAACGGGGATCAGATGATGCTGAATATACTTCCTCTGTTAATGAAGGAACAGATGGTAATTCAAAATCTCAGAAAAAAAGGAAGGATACTAAAGAAGATGAAGATGATGGAGAAATGGAAAATGAAGATCCATCAACATCAAAAAAACCACGTGTAGTGTGGTCAGTGGAGCTCCATCAACAGTTTGTTAGTGCTGTCAACCAGCTTGGAATTGACAGTATGGCTGCTATCTCCTTGCATTTTGTTTTCATTCACATGTATTTTCCTCCTTAAAGAAGTAAATTTTGTTATCAACAACAAAAGTCAAAATTTTATTGCATTATAGAGAGAAATATAACCAAAAGGCACACTGCC
This sequence comes from Nelumbo nucifera, assembly GCF_000365185.1. The sequence continues at coordinate 5,059,387 of NW_010729074.1, forward strand.
ACTGTAATGCCCCACAAAATGAAAGGTTCATGTTGTTGACGAAATACTAACTCTCTTGATCTAATTTATTTTTGCTTCTGATTGTAACCATTTCTTGAACATGGTAGATTTAAATTTCTTTTTCTTCTTGATTGTTAGTGATGCAATTTTCCTGCTTTCATTGCAGAGGCTGTTCCAAAGAGAATACTTGAACTAATGAATGTTCCGGGTCTAACCAGAGAAAATGTTGCCAGCCATTTGCAGGTTTGGTCTTAACCTACTTATGGATTTTTCTTGTTGCATGTGTTGACAAACAAATTTTCTTTCTTTCCCTTTTTCTCTGACAAGTTAATCAATCAGTGGAGATCTTGTTAGAGCAGATAGATTCTTCAAAAATATCACATTTCTTTCCTCCCATTACCCCCAACATGGAGCAAAAGGAACCATGACCCAAAGAATATGGAGTTCTGAACCAAGTTTATAAAATAAAAGCAGAGATACTACAATGATACGATGTCCTTTGAAATGGACGTGCCGTACTTCACAACTCCTTTTTTTTGTTCAATTTCACAACTCTTTATATTGAATTTTATATACTTGAGGGAGAAAGGGACTGTTTTGGAATGATATACAGGGTGCTACAAAAAAAAATGCTTGTATTCATATTGAGACTTCAGGAGTCATATTTGTAGTCCCATAATGTGATCCATATATAATCTTACACACTTGCATTTGGATTCATGAACTGGAGTCATACAAGCCTTATCCTAACTATTAAGTCCTCAGGTATTTATTTAATCTTGGTTTTCAAGGCAATGCCCATGTGGAGCCCCTAAATGATGCCTAGCAAATAAGGTGTTTTTTGTGGGATTGCCTTTACCTTGGTATTCTTGTATGGAAGCTGTAGAAATTTTAGGTTTTAGTATTTCTAAACTGTATCATAGTTTATAAATAAGGTAAAAGGGTGTAAAATGGCATCAGAAGGACCAATAGTCATTTTATAGAGCCATGAAATGGGTTTAGGGGAGGGAAACTACAACAGTGTTGAGAAAGTATTATGTTCACTGTAGTAGGACTGTAGGGTTTGAACTAGTACCTCATCATGTATTTTTCACAAGAGGCCTCTACTTCTTCTAATTTCCTTGACCAAAACAAAACGTTGATTCTCTTTATAGAAGATCAAGGGTCTTTTCTCTTTCATCTGTTGTTTATCTATAATCCTTCATAATCACGACACTACATCTTTCTATCTGTATCCAGAGCAAAATCTCTTCCCCTTTCATTTCCTTTTCTTTGTACTTAACACACTCAGACATTTGATGTTCTCTCTCTCTCTCTCTCTGTCACATTCAACATATTAAGTTCTCTATCCCTTCATTGGTTTGTTTTATTTTATTTTTTGATTTAATTTTCACATAATCTTTCTGTATCTGCCTCTTGTATTAACAGAATAACATTTCATCCCCTAGTTATTTTTCATAGGCCATGTGATGTTGTTTAAGCCCTACTTTTAATGTTTGATTCTTTTATGTTTTTTGATTGGTAACTGTTAAGTTATATTATTTCAGTTGTTAAACATGGGGAGGAAGATTTTATGTATTGGCCCAGGTAAGAAGAGTTTCACCTTGTCGGTTAGGATTAATTTTTTGCTGCCCTTGGGATGGGTATTCAGTAGGAGATAAGGAAGGCTGTACCGCCCTACCAGTATGATGATTATTCACTTAGGAGGTACATTTTATAGAGAGGAGAATTATTGCCTCCATGCATGAGACTAGAAACTGAAACTGGGATAGGAATAAAGGTATTCATTGACTTTCTAACTTATTTGGTGGTGAATAGAGGTGGCTTGGTATTAAACTTTATGTAGGTAGGGTATCGAAGAAACAAAATGATTGGGAAGTTGTTTGTTTACTTTTTACTTTCACAATTGTAGATCCTCTAATATTTATTTACCAATTGCAGTTCCTCTTACAAGATACTACTTGTTGCTAAGTCTTCATAAGTATTAGATATAAATGAATCCCAAGTAAAATATGATAGGAGATCTAGCTGTGCAAGAAGTATTTATTCAATCTGCCAAATTCTTATAACCCTCATAGTATTGTTTCTCTGTATCAAAATATTTAGTGATGGGACTATGATCCCATTGCCCCTTCTACATGGAGAGTACTGAAGGGAAATATTTCTCTTTTCTTTATCATCTATAAATATCCATTAATGTTTTGATGATAAAAATACCTTAAAGCTGTTCTTTTAATCTGCAGAAATTTAGACTATATTTGAAGAGACTAAGTGGAGTAGCTCAACAACAGGGTGGGATTCCTAGTTCATTTTGTGGGCCTGTAGAATCCAATGCAAAAATGGGTTCACTAGGTAGGCTTGATATTCAAGCATTGGCTGCTTCTGGCCAAATTCCTCCACAAACATTAGCTGCTTTGCATGCTGAACTTTTAGGTCGACCGACAAGTAACTTGGTGTTGCCAGCAATTGACCAACCAGTTCTTCTACAAGCATCACTGCATGTATCCAAGTGCCTTCCTGTTGAGCGTGGTGTATCATTTGGTCAACCTTTAATAAAATGTCCATCTAACATATCCAAACCATTTCCTCAGTCCAACATATCTATTGAGGATATTCCTTCAGGCCTAGGAACATGGCCAGCTAATAGCCTTGCAGGAACAGTGGGCCCAGCAAGAAATCTTGGGGGCTTGAATACCCATAACAGTAGCATGTTAATGCAAATGTTACAGCAACAGCAACAGCAACAGCAACAGCAACAGCAACAGCATCCGCATCAACAACAACATCAGAAACAACAACAGTGTATTCTACCAGAAACTAGCCACACGATTAATGTGCAGCCTTCCTGTGTTGTTGTACCATCTCAATCGTCAACCAATTTTCCAGCAGGAAATACTACTGTTTCCCTCAATCGAAATTCCAGCTTCAGTACTGGTACTGTCATTGATTACAGCCTGCATTCGGGGCAAACAAATAATGGCTCCTCGAGTATCGGACAGGTCCCAGATGGGGACTTGAAAAACATTGGTGTGCTTAATGGGTATGCTGTTCCAAGTTCCATTTCCCCAACAGTCTCATCTTGCTCAATCCAGCCTGACAATAGTAGTTGGCATGTTCAGAATTCAGCAATAAATTTTAGTGTTGCCAATCGATTGCCCGAGCTTGTTTCCAATTCTTGTGAGATTCAAGGTTCTTATGTTACAAGGCCTGCTGCATTACCAGATCAAGGGCCTGGCAGGAATCTTGGATTTGTTGGTAAAGGAACTTCCATTCCTAGCCGGTTTGCAGTAGATGATCTTGAACCACCAATGTGCAACATGAACCAAGTGAAGACATTTGGTGATAGTAATGGTGGCATAGTGAAGCAAGAGGCCGATTTAGACTATATGGAGAATGCTAAAGTGGGTGCCCCTGTATTTCAACAATATTCTTCAAATGATCTCATGAGTGTTCTCTCCAAATAGGTAATAGAAACTTCTCGTTCATAGAAATGAGGATGTTCATTCCCTTCTTGTTATTTTGCATTTCATTCCTAATATCTAATGAGACAAGGAAATATGCAGCATTGTTTTTATGGTGTTTGAACTTTTGTGATGTTTCATGATTTCACCTGGAATCAAATTCCATAGATGCGATAATTTTTCTTCTCTTTTCTTTAAGAGCTGGGGTTAGATACTGGAACTGACCAGAATTTGATGGTTATGTAGGATGTCAAACAATTTAAAAACAGTAATGATCTTAAACTTCCATCAGATCAATTCCTATTGATAGTCAAAATGAAGCCAAGATTGAAATCAGTTTATGGGAACTAAAATGTTTTCGGAGTTAAATGGCAGTAATTTTTGTGGTGTGGATCATGTTGTGTGCTGTGGGTAGCCTACCCAAACTAGTATGCTTCTTGTTTGACTTTCCAGATAAGCACAAGACAAAGTGGAGATGCCTTGAAACTATTTGCTCTGTTCAGAAAAGAAAATTAATTGTTGTATCAATGTAGGCTTTTACGTCAATCTTGTAAACAAAAGACAAATATCAGTTCTGACTTTCTTTCACTTTGCTAGATTTAATTTTGTCACTGCTGATCAAGAAAAGGTACTTTATTGCTTTCATCACCTGAGCCTTTTATTATGACAGTATGCTGTTCAAGTCAATCAAAAGAATTAATTGTATTTTCACTTTTCTTAATGAAACATGACTGTGGTAGATCTTTTTAATCATGGACTTTAATCAAAATATGATTGATCAATATGATAAAAAAAATCAGATTCACACATGTTGGAATTTCCATGTGAATAGTATGGTGTGACTGAAATTTGCCTAATATCATAATATTGTCTTATCTATTTATTCAGTTATTTACATAAATTATCATATTTACTACTACTCTCTCAAAAAGTAAATGCTGTCATAATACATAATCTCACGAAACACATCTCATATGATGTTTGCATTGTTTGAAAAAACTCAATTATTTGGTGATTCGTAATAGTATAATTCCCATGACATCTAAGTTTGTAAACAGGCATTTTTCTGTATTTCTGCTGGATCTCTCATAGTCTTACTACTTGCAGTAAACTGAACTTACAATACATGGTGATCATGTGGAACGTGGATTGGTGGAGAGATTTAAACAATTGGATTCTGGTAAAAGATTCCATATAATGTTTATAATTCTTGCCATAGATTCCTTGGGTTAACATCCTGTTTCCCTGAAGAAAACTGCTGTCTGCTCCAATATACATGGAGGTAAGGACTCCTAGGATTTCTCTGTATTTGGGCTCTGATTAATGAAAGTGAAAGAGAGAAATTTTATTGTACAATAGTTGCTTACAGTGTTTGGAGCATGTTTTATATGCAGTCATGAAGTGTTATTCCCTCTAACTAGTTATTAGGGAAATAATTTGTGTTCAATGTCTCCCTTTTAACTATGTATCAGGGAAACAAGTTGTGTCCAGAGTCTGAATCTGGTTTGAGTTGGCATCTTTTCCTAAACTTAGTGGCATTTCTCCTATTTTTAATGGGAAAGAAAATGAAGATTTTGCAATTAACTGTAACATAATACCTGTTACTTTCTTTCATGAAGGTGGAAACTTGAAAGATTAGTATCCATGTTTAGGGCCATTTTACTAGTTGAAGGCTTGCCTGAAGTGCACTGAATGGTTGCCATGAGATGATATGGGCAATTAAACAATTTACCAATAGTGTATATGCCACACACATTAGCTGATGTCTGCTACCTTTGTTTGTTTTGAGCATCTAATGTTTTAGGAATGCAGAATTTTAGACCATTCTAAAGAACCAGCAAGAACTGATCTGTTGAAGGTTAGAAGAACTAGGGGCAGACCAAAAAGGATATGGGTTGTAGTGACAAATGATCTAAGGGCCCATAGTTTAGGAAATAACACTAAATAGTACTCAGTGGCAAAACAGGATTGATGTAGCTGACCTCATATAGTTGGGACAAGGCTTAGATGGTGATGATGAGATTTTCAGTCCATCAAAGGTTGTTAATTTGTGATCATCTGTGGTAGATGTGAGAAATAGAAATAACTAAACTATGAATGTATGCTCTGCACTTGCGGTGGTTCATTGGCTGCATATGGCATTTGGCTAGAGCAAAGCAAAGTCAGTCATTGCTGCGGCTAACCATTGTTCTGGAATCATCTAACCAGGCTAAACCTTTGTTCAAGAGGATTCTGGAGATGGGTTACCAAATTGAGGACTTATATGTTATGTATGAGAGACTCTTAAATTTGCAGCATCACAAAAAATACAATCTCACTGCATAAAGAACTTAATTGCTAAGCTTTGAATGTGTGCATTGGATAGAAAGAGGTTGCTGTGATATCTATAGATTATGTTGGCAAGCATCAATAGCATGGAAGGATATCTAGATAGGATAAGTGTGTTGACCACCACAGATGTAAACTGTTGTGTTTGGCTATCTATATGATTCAATTAGTGCAGGAGATCAAGATATATCATGGTGGAACCAATCTTTCCTTCAGCTAGCATCTTCTTGACAGCTACTTTCTGCCTGAAGTCAGAGTATGTTAGTTGGAGATTCAAATAACCAGAAAGGTAGAATCTGCTTAATGCTTATCATGCTTGGCTGTTCTAGGTTGTAGTATGAAGATAAAATTCATCAAAACAACAGTGTCCTTCAAGGTGGTGGTAACAAACAAAGTTCTGTAACCCGCCTTAAAGACGCTTTGTTGTACTAGCATTGGTTTTGCGCTCGGCATACGGCATAGCCCTTCAAAAGTCAAGTTGTTGATTTCTGTGGTGGCCATCTAACCTGAAGTCCTTAACTTTTCCAAGAGGTTTAAGATTTCAGGCCCGTTTGATAAGGGCTTAAGTGATAACTGAATGACTTATTGCGTTGTCTTTTAGTTGATAAAATAATTAAACATAAAATATTGGGGGGTTGGCTCAACCCAATTTCAATTTCAGCCATCAAAGAGCTCTTAAACTAAACTCTTCAAAATCTTGTTCACTAAAAGACAAAGCAATTAGTCATTCAGATCAATCACTTTAGCTGCAAGCTGACGGGTTTCCAATTCCAAAAATTGTGCTAACTGCTAAGGTGCCAAGAGGAGGAAAAAACACAGTTCACATCTGCTTGACCACGGTCGCAGCAATCAAACCAAAATCAGATTTGTCGGGTATTCATTCAAATTTAGTGGTTTCTAATTGGTTAAAGTTATTCAGGCAATATTACCTTTCTGATTTCATAGATAAGATATTGCCTTGTATAGAAGGTTTTCCGATGATATCATGATTCATGCATTCATTTCAGTATCTGTTATGCTTCCCCTTGTTCCATGTAAAAAAAAAAAAGGTGAAAAGCAAACTAACAAGGTGTTGCTGGGCAAGAGGTAAGAGCTTTTAGCAATGGCAACAGTGCAACATGATTGGTTTTGTTTTGAAAAACAAAATTCTGCATGTTTGGCGAATACCCCCTAATTGGTGGTTTAGTGGGTCGGACTCTAATAGATTCTGCTAAAATAAAGTAGTGGTTTTAGACTTTTAGTGTTTGGGCAATTATGGGGGCTATTTTGAAATCAAACGAATTCCCTTCTACATGATTTGGACGGTTTGGCTTATCGCCATGCCCCATGTTTGAGAACCCACGTTTCTCCTACATCATCATCACCCTAAAGCTTTCAGAGTTTCAGTCAATTAATCTCAAAACGGACCCCTTTGCTTATCAGCTTTTTTTTTTTAATTATTAATATACTTGGCTTACTAGCAATTGGTAGATCATCTTCCTCGGGTTGGGTCCACAGGGAGTGCGGATCTGCTCCTCACGGAGCATGCTTCACACCAACCTCACAGCACGTATCATCTGTGTATTTAATTCATGGAGAGATGATTAGGATGCACGGCTGAAAAGTGTTATGAGGTCAGTGTGAGGCATGCTGAGGAGCAGATCCAATCTCGTCCACATGATGCATTGAGCAGTCTGAAATCCCTGGATAATCATCATCACCATCAACGTCTAAGATTTTATCGTACGAATTTTATTTCAACATTCCGTTCTATGTATGAAAAGACAATTCAGGATCTATGAGCTTTGAGAGTTAAGAAAAAGTTTTGTTTGTGCTGGCAACAAATATAATGCAACTCTCCTTTATCCCAGCCTGGGACTGGCAGCGCAAGGCAAGTTCACAATGGTATGGCCTAGGATGCATTCCATGTTTTTATCCTTGGCACTTAATGCATTAGAGACTAAGGCTGTGTTTGAAATTGGTGTAAATCAAGAACTGATGTAAAAGTTTGTGCTGGTTTGATTTTGTTAGTATTTGGAAGAGTGTAATTATTATCGATGTAAACTCTACATCGGTTCAGTTTTGCTTGCGTTTGGATGGAGTGGAGTTTTATGTCGTGAATTAGTGTAAAACCTCATCAAATGTAAAGTTTTACTTTGATTAGAATTAGTGTAAAACCTCATCAAATGTAAAGTTTTACTTCGATTACTGATGTAAATACTACATGATAAAATCTATGTAAATTTTACACTGATCACATTACATTTTTCAAAAGTGCAATAGTCATTGAATCACGGTTCAGTATAAAATGTCATCGCTATACTTTTACACCGATGACGTTTTACACCAATTCCAAACACAGCCTAAGGTTGTGTTTGATTGTGGTGTAAATGTAAATCGGTGTAAAACTCCACTATCGATTCATATTTACATACGTTTGTTTCAAGTGTAAAAGCGGACCGATGTAAAACTCCACACCTGGTCTATTTTTTCAGACGTTTGTTTGGGATGTAAAGTTTACATTAAAAATTGATGTAAAACACTTTTTTCAATTGACTTTTTCATCATAAATTAATGTAAATAATACATCAATTTTGTCGATGTATCATTTACATCAATTCTCACATAAAAAATTTCGCAATGGTGCATTCAATTTTTAAACCGATGGACTGGACTTTTGCATGGAGAATTTTCCACTGCAATCAAATGCGGCTTAATGTTCAAAGCATTTGAAATGCAAAGAGTATTGAAAAGGCAATTGTAAATATGGTGAATTGTAAAGGCAATTGTATATGCTATGGTTTGGTGACACATGAATATGGTGAAAAAATTAAAATATGAAATGCATTGACTCCACTAGTTTGAGCCTCAGATTATTATAAATAAGATTCATAAACTTAGTTTATGCGAGCATGAACTATCAGAACACACTTGGGAAATGTAGAAAAATGATAGAACTAATATTCAGGAAAGTCCTATAATTCTTATTAATATTTATCAAAATATAAAATTTAATTGTTAGCTTTATTTTTTCAAGTTTTTTTTTATAAGCATGCTTTAAGAAAAGAAAATGTCTAAAGGTTCAAATTTAAAGAGCGACAACTAGCTGAAGCATGGTGTAGTGGTGGGCTTGTTGTCTTGCAACCTAAAATTTGGTTTAAATCATTCTAGTTGCAAATTTTATACCGCAAAAAATATGGCTTGATTATAAGTCAACGAGAGAGAATAATGGTTTAAATATAGGAGCTAATGATGTGCGAGAGAATTAGAAGAGTTAATGACGTGATTTGAATGGAGGGAATTTAACGAGAGAGAGAAAATGGATTGTAACAGTAGGTATCAAGTATGTATTAGCTGATAGGACTGGTACGGTCAGTGTATCAATTGATGTTTTGGATACGGATGGAATGGAGTTTCGGCCATTCCACCAATTTTGTGTGCCATTAAATTGTAAAATCAGTATGTATCGGCCCATATTGACCGCTATATATCAATGCTTTAAACTTTGAATGGAGTCTAAGGTTGTCTTTGGTATCATTGCCACTAGGGGTGGATATGAACTGAGCCGAGCCAAATATTTGGCTATTCGAGCTCGATTTGTTGAAATAGTCTTAGGCTCAAAAGCTTGATTTGAGCTAGAGACTTGAGTTCGAGTTCGGTTCAGTTCAAAGCTTGTAAGTTCGAATTCAGCTCAGCATGAGCTCAATTACAAGCCAAGTTTTTTCTAAAAAATAAAAATATATTTATTATTTTATATACAATAAAACAAGAATTATAAAAACTATTTATTATTATTATATATATATATATAAATTGTTTTTATATTACATACAAAAAAATAAGAATGATAAAAATTAATATACATAAAAATAAAAATAGTATTATATATAATAAAAATTTTTTATTTATATATTTATATGTATATGTATGTATGTATATAATAAAAATTATTTATTTATTATATTAGGCTTGTGAACCTCACAAACTGAGCTTCATTGGGCTCGAGCTCAGCTCGATTAACAAACAAGCCTATGTATCAAGCTTGAGATTGGCTAGAAGCTCGGTTTAAACTGAGCCGAGTCGAGCTCGAATAACTCGTGAAAAGCTCGGCTCGTGGGCACCCCTAATTGCCACTTCTACTTGCAAGGTTTTTAGGTTGGCCAGTGCAATTTTAGAAGAATATATACCACAAATTTTAGGAGAATATAACATTTGGTACCATTGTTACTTTAGGAAACATTAAATTTGTAAATGACGGCACTCGATTCAACTCGATGCCTTTATTTTTATTTTTTTAATGAAAGTGGTTATCTGATGTGAAGTAATGTGACAAGACCATTTCTCAAAAATTTGTATTGATCAACCTAAAATGTTACAAGTTGAACGGGCAATGGTACTAAACACAACTTAATTAATTATATTACTTTTATCATAGCCCTTTCAGAACTCTTAACATACATCAAATTCACTCAATATTTTAATAGTACTAAGTGGTTGATACTTGGTAAGCTCCCTACTAACTTAGTTGTAGCAGAGATTTGGTATCACTTCTGCCTTCACTGGGGTTGGGGGGCTATGGATTTACAGCAAAGACTTGGTAAGATGGCTCTTGTATCAACCACTTTTTTTTAATGCCATCATATCTATGCTAGAAAATTTAAATAAATCATAATAAAGTATATCAATAGTATCTTAACTTTTCTACCAATATACATATTTATCCAAAACATATCACAATCTTAAAATTGTCTTTCTAATATTCTTTGCATTTTTTTTTTTTTTACTTTGAACCTTGACACTCTCCAATGCAAGTTCGACTTCCATTAGGGCAACACCCATTCGAGCAGCCTTTACAGTCTTGCATTGGGAATATCTCTACATTCATTGCTTTATTTCATGGGGAAATATTCCTGGTACAAGGGTGCAAGAGGCTGTTGGGATGGTGTGAGCATGGGCTTGCTTTGATGAAAGCCAATCTCCCCCAATGCACAAAAAATTCGCTAATGGTGAGAAGCGATGAAAACATAGTTCTCAAACAAGTGAGAAACTTTTATCGAGGGAGGCAAGTTGAGCGTCGTCTTCTTCTCAGCCGCCATCCAACCTGTACTCACCGGTGTCATCTCCGATGACCTTTTCTAAAGGTAAGCTCATATTTGGGTTCTTCTCAAGACTTTCATTCGTTTCTGTACTATTTTTACCTATTTTCATTGAATGAGCTTCCCACAAAATTTTCCCAACACCTAGAGCCATCTGTGGTCATCTAAATTCGAAAAAACATTTGATCTACCATTCTCAGTGCTTATTTTAATGCTGAAGCTCTAGATCTAGCTTCTAGTATCTGCCTTTTTCCAGATCTGGGGTTCTTTCTAGATTTGCTCTATTTGTTTCAGGCTTGCCATTAGATCTGGTGGTGTTTGTTATTAAAGCCTTCTCCGTTTTGGCTCTCTATTTTTGTCAGAAGTACCTGGCAGATTAAAATGGTTTATGAAGCTTACATTGAGAATGTTTGAATCATGGTTTTTAAAACCAAACCGGTGACCGAATCAGTCAAGGGTCCGGTTACTGGTTTGAACAGTCCTACCGTTTGACCCGAATGGTTGACCCATTCTGACAAAAAAAAAGAAAAGAAAAAGAAAAGCGGTCAAAACTGTTCAAATGGTTAACTGGCCGATTCAGCGGTTTGCTGACCAAAATCAACAGTTTTGGGGGGGGGGGGAACGGAACCGATCAAGTGACCGGTTTCCGGTTTTTCCGGTCTGGCTGTCCAGTCCGGTACAGTTTTGAAAACCATGGTTTGAGTTTTCAAGAGAATTACGGTCTTCAAATTGCACGTAATGTGTACTTGTTTCTCTATCGTGTTGTTTGTATATGGGATGAATTACTGTTAATATTGCCATGCCATTTATTACCTCTATTTTCTTGTTAACTCAACCCAGTCCTCTTAATTTGCTTAGCCGATAGTAGTAATTCTTGTTTCTTTTTAATATTGTTTTGTTCTTTTTTACAATTGTTGCGATACACTTTTTCCATTGCGAAGAGTGATTGAATATGGTAGTCTCAGTCAGCGATTTGGATGCTTCGGTGGAAGTTTTGGTTCATCTTTTGGGTTATATTATTCTGGTTTTCTTCGCATGTAACTTTTATGTATGAGCATTAATCTTGCTTTTTCCCCTTGCTGAATTAGTTGTTCCCATTGTTCTTTTGGATTGTATTTATTTTTCTTTCTGAACTAGGATTTGGACATTTAGACGTGGCTCCCCTTTTGAAGTATGGAAAGACCTCGGGTTGTAGGCTCAGATTGTGGTGGTTGAGTTCTAGTTGATTTCGACCTTTCATACAAATAATAAAGAAAATAAAGAGTGACCTGATGATATAGGAAAATGGAGTGCAATAAAGATGAGGCCACCAGGGCAAAAGAAATTGGTGAGAGGAAGTTTACAGCAAAGGACATTGCTGGTGCGAAAAGAATTGCTTTGAAGGCCCAAAATTTGTATCCAGGCCCAAAACTCTTGATGTTTATATCTCTGCAGAGAACAAGATAAGCGGGGAGGCAGATTGGTATGGGATACTTGGTGTTGATCCTTAGCTGATGATGAACAGTACAGGAAACTGACTCTCATGCTTCACCCTGACAAGAACAAATCTGTCGGGGCAGATGGGGCTTTTAAGCTTATTTCAGAGGCCTGGAGTTCGTTATCTGACAAAGCTAAGACAGCAGCATATGACCAAAAGAGGAATTCCAACAGAAAGTTCCACCTGCACCACCTGGTGCAAATGGTTTTTATAATTTCACCAACAATCCAACCTCAAATGCAAAGCCTCCAAAGAGTGGCAATCGGGTAGGTACTGCATCTGCTCCTGCTTCATCCCATCCATCAAAACCTAATACATTTTGGACTGCATGTCATCGTTGTAAGATGCAATACGAGTATCTCAGGGTTTATCTGAATCACAATCTCCTTTGCCCCGATTGTCATCCCAAAAACAAGTAAGATAACTGGTCTCAGCAACCAAACACAATTGACAGAATTGAAAAAATAAAATTTCCCTTCTCATCCCAACCCATCCCATTTCATCTCATCCTTTCTCGGCAACCAAACTCACCATAACTGAACAAGGCAAAAGATAAGGTTTGAAGATATTAACTTTGATTAGTAAAGCAAATGAGAGAAGCCAGCTGAGCCCTTTCATTATGTCGGCTTGTGTTGAATGAATCCTGTGAGGCAAGCCTGAGACCTATTTTGGTGGTTTGAGTGAGTCCGGATCTACTCTTCACAACGGGGCGCCTCACACCATCCTCACATCGGCTGATTGCGCCACGTGTCCCGCGTTCGTGTGAAAGCAAAACACGAGCGGAGGGTTGCATTTGGCGCCCAAAACATTCGTACCCTTCTTCGTCTCTCCCTTTTCTAAACCTTCGATCTTCAAATAGTACTTGATCCCTGTCTGCTTTCATAATCTCTAAGAACACTGATAGACATTGTCCCTGATTCCTTCTTCTTCTTTTTTTGCTCTGACTTCTATTAAATTCCTTCACATCTTATATTTCAATTCTTCTTCGAACCTTTCTTCCAAACCCAACAACTACCGTCAAAAACAACACAAACCCACAAACAACAACGCCTACAACAGATAGAGAGATAAAGCAATACCGATAACTGAGAGAAATAGCTCGATAATACAGAGATAAAGAAATACCGAAGAGAAGGACACTGTATTGGGTTAAGTGGGTTGTCTGAAATCTCAATTCTTATATGAATGTGTGTTTTGGTGTCGCCACATAGAAGTGCAGCAGGATAGGCGCCGCGTGTTGCGTCCTTGAAAGGTGATGGGTAATAAAGTGTCTACTTCTTTATATCAGGACTAAAGTCCTCCCTCCCTTCTCCACTGGTTGTAATCATATTTAC
>NW_010729074.1:5107269-5155439 GCF_000365185.1 Nelumbo nucifera
AGCTGTTCCCCGGTGGTGTTTGTCTCTGTGCCGCGTCTGGCATTGCTGGAAGAGGCCATGAGTGTTGGGTTTTTTGAAGAAGAAAAAGGGGGTATGAGAGTTTGGAGGGAGGCTTTTTGAAGCGTTCCCACAGACGGCGCCAATTGATGATGCGCAATCCGGCCGGTGTTAGTTGTCAATGACCTTGCCTCTGAATCGAGTAGCGGGGGACCTGAAACGGGGGAGATGAAGAAGCTCTGCGGAGAACTTGGTGTAGAGGCTCCAAAGCTTAAGTTAGAATCCTTCGAAGGCAAGATAAACCAGATAGCGCAAAGTTTGCCTACCTCCTCTTTGGGGGTGGAGAGCCTTTTATAACCACCTCGCGCACTCACTCCTAGACTCCTGTCAGATCGGGAATGAGTATTTCCATGCTTCTGCCAGTTTGGGCATCATCGCCTCTGCTATGACAGAACCGTCACTACTCCTTTTGTCGGAGCCGTCTTTGTAACTGGAGGCAGTGGTGACAGGTGACGGTGGCAGGTGGCCATTGGAAATGCGGCCGTCAAGCGTCAGATCCCAAGTCAGTCAGGTGCACCACCCCTGGATACGGACTCCTTCGGTGTCAGGTACGGCGTGGTTCGTCCAATTCAATGCTCCGGGAGCGAAGTGCCTGGAGCRGTGCGTGAGGCAAAGTCTCGAGTTCGGATAAGGGGAGGCCCCGAACTGTCATAAGGCGGGCCAGTCCGGGTCCCTGCTTTGTGCGACTCGGGGTCAAAAGGGGAGAGTTCGGGCTCCTCGCAGGGAGTCCGATCACTAAGTAGGGAGCTCGGGCCTCTTGCTAGGGAGTTCGAGCTCTAAGTAGGGAGCTCGGGCCTCTTGCTAGGGAGTTCGAGCTCTAAGTCGGGAGCTCGGGCACTAAGTAGGGAGCTCGGGCCTCTTGCTAGGGAGTTCGAGCTCTAAGTAGGGAGCTCGGGCCTACTGGTCCCTTCCCTTTGACGTTTGTACCCTCGGTATGCTGTCTTGAGTACCGAGCTGCTTGCCTTTTTTGCCACATGCCGTGATTTGCGAGGTCGGGCCAAATCTTCCTTCATCAGTAAGGATTTGTGATTTTGATCCTGGATGTAAACAAAACGGACCCTATATATAATATATAGATAATATAGTACACATATATTAAAAATATATAAATATATATACCAGTCCATTCGATTAACCGTCTATTTTTCTTTTAGGTTAACCAAAATCAAATTAGTACCGCCAATTTTTGAAAAACATCGAATCAAAACCAAACCAATTAATTTAGTTAATTAGATTTTTTTGGTTGATTTCCTAGATTTGGTTTGATTTTTTGGTTTTATTGAACACCCTTAGGTCTAACCATAATCAAAGTTGCACCTCTAATGTTGATGACAGAGTATCAAAGATGATCAATTAGTTATTTGGCATATCTCCCAACATGGAGGCATGGGATCAAACTTGTGTAAGTGTAGGCCCTTTGTTGAAAGGTTAGTAGAGCTTATGTGCACCCTACCTTCCCCACCCTTAATCCCCCTGAATCTATAATATGTAATACCAAAAAAGAGGAAAAAGTTGTAATCATTGGTGAGTGATCAAATATTAATTTTAAATGGAATTTAAATATATTTTAAACTAATATATTTATACAACTAATTTTTTCTAGTTTCTATTATTTTAAATGGATGCTAAAATAATTAAAAGACTAAAATTAATATTTTTATTAGAAATTTGATTGTTATTAAATAAAATTTTAATAATATTATTATTTTTAAATTGAATTTTAAATGAATAATAATTAATTTAAGATTAATAGAATTTATTGCTTTATTAGTCAAATTAATTTCATTAATAATTAATTTTAACTTAACTAGTATCTTAAAAGTTATTACAATCATATATTAATTCTACTTTATTTTTATCAATTAATTGAAGTATTCTTATTTTTTCAAAATTTTAAATTAATAATTGTAAAATTTATAATGTTATTATTGTTACTATGTAATTTGTACCTTTAGGGGGTTCACCCTCAACCCAATCAACACGCTTAAGTTCCACCCCTAATAATAAATAGTTATATATTTGTATTTGCACTCATCCCAAATTGAACCAAAGATGCATTTTTCTTCAATATAACAGTTCTCATCATGGATATGAATGCTCCCATTTAGCTGATTGCAAATGGGGTCTAGATAATGAGACCCGTTTACACTTATCATGTTTAGCTACTAATGACGCTAAGGTTGAGAACCTTGTAGGAATTGAATTTGGAAAACATTTGGTTCATTCATTCAAAAAAGAAGAAGAATAGTGACTAGTGTGAAAGCTTATTTCAATAAAAAGTGGGATTAGATTTGGAATTCAATGATACAATACAAATGTAGATGAATAGTGATTAGGCCTTGTTCATTTTTTGGGAAGTGGGGGTGGTTAAGTTGATGGGTCCCATGGAAAAGAAATAAGTCTGTTATTTCGGTATTAGTGGGTTGGAATGGCAACGGGGCGGGTTTGGGGCAGGGCACCCACTCCTCGTCCCTGCCCCGAAGTCATGATACCTCCCATACTCGCCTCATCCCTGGTGGCGGGGCAGGGCATCAATTCCCCATCGGCAACGGGGAATCCCAAAATTTTCCCCGTTCCAAGGAAATTACTTAAAAATCTCTATTATATGGGCAATTTATACAAAGGATTTAGGAATTTGGGGGTATTTTAGACTTGAATTATAATACTTTAGGGGTAATTCAAAAATAAAATTATGGGATCCTAGGATTTTAAAAATTTAGGAAAAACTTAGAGATATTTTAAATATCAATATTAAACCTAGAGATATTTTATTAATTTACCTTCGGGTTCGGGGAATTATATACAAAACCCGTCCCCGCCCCGTACCCGATTTAGGGGTTTCTTGTGTTTTCCCCCAACCTCCAAACACCCTTTGCATTTTGTTGGAAAATAATTTACCCTTTTCCCCCCAAATCCTATCCTTGCAGGTTTTTAATTTCCTGCAATAGTAGCTTTGGTGGGCATAAATTAAGGTCAAATCACGAACAATCTCATGTCTCTAGAAAATGTTCTTCCACTACTCTCTAGGAGAGAAAGAGGGGAGGAATGCTGCTGTTTTCAGGTTCGGCATCTCAAAGAAGATGATGAACGGTAACAAGAATGGAGTAAGAAGAAGAAGAGGAGATGAGAGAGAGAAAGGGGAGGGGGGAGAGGGGAGCCATTGTTTTCTAATTCGGCATATGAAGTAAGATGATCAGTTCTGCAGAGATTCTCCTATGACAAATCACCCTTGTGACTGTATGCTCCATGCGAGCAAAGTTTTGCTTTGAATTTTTTAACTATTTTTGTCATTTATTCATTTTAATATTTGTTGCTACCGATGGATCAACCCATTAGAATGACAATTTAATACCTTTTTTTTCACTTTTATGAACTCCATTAAGAATTGGATATATCTCTTCCCAATAAAACATGTTCCAACACCCTACCAGCTTGATCTAATACTGCACACGAGACAGGGATCCATCATAAAAGTGGGACCCACCATATATAAGATGAGACCGGATCTACTCCTCACACAGGGCGCCACACACCGACCTCACACTCACATCCTACCATGCATTGGGAATATCTCCCATACTTATATGTTATTATTCACGGGAGATCTTCTCAATGCACGTGGATGTGCCTGTGAGGCACCCCATGTGTGAGGAGCAGATCCGTTTTCATATAAGATGTGTTATGTGCGGTGTCATATCATGTTGGTAAATTGTTGAAATGTATTTTATTGGCAGGTGATCTAGACTCCATGGGGAAGGTGCTAAAATCTAAAACTTTAGGGCATTTATGTCACAAAAACAATTGGTTGGGCTAGGGGTAGGGGGTGAGCATAGTTCAGTTTTTAAATACGATTTTAGTATTATTGGTTTTCGGTTTAGGTTCTGATATTTAGAGGTTCAGTTAACTGAAATAACCGAATTTGTAAGGGCAAATTTGTAATTATATATGCCATTTGGCCAAAACACAAAACCCTTGAGGGCTCAAGCTCGACATGTCTCCACTCTCCAGTCTCCCTTCCGCCTTCCCAGTTCCCTCTGTGGCTCTGCGCCTCTCTCTGCCCAATGCGTCTTCTACTCTTCACTTCTTTAGAGTTAACTTGTTCAGTCTTCTCTCTTATCTTCGTTTTTGACTTAGTGACTTCTGAGCTTCTCTTCGTCTTCTCATCTCTTCAGTTTGAAACCGACGACAACCCACATCCGCACCACTCAGACACTCACTCACCAACGACAATGGCAAGTGATACTCCGACAACTGGCAAGGCGGTGACAATGCCCTCTTAGAGTTTGAAAAGTAAAGTATTTGAAAACAAATGAAAGTTTTTGGACTGCACCTAATCGGCATAATGTGTCTCATACTTGGGCTAGTATGAATAGGAGGCAACGCAAATTCATCTTCATTTCAGTATGATAGTATGTGTTGGGAGATACCTCCTAGAGTTTGTTTTGGAAAATCAAGCACTTGACCCCTAAGACTAAGATGTATTGTTGGTGCTATGCCTATGGCAAAGTATATCTCCCAACGATCCTAACATGTAAGACCCTTATGCAAACTGTAATCAAGAAGAGGAGACTTCTACTCACTTATTTTTTTCAATGTTTGATAGTTAGAAGAGTCTGACTTGCCTCAAACCTTTCTATTCGAGTTGACCATTTTCTAGATTTGATTGTTTGTGAATTGTGTGATTCAGGAGAGTATAGAATGCACAGTCCTATAGGGGTGAGCATTTGGTTTATTCGATTAAAAGCCGAATTTAATAAATTGAAATTTTAAAACCGAACTAAAAAAAAATAAAAATCGAAACCAAAACCGAATTTTACAAAAACTGAAAATTTCGGTTTGGTTTTTGGTTAAAACTTTATTTTAATAATATACTACTATCTTATATATTATAACATATAATATATATTATAAAATATATATTATGAAATCAAATTTCATTATATTAATATATAAATATTATATATATATATTATATGTTATATGTTGCATATTATATATTATATATTATATCTTACATATTATATATTATATATTAGATATTACATACTAAAGTTTGATTTATTCGGTTAACCGAATTTGTAATTCTAAAAACTGAGACTGAAACCAAAATTTTCAATTTGGTTTTTCGGTTTTAATCGAATAATGCTCACCCCTAGTAGGAAACAACAACGGGGTGGAGCGAGGCTGGGTTTTGTCTGCCTCGTACCCAACCCCGAATTAAAATTACCCACCCTGCCCTTGCCCTAAACCCCAACAGGGATAAAAATCTTAACCCCATCCTTGTCCCCACGAGGAACGGGATCCCCGACTTTGCCCCGCCCCACCCCAGTCATTCTTACTTGTATATTTATAAATTTATTTTTTTATTTCTTTGAAACCTACCTAGAACTATTTAATATTATGTAATATTATATAATATAATATAATATATAATAATATATTATGATATAATATACATTAGCATATATTAACAACTTTATATGTATTATGTTATATAATATAGTCAGGGCGGGGTGGACAAAAACTGTCCCCGCCTCGTCCCCGATCCCTAGAGTTTCGGGTTTTCCCTGAACTTGCCTTGAACCTCGACTAGTGGTCAAAAACCCTCCCCGACCGGGGTGGGGTAGGGTGGAGCCCCACGGGGATGAGTCAAATTGCCATCTCTTAACCCTTAAGTTGGGCCTTTTTTGGGCATTTCAAGAAACAACCCATAAAGTTACTTTACAACTCAACAAAAATAAACATTTCCTCATGGTTGGCTATTTGGTGGCGTGATTTGATGTGACACTTTTACTTGATATTTAGCTTCCATTGAGTTAATCCAACTTATCTTGGATGAAAACCACATCCAACTGTGCATAATATGAAAAAATTAATTAAACATCTTACAAACACAACATTTAAAGAAGGTTCCAGGTGTTGACAGAGGGATAGACGTCAAACGACGATAATTTTTTTTTTTTTTTTTCCAGTCGGGATGCCTTGTAGAGAAAACAACAGCTCCTCCCATTACTATGTGTGGGTAGTTGTTAGAGTTTAGTATATGTTTGGCACCGATGTTGCAGATACCATTATGTGTGGGTTGGAAGTATTGTTTTTTCCAACATGGTGCTGATGTGTCACCATTTTCTGGAGCAATAACATCGATGCCAAACAGACGCTTAGGTGACCCGTAATACACCGGATCACGCCAACTTTCAGCCAACTTAGCTAACACGTTGGCGTCAGGTAAGATTAATGCTATTGCCCTACCCATTCCTAAACCCATCTATGTATCCTTGATTCTAAGTCCGTCTCTAACCCGTCTAACTTTTCCTCTCAATTTCCCAAATTCGTCCACGTCCCAAAACCGTTAAACCTATCCCGACCCATCCCACCCGTTAAACCCCTTGACCAAAGGGTTTTTTCTAAAAAAAAGTTTCTTAATGCTTATAGTGTGGCTTAAACCCAAATCAATTATTAATGATGACACTAAATCTCTTAACATTAGTTTAAACCACTAAACCATCTTGTCTTTTATATTATTTAATGAAATAAAATAGATTTTATTAACTTTTATGTTCATCAAAACAATCAATCAATATATATGTATGATTAACAATTCCAACTAAAAATTAAAAGAAATAATATTTAAAATTAACATTTTATAACTAAATGAAATAACGATCTATCAAATCTAAATTTACATCAAAATACATTAACAATCGTAATTAATTGCTTGATGGCCAAGTTTTCCATTTCCACAATTATTCCTATGATAGTGGATTGGTCGTACCGTATCCCAAAGATCGAAGAAGTACTTGTTTGGCTCTCAGACATTTGACGGAGCACACATGTCACGGTCTGAGACAGGCTTAGCCTGCCAAGCGCGACCCTCGTGACACTCAGGCACTCAGCTGAGAGTTCTTAACAACGAAGAAAGACAAAGCCACAATTATTAGAGAATAGAGATAGATCAAGTAATAAATCTATCGACAAAGTTAGGTGGGACCCGGTTTTAAATCACTTTAGAAGCCAAATGGGATCATCAATGATTTAGGATGTGGGGCCACGTGTCCGACCACGAAAATGGTGGGTCCCAATTCAAACCTATGACAAACTACGCTTCCAGTGCCACCGGCGCATGTTAGACACATAAAAAGCCATATACCCGAACCGTGGGTCTTTTTTAGACCGAACCGGTAACCGGAACCGAACCGAAATCAGTCGGTTAATCGGTTGACCGATTCGGTTAATTGATGGTTCGGTTTTTTAACTTTATAATATTTATTATAAAAATATATATAAATATATAATAAAAAATTATAAAAATATATAAATATTATATTTTAAATAATATATAATATATTATAAATATATATTTATATATAATGCGTATTTATTAATTTATAATATATAAAATACATATATATATATAATATACATAAATATATACAAAAATATGTATACTGGTTGGTTTGGTTAATCACTGGTTTTATAAATTGGTTAACCAAAACCGAACCGATACTTTCGATTTTTTAAAATCACCGAACCGAAACCAAACCGACCGGTACGGTTTCGGTCGGTTCGGTTTTTCGGATTTTTTTGCTCACCCCATCATTTTCTGATTTTCGTGACTTGAGACGACTCGGAAGTTTGGCCCAGTTGACTAGAAAATCGGCTAAAACAAAAAAAAAACAAAAAAGGAGAAAAAAAAGCAGAAGGAAAGTTGAAAGTAACCGATCCAGGAAATTTTCTTGGTCCCGTATAATCAGCTTAAATCCTAAAATCGTGGGACATGGGGCCACGTTACAACGATCCCAATCCAACAGTTATCAAGCGATAGGTCTGTAGATTTGTCATAGACCACTGCTCAAATCTGTAATGTCTCAGACCAAAGCTTTCAATCCAGTGGTTATGAAGGAGTCTGTATAGTTTCATTGGAAGGCTTGCTTGTATTGCATTATTCGGTCTCTGAAGTGTGAATATCTTCATATCTTACTCGTACAGTCGTACGCATACTGGCAGTATTGTGCTATATATATATGGACTAAAAGTGACACTCAGTTTTGAAGCCCGATTTCTATCGAAGCTTGCAAGTTGCAACCATGGATTATGAACTTCCTCCCCTGTAGTTTTGAACTATTCAGATAGTGGGTGTTGGTGTGACGAGTAAGAGTCTGCTTGCTTGATAGAAATATTTGAACTTAAAGGTTAGATGTTTGTTTTTTATGTTCTTTTGATGAGTAACTTTCTTTCTTATGATGTGTTATAAGTGTGGTTTGTCGTTGAAGTGTTTAGTAAGATCGTCGGTGGGTGACGGCACTTTCTTGTTCTTTTCGTTCCTGTGAAATGAACCACTATGATTGGATAGAGTCTTGATTCTTCAAGTGGGTGATGAGTGGAGTCTTGATTCATGTAGTTTAGTTCCTTCAGAATATTAGGGGTTGTATGTTTAAGGGCATCTCGTTTTGATGGGAAAGAGTGGAAAGAAGATTTGATGTTTATAGCTTGAATTTAATTTGTGGTGTTGAATGGTTTGCTGAAATTATTCCATTTGTTTAACAGTACTTTTTTAGCCCATTTCTTTAACGATTCCTTATCACGCAATCCCTGTAGTATATGTTGATATATCATAGATCTAGACTTTTTATTTTCTTTATTTTATTATGTCTTTGTTCTGAATTATGTGATACAAGAGTTGATATCATCTAAATTTTCATGAATACTCAATGATCGTACTCCCTCTAATATCAAGCTTGTTACAGGGATTCTTCCCTGTTTTTCATTCACCTGCTGTGAGATGGACAAAGTATGTTGCAGTGATCTGATTTTGTTAGCTTCTTCTGCATGACATTATTGCTAAAATATAACAGGAGTTCATAAGAGTATCAAATAAAAGGCCATGGCATTTGTAGCATGGGCTGGCTTCAACACCCGTCTTCACCACTTTACACAATAAAACACTGATTTGCTTCTCTACCTGGGAGAAAAGGGGAGAGAACATTTTTGTCCACAAAAATTCTTAATTCTTTGTTAGGTTGGACTTCTAAATTTAAGGAAAATAAACTCATAAAATATCTACATAAGCACCAAATTAATGATTGACTTTGTAAGTTACTGTCATGGCTAGAAAATATCAAGGAGAACACTATTTCCTCTTGTATTCAGAAACCAGAACGAAGCAATCTTTAAGGCAGTTGCAGTATATATTTCTCACAGTTCTCCTGATTATTGATGGATTTTTTTTAATAAATTTTCTGTGCAGAACTGTTCCAAGATCAAAGAGAATTTTTTATTTCATGTTTCATATTCACTATTGGATTTAATCCACTGGAGCACAATATGCTAGGGGTGAGCAAAAAAAAAAAACCGAAAAACCGAACCGGTCAATTTGTTTTTGGTTCGGTGTTTTTAAAAAATGAAGGTACTGGTTCGGTTTCGGTTACCAATATAGAAAACCGGCAGTTAACCAAACCGACCGGTATACATATATTTCTATATATTATATATATTTATGTATATTGTATATTTTTTATATATTATAAATTAATAAATATGCATTATATTTATAATATATGATATATAATTTTTATTTAAAATATAATATTTTATATATATTTATATTTTTTTATTATATATTTATATATATTTTTATAATATGTATTATAAAAATTAAAAAACCAAAAAAACTGACAAATCGAACCGACGGTTAACCGAACCGGTCAACCGGTTAACTGATAGGCTTTGGTTCGGTTTCGGTTACCGGTTTTCCAAAAACCGGTAGTACCGGTTTGACTACAAAAGAAGGCCCACGGTTCGGTTAACATTTTTCTGTTTGCATCCTCTGATCATCACTTGATATATAATTTTGTGTGTGTGTGCTTACTAGAAGTTGGGATCCATTGATTAGATGTCATAAACATAACACAATTTTGAAGATTTTGCAATATCATTTTCCCAAATTACTTCTTATGTTAGGTGGCTTTTTTGACAGTGAATTTTGAGCAGAATGCAGTAGATTCTTTTTGTTCTGCTTTTTCTTTTCTCATTTTCTGCTATGGCAATGATTACAAGATTAATGAAGCCAGGGCTTTTACAATACTGTCTAATGTTAAGATCTTGGTTACCAAATGTTTATTTGTTTTTATTACTTTTATATTCTATTGTTGTTTCTATTTTGGATAATGTAAATAACATAATAATTGTTTATAAGATTGTCTTAATGTTTTTCAAATTATGATTGAATTCATTGGCTTACATACTTTTTAACAATTAGAAGATTAACAATTTCGTATATTCTTATATTTTTGTTAACTCAAATTGATTAGGACTTTTGTTTTGTATTGTTTTGCAGGTTAGAGATATTGGTTAATCTTGCTTCTAAGCATCTGTCGTGCCTGCTGTATATAAGTTTTATCTTAATGTATATATGAACTAGAAAGTCATGTATTGGCTATCAAATATGGTGAACATTTTATTTAATTTTATAAAATAATGATAATTATGATATGGGGCTTTTATATAGGTTAGGCTGACCTTGCTACCTAACCCTGCAAATTTTAATTTCCTTACCCTCTTTGTAAAACTCCAGAGTGATCCCTGTTAACAACCGTACAATACTTATGTGGTATTATTCATGGAATTGCAGTTTTATTTGCTCAATGGGTAAGACAATTCATCTATCTGGATTCCCTGCAAATGTGACTGCAGAAGCAGTCAAGGAGTTATTAGAGAGATATACAGGAGATGGAACTGTTTATGCACTCAAAGTTAGGCATCACAAGAATAAGGGGCATGCAAGATTTGCTTTTGTTATTGTCCAATTCACAACATCTGGAAGTGCTGATGTAATAACCTCCTTGGTTAATCGGCGCCTATACTATGGGACTCATTATCTGAAGGTTAGGGACGTAGAGCGTGATATCGTAGCGAAGCCAAGGATGTCACTGCTTAGTTTGGAGCATACAACTTTACATTTTGGTTGCCAGGTTTCACCTGAAAAATTTTCTGTTCTTTGGAAAGGGGCTGATGTTGCAGTGAGATTTGAGTTTGGCTTGCGAAGGTTGCACTTCTTTCTGTCCCAATTTCCTATTGATTACAAGCTCGGACTTTCTTATGAAAATATTTGGCAAATCCAGCTGCGTCATCCACGTGGTCAAAATAAGAAGTTTCTTTTGATTCAGGTAAGATATCTTGAGAAATTAGTTTATGATAGACTCCCACTTCTTGATTGTTGGAGAAATAAATCATAAATCTGTATTTTCTTTGACAATGACTTTGACTATTGGATCACTGAATAAGTCGTTGCTAGTGGTGACCATAGGCCTACTTGAAGATAAAACCTCCTTATAAAAAAAGCAAAACCTATTGCTCTATCTCTGCATATTAGTCTACCCCATCGAATTTTCTTTTCTTATTAGGTGTTTAGTCTTAACCAATGTTTTAAAACACAGAGGTGTGATGCGAGACGTTCCACTACCTAGAGGTGTAAGGCGCAGTTTAGAATGTAAGAGGCGTAAGTCTCCCAAACACAAGGAGGCGTAAGCCTACTTAAGAGGAGGGGGGTTAAGAGGAAGAAGGAAAAGGAAGGGGAGGAAGAAGAAGAGGAAGGGGGGATCTCGTTTTTTCTTTATTTTTAATAAAAGTCTTTTATATTAAGAAGACTAAAGATGCACAACATTAGTTGAAAGGGGGGGTATTGTCTTTTCCCTTATCTTTTCTTCCCTTCCCTTTCTTTTCTTTTCCTTCCATTTCCTATTTTCTTTTTTCCTTTTCTTTCAGTCTTTTTATATGAGGTGTGCATGAGGTGTACGCCTTTAGCATGCCTCATGAAAAAAGCGCATGAGGCGTGCGCCTCTTGCACTTGAGCCATGCGCCTCTTGCACCTGAGGGCGTTTTGGGAGTGCCTAGCCTAGAGGCGCGCCTCCAGGTGTATGCCTCCCACGCCTTTTAAAACACTGGTCTTAACTTGATATTGATGATATCAAACAAAAATAAGCAAACTCTCATATAATTAATAGATTAACCACTTTGGTTGGCTTAATTTTCAAGTTGATTGTGACAATTTTCTTATATAAACTTCATGGTGTTACTCATCCATGCATTATGCTTTGCACTTTGAAGTTAGTTGGATGTGATTTAGCATGACACCTGAGTTGTCTTGATAAAGATGCCTTGTGCCAGATGCATTTGATTCTAGATCTATAGTCTAGAAGTGGTTGAGAATGCATTTGAAATGTGAGTAGGTGTTTGACAATAGGAGTTACATGGGTTCTACTTAAGAGTCAAGGAAGGTGGACTTTTTAGCTGAATAGGTTGGAAAGCTATGGATATAGTTGTGAATCCTGCCTGTATAAATCTGAAAAATAAAGCAAAAAAGGAAGAAGATGGAAGAGAAAGGAAGAAAGGGAAAGAAGAAGAGAGTTTATTGAACTTCTCTCCAGCCCTCGAAAATATATTTTATTCTTTGATTATAATGTGAATACAATTACATGAATACCCTTGGTAGGGCGATCGACACAATAAAGGTAATAATAAAAATGAAACAAGCCCATAACTAAGGCCCACTAACAAACATAAGTCATAAACAATGCTTTAAATAAAAGAAAGGAACTATGACCCATTTGGCTCATCATCTCTACACTCCCCCTCGAGTTCAGCATTGATATCAATCATGCCCAACTTGCTTAGATAGTGTTATAGCCTTGTCTTTTTTTATTGATAAATGATGAAATTTAATTAGACCATAAAAAAGGTTTGAGAATGAAAGTTCATACAACCTTGTCTTACGGATACCCTTGGTTGGTCAAAACATCTGCTAACAGTTGTTTGAGGCAATGAAAGGAAGGCACACTTCTCTTGATGCCACTCTTTTGTTTGTCTAGTTAATGTTTTTTGTTCTGTCATGCTGAATTTGGTTGTGAAAAATGTTAGGGTAAATTACAAAGACCCCCCTGTACTATGGGGTCTATGACAAAGACCCCCCTATACTTTATTTTGCGACAAAGACCCCCTTGTACTATGATCGTGAGACAAAGACCCCCTTCCATTAGCTTTCCTTTGAAAATCCACCGTTGCAGTATTTTTTAATCCCCATAGTACCCTTGTAATTAAGGACAATTGGGAGAAAAACATTGTTCATCTTCCCCGACCTTACGATCGTGTTCCTTCACATTTCTCTCTCTCTTATCTCTCCCTCTCTCTCTCTCCCCCGATTTCTCTTCTTCCCCTTCCCCTTTCTCTTCTCTTTCATTAACGGCTAGGTTGCTTTCAACAACAACAACCCAATTCCAGGACCATGAGCAAGAAGGCGATTCTCCTGCGTTCCCCTAGTTAAAATTCAAGGTCTATTTCTTCGATCCAAAGATCGTGAGGAACCTGATCTCGACTTCGGTGAGGCAAGCACTCGAGCAACCGTTGAATTACGCGAGGAATTACCTCGCTGACATTCTCGAGCCTTGCATTCGTCGGGTTATATATCTGGATTCCGATGTTGTGGTGGTTAATGATGTTTCGAAGCTATGGACTACAAACCTTGGCTCTAGAATAGTCGGGGCACTGGAGTATTGCCATGCCAACTTCAGCAAGTATTTCACAGAGAGCTTTTGGTTCGACAGGTGGTTTTTCGGCACGTTTGTGGGTAGGAAACCATGCTATTTCAACACAAGTATCATGGTTATGGATCTAAGTGGAGGAGGTATGGATACACAAAGAGGATTGAACGGTGGATGGAGATCCAAAAGAGGAGCCGAATTTTCCAGCTAGGATCGCTGCCACCGTTCCTACTGGTTTTCGCTGGACACGTGGCATTGATCGAGCATAGATGGAACCAATATGACCTTTCGTGATCTCCACCAAGGTCCTGTTAGCCTCTTGCACTAGAGCGGCAACAGTAAGCCTTGGCTCCGGCTAGACTCCAAACGGCCGTGCCCTCTCGGCGCACTCTGGGCCCCATACGAATATGGACCTTCACCGTGACAGCAAATCACTACCTCAACTTTAGTTGCAGTCGTAGGAGAATCACCTTCTTGCTCACGATTTTGGAATTGGGCTGCTAAAGTTGCAGTCGTAGGAGAATCACCTTCTTGCTCACGATTTTGGAATTGGGCTGCTGCTGTTGAAAGTAGCTTGGGCGTTAATGAAAGAGAAGAGAAAGAGGAAGGGGAAGAAGAGAAATCAGGGGAGAGAGAGAGGGAGAAAGAAAAATGTGAAGGAATCTGAGGTACCACTACTGTTCGTGTATCGTGAGGTCAGGGAAGATTTTTTTTTTTTTTTTGCTTCAGAAAATTGCTTAATTACTTAGAAAACTTTGAATATAAAGTGGTGGGTTCGAAATCCATTCATCTTCAATGTTCGACCCATAGCACCATGCAGCCATGGCATGAGCTAATCCATTAAATTGTCTCTTAACATGAGAGAAAGAAACATAATGTAAACCCGATACTATTTGTCGGGCATCCAAAAGATGATGTTCAGGGAAGATGAACAGTGTTTTTCTCCCAATTGTCCTTATTACAAGGGTAGTATGGGGATTAAAAAATATTGCAACCGCGAATTTCAATGAAAATCTAACGGAAGGGGGTCTTTGTTTCACGGTCATAGTACAGGGGGGCTTTGTTGCAAAATAAAGTATAGGGGGGTCTTTGTCACAGACCCCATAGTACAGGGGGGGTCTTTGTAATTTACCCAAAATGTTAATTATAACCTGGTTATTAGTTTATCACAGTACAACATCAAGGGCTTATCATATGCAATTCTCATCTCTTGTAGAAGTTACGTTAGCCATAACAACTTTGAAACATCATGGGTCATGGCCCTATATTTCGCCCCAATTAAAGATCTAGTTACCATTGATTGCTTCTTACTTCTCTAAGCGACAATATTCCTGACTACTAGAGCACAATTACCGGATGTAGATCTTCTATCATCAATACTATTAGCCCAATTGGCATCTGAATAAGCCTCTAGCTTCATGTGTCCATGCTTAGATAAGAGAATACCCTTTCCTAGATTCCCTTATTTTCCAAAAGCCTCTAGAATAATCCCTTATCTGCCAAGAGCTCACCTTGCTAAAAGCTTATGGTTGGCACCAATAGGTGTAGAGGTAGGTTTGGCACCAAGTTTCCCAATCTCAATAAGAAGATCTAACACATACTTCCGTTAGGAGATGAAGATACCATTTTAGACCTGGCAATTTCAAATCCTAAGAAATATCTCAACTCCATTGAATCCTTAATTTCAAATTCTGAATTAAGGAAGCTCTTGTGTGCTTAAGCTTCCTCTGCATCATTGCCTGTAACCACAATATCATCAACATAAACAATAAAGAAGGTAACTTGAGTACCTCTCCTCTTAACAAATAGGCTATGGTTAGACTCTGTCTGAGTGTAGCCAAACTCAACAAGTGCAGCCCGGTGTTTGTCAGACCAAGCTCGAAGGGATTAATTGAGGCCATAAAGGGGTTTCTTTAATTTGCACACCTTTCCCTACATTTCCTTCCCACATATGCTAGGAGAAAGCGACTTATAGATCTCTTCCGTTAAGCCCCCATTTAAGAAGGCACTGTTAACATCAAATTGATATAATAGTTAGTTATAAATCATCGCCAAGGACAACAAAACTCTCCCTGAGGTCATCTTGGCAATTGGGGAGGTCTCCATATAATCAACATGATACTTGATGGTGAACACCCATTTACATCTCATTGGTTCCTTCCCAATAGGAAAATTTACTATATCCCAGGTATTATTTTTGTGAAGTGCTTCTATTTCAATTCTCATAGCCTCCTTTTATTCTGGCTTGGACAAGGCGTCTGCAACCGACTTGGGTATCGGTTGAGAGGAGATAGAGGCTAGGAAGGAATAGTATGATGGTGACAACAGGCTGTAACAAAGGTGTTTTGAGATATAGTGAGTTGTACATTTTCTCTTGGCTTTTTTCACAACAATAGGTAGGTCAAGGTCTAGGAAGGAGGGTATTGGAGTAGGTGGTAAAGGACATGCCCTCTCTTCAGGAATTGGGAGTGCTCGAGGCTCAATTATAGATGGGGGGACAACCTGTCCATGTTGTAGCCCTTGCCTTCGGTACCACCTCTGAACAATAGGATGAGTAGTGAAAATTGGAGGACTAGTAGGTGGTGGAGGAGTAGGAATAGAAGAACTGGAAGACGAGGAAGACTCTACTAAAGGAACAGAGGGTGCTGTTAAGGATTCAACACCGGAGTCAATAGGGTATGGTAGAGGAAGTGGAGAAGAAAACAACTCAATAAAGGTGGCAAGTGCCACTAGTAGGACTAAAACAACACTAATCTTTTTGTGTGGAGGCATACCCTAAGAAAATACACTTTCGAGCCTTGGGTTCAAATTTATGTCTTTGAGAGCTGGGAATATGGACATAAAATGTGCAGCCAAAGACACAAAGGAATAGGAAAAACATTACCATTTAAGAAACAAAACAGTAAAGGAATATTTGAACCCCAAGACTCGAGAAGACATGCGGTTAATAAGATAGTAGCTGCCATGACTGCATTACCCCAAAATCTAATTGGAACATGGGAGGCAAAAAGGATTCTCCTAGCTACTTTAACAACATGTCGGTCCTTTCTCTCCGCCACTCCATTTTGCTTTGGAGTATGAGCACAAGAACTTTGACGCACAACTCCAAATCTCTCAAAATACAAAGGTCTTTCTCAAAATATTCCTTAAAATATTGAAATATTTTGATCTGGGTATCAAACTGGGTAAACACAAATTCATGGAATTGTTTCACAAGCTCTGGCACTTAATTACGAGATTGCACAAGGTAAAGCTAGGTATAAAGAGAAAAGTCATCAATAAATACAATAAAGTACTATTCATAAAAAAAAATAGAATGAAGTACTTAATAACCACCCTTGAAAGGTAAATGATATGGCCCCCACACATTAGAGTGAACAACATAAAAAGGAACTATAGATCTTTTATTACTTGTCGGATAAAAATTTCTACAATGCTTTGGCAACTCACATGACTCACAATGTAGACTTGACAACTTAGTCTCTTTAAATAAAGCTAGAAACAAAAGACTCAATGATTTAAAACAGATAAACCAGACGATAATGACGTAACATAATACGATTAAATGACTTTGATTAGAACCATAGGCTTCTCTTTGAGGTGATACTTGACTTTACTCGGGCATATCCTACAAGTATGTCCCATTTGCCTCATGGCCACTCCCAATCACTTTTTGAGATTTTATGTCCTGAAAAACACAATAAGAAGGGAAAAAGTTAAATTACAGTTCAAGGATTTTGTCAAATTACTAACTGAAAGCATATTAGTGTTAAGCTTAGGAACATAAAGAATTGAAGATAAGGTGAGGGTATTTGAAGCTTTGATGTCTCCCTTGCCAAGGATGGGAGCAAGAGAGCCATTAACAAGAGGGATATTCTCTTGACCATATAAGAGTTGGTAAGTAGAAAATAAATGGGACATATTGGTCATATGGTTAGAGGCACTGGAATCAATTATCCAAGGAATCCTACAATTACTTGAGATAGAAGCACGATTCACAATGGCATGAATATCTAAATGAGCATAATCTAAAGAAGAACCAGTTCTTGAGGAAGTAGTAGTCACGGTGGTAGATTCTAAGTGGATGATAAGTTGGCCATACTTCTCATACTCTACTTTGGTGGTTGCAAGCTGGTCCCCCATTGATTTTTCATCATTGGACCCTTTCTCAACCTTAGAAGACATTGGCACTGCCACCTTTCCTATTCCTATTATTCTTACCATTATTATTGTTTAGTCCCAAGAAATACTTTGATGTTCCTAGGTCTTTGGTTTGAAAATGTTGTTGTAGGAATTGCTTCAGTTCATTAATGCCATGTGCATCACTGCCAGTAAGAACAACGTCATCGACATAAACTTCCATGATGATCTTCTAGAGGAGATATCCCTACTGAACATGGAGTAATCAACATTGAGTTGTTTCAAACCAAAGTCTTGCACCATGCTACTGAATTTGCCAAATCATTCTTGTGGGGACTATTTTAGCCCATAATAGCCTTTCTAAACCTACATACCTTACCAAATTCTCCCTAAGTAACATACCTAGGAGGTTGCTCCATATTCAGCTCCTCCTAAAGATCATCATGGAGGAAGGCATTCTTGACATCAAGTTGAAGCAAGGCCAATCAAAATGAGCAACTAGAGAGATGAGAACCCGTACAAAGCAAAATTTAGCCACAAGTGAAAAGGTCTTAGAATAATTCACCCCATATGTCTGTATATATCCTTTTGTAATATGACAAGCTTTGTACCTATCAATTCTTTCAGTTCTAAGTCTTTGGGTAATTGAGTTTACTATATGTCTGGTTCCTCAAACTTGTTTTTGTCTATGTCTCCACCCTCCACATCTTAGACCGTTACTTTGGCTGACAACTCTTCTTCCTCCATTATTTGTACCCGTATTGTATCTCTTGGTTTTGACCATAGTCTACATTGTTTTCTATGTACATTAGTTTCCCTTTAGTCTCTTATATGTTAGTAAACTTGCTAAATCTCTTCATTGCTTAGCTACTTTTCTCATATTATTGTGTGGTTTAGGATCTCAAAATGGGGAAGACGACTGGTGGCAGTCTCTTATTGTGTATTAACTATAAAAGTCGATTACCTTAATGAGCACTTTGGCTCTAGGTCTGTTCATGGGCCAGGTTGGGTCGGGTTCAGGCTGGGCTTTGTTTATGTATCAATAGAATACATTCAGGCCTGACTATTGGGCCTAGGTCTTGAGCCCGGGCCTGGCCCTCATATAAAGCCCGAAGCCCGAGCCCAGTTTGAAAACAAAGAAAAAATATCGTATATATTTTTTATTAAATAAAATATGTTTTTTTATTTAATATATATTATCAAGCCCTAAACCCGGGCCTAAAATTATGTCCAAGCCCGACTTAGAATGAACCATGTTGGACTGGTCCATTGGGCTACTCGGCCCATGAACAAGTCTAGTTGGCTTTGATACCATGTGCTCCGACTTGAAAGGAAAGAAAAGGGTGAAAAGAAGAAGAGATAGGATGAAAGGGAGGAGAAGTCAAGAGAAACCCAATCAATTCTCTTGATAACCGACCCTTTATATACTTCTATTAAATACTGTCAAAATTACAACTGGTCGGTTGTTAACAATACCGATTGACTAACAATAGGAAAAAGAACAAAACTACCCCTGTTGACTAACTTTAATAGGAATGAAGTGAGATGTAGTATAGAATTCAAGTGGCTATTTGTTGGTGATTTATAGTACAACTTTGGTGGCTATGGAGATGCCAAAAACCCATTTGGACCCTGTAACGAGATTTGACCAATACAATGCAGAGATGGAACCAATCGCTGCTGAAGGTGGTGATACTACTCGTTCAAATGGGATTGTAGAGCTACTATAGCAGTGGCAATTGACCAGTGGAGGAGGGGTGGTGGTTCTCTCCAGTATTACTATTGGCAGCTTTGGCATAGCGGCTATAGAGGAAGGGGAAGGAAGAGGAGAAGAGGAAGAAATTGAAAGGAGGAAAAGGAGAGAGAGAGAGATGCCATTGCCGCCAGTTTGGGTTCTCAATCAATGGAGATGAACCATAGATTTTCGAATTAGGTTAAATTGAAAATTTAGGGAAGTTTAATAGGTCTGTGGTATTTTTGTAATTTTCTTGAGGCCTTGGACACCTATTTGTAAAAAAAAAATATCTGGAGATATTTTACATTTGCACAAGAACTACTAAGCTCATATGTTATGTCATGCTAGTAATTCATAATAAATTCAAATTCAAAAAACCAAGTACCTCGTTGTATTGACAATTTGAGCTCTGGTAGTGCATGCAATTACCTTTCCTTAAACATGTTTTTTGTTCTAAGAATAACTTAATTGCTTCTAATAGAAGATTGTTGGCTTCATTACTTATCAAAAATCGATTTCTAACATCATTTCTTATTGTTCACAGATGTTTGGTGTTCCTAGGATTTTCAAGAAAGTTAAAATTTCTTTGGAAAATATGTTTGAAGACCCTATTTTAAACTATTTTAGAGAACCAGATGATCAATGGGATAGAACAACTGATTTCACTCCCTTATGCTGCATTGGACAATCGTCTGCCTTGTGTTTGGAGCTTCCATACAGCTATGTGCTTCCAAATATCCGTGAATACTTTGCCTATTATAAAGAAGATGAAGGTCCATTCGTCTTGGAGAGTGGTGCGACATTCTCCCGCAGTTTAAGTTTAGTCCCCATTGTTGGTCCAAGCCAAGGATCTGACATTCCATATGAAATTCTGTTTAAGGTTTGTTCCTTGGTTCAGAATGGTTGCCTTTCAGGGCCAACACTCGATGCCGCATTTTTTAGGTTAGTTGATCCTAATTTCATATCCATTGACTATATAGAAAATGCCTTGGAAAAGTTGTATCACTTAAAAGAATGCTGCTATGAGCCTGTGAATTGGTTAACCAAACAGTATAGGGCATACTGTACACTAAAGCGTCCTCCTAAGCTGCCCTCCATCTCATTGGATGATGGTTTGGTATATGTTCGAAGGATTCAGATAACTCCCTGTAAAGTTTATTTTTGTGGTCCTGAGGTTATTGTTTCCAACCGTGTGCTGCGCGAGTATTCCAGATATATTGATAATTTTATCCGTATCTCTTTTGTTGATGAGGATTTGGATAAAATTCATTCAACCGATATATCTCCACGTACATCATTTGCAAATGAAAAGGGGCATACAGAAATCTATGACAGGATACTTTCTACCTTGAAAAATGGCATAGTTATTGGTGATAAAAAGTTCGATTTTCTTGCCTTCTCATCAAGTCAGTTACGCGACAATTCAGCATGGATGTTTGCATCAAGTAATGGGTATACTGCTGCGAGTATTCGACAGTGGATGGGTGATTTCTCTAAGATAAGAAATGTAGCAAAATATGCAGCCAGATTAGGACAATCATTCAGCTCTTCCAGGGAAACTTTGAATGTTTATGAGCATGAAACTGAAATCATTGATGATATAAAGGTTGAATGGAGAGGAATAGAATACATTTTTTCAGATGGAATTGGGAAAATTTCAGCTGATTTTGCAAAACAAGTGGCAAAAAAGTGTGGCTTTAAGGGTTCCTTTCCATCTGCATTCCAAATCAGATATGGTGGCTACAAAGGTGTTGTTGCTGTGGATCCAACATCTACGAAGAAATTGTCCCTAAGAAGGAGCATGTCTAAATATGAATCACGAAACACAAAACTAGATGTATTGTCATGGAGCAAGTATCAGCCTTGTTTTCTCAATCGCCAGATAATAACGCTTTTGTCTACCTTAGGGGTCAGGGATAGTATTTTTGAGAAGAAGCAAAAAGAAGCTATGGATCAGCTGGATGCTATTTTAACAGACTCACTTAAGGCACAAGAAGCACTTGAGATTATGTCTCCGGGAGAGAACACCAATATTCTCAAAGAAATGTTGTTGTGTGGTTATGAGCCCAATGCTGAACCATTCCTTTCAATGATGCTGCAAACATTTCGGGCTTCAAAACTGTTGGAACTGAGGACCAAGACAAGGATATTTGTTCCAAATGGAAGATCACTGCTAGGATGCCTAGATGAAACTAGAACTTTGAAATATGGGGAAGTATTTGTGCAAGTTTCTAGCATAGGACGCAGACAGTTTCATGAAAGTTCCCTCTTTGTATTCAGTGGAAATGAACCAGAGCAGCAGAAATTTATTGTAGAGGGAAAGATAATTGTTGCTAAAAATCCTTGTCTGCATCCTGGTGATGTGCGTCTTTTGCAAGCTGTCAATGTCCCAGCTTTGCATCATATGGTGGATTGTGTTGTGTTTCCACAAGAAGGAAAAAGGTGAGACATTTTGATGACCTGCAGATGGGTTCTGGAATGCTTGATCCTAGTGTGATGTTTCAAGTGCTTTAGATGATTTTTACAAGAAGTTCCATTTCTGTTCTTATGGCAGTATTGGTAGCTTGGGTGTTTTTGTCAGTTGATTTACTAGCATTTAATTCTTGGCATAAATTCAAGACATAATTTAGCTTTCCCAGCAGTTAATGGGCTTTTGTTGATTGTTTCTATTATTTTTTCCTTAGGCTCAGTTTGGAAAGAGTACAAATATAAATATGTACAGTGCAAATACATACAAAATAATACAAAATATAAGGTTTTGCACTCTACATGTTTGTATTTATACTCTTTCCAAACTGGCTCAGTTTGGATAGAGTACACATACAAATATGTACAGTGCAAATACATACAAAATAATACAAAAAACAAGGTTTTGCACTATACATATTTGTATTTGTACTCCTTCCAAACTGAACCTTATATTTTCCTCTCCATCCTTTTTTGGTGTAGGAAGCCTCTTCTACAGTTGTTCCTTTCTCTTCTTTCAAAAAAAAAAAAAACCTTTTATAAAACAAAACATGCTAAT
The DNA here is from genome assembly GCF_000365185.1 of Nelumbo nucifera. The sequence goes on from NW_010729074.1 coordinate 5,129,762, forward strand.
ATTATTTGAATTTTGATTTTAGGCCCCATCCAAATGAGTGCTCTGGAAGTGATTTAGATGGAGATGTTTACTTCGTCTGCTGGGACCCTGATCTTATTCCACCTCGGCAAATCCAACCAATGGAATATCTTCCAGAACCAAGTGTTAATTTAGACCATGATGTTACGATTGAGGTATTAATATTCCTTAACATGATAGGCTGTTAGAATTACTGGACTCGACATTTTCAATTTACTATTCATTCATAGATACTTGTTTACTGGATTTGAGCTGAAGTTCTGAAAATCTAATCCATTTTTTCCCTCTTTCCTTTCTCTGCTCATCTTTTTCATCTTTCTCCCCTCTTTCTTGTGCCACTCAAGTAGTCTACTAGCACTCAAAATTTAGTTGAGGATGTTCAGGAAATACATTCTTTCAGAGTTTATGAACCATGAATGTCCTCTTTTTATAGTAGAATTTATCCTTCATAGTATTTTCTTATATGTTCCATATTTATTTGGAAAAAGGAAAATGATTTTGTGATGTTGTTTTGAAGAATGCCTATAATGGATGGTATGCAAATTATTTGATTTGTGTGGAAACAGAAAAATGGAAAAAAGCATCAAGAGAAAAGGATTGATGTGATGTGAAAGAAGAAGAGAGAAAAGAAGGAAGAATAATGGAGATGCTAAAAGTTCTAGCAGCCACTCCCTTCAACTATATCCATATTTACTATTAATAATGTTTACAATGTCCATTATACCCATGGCCACCCAATCAATAAAAGAAAAAGACAGCAATAATAAAAGATAAAAAACAAATAAAAGAAACTAATCACAATCTGTTGATTGAAACTCAACGTTACCCCTCGAGTTGGGTATACCTAACTTGCTTAGTTCATGTCATCTGTTAATTGAAACTCAACACTACCCCACAAGTTGGGTATACCCAACTTGCTTAGATCATGTTCTTGTTCTTTCCATTTGTTACTTGCATTATGGTCCGTTTGGTTGCCGAGAAACAGTGGGATGATAAGGGATGGGATGGGAAAGGATGGGATGAGAAAGGAAAATTTATTCTCATTTTTGGTATCCTGTGTTTGTTTGCTGAGACCTATTATCCTACAAAATCTGCTTCCAGTGTTTGGTTGATGAGAAAACTTTGTAGGAAGAGGTAGACGCCAGAAGTCAGATTTAGAGCTCAGATGTGAAAATGAACGGGAATGGCTGTTGATATGGAAGAACAACGCCTCTAACAGTAGATTTACCATTTTTCTGTGAATGGAAACTGGTCTGGAAGACCAGGGATGGTGGTAGACGAAGAGGTAGACGCCAGATCTGGAAGAGGTAGATGCAAAAAAACCGCCAGATCCGAGTTCATTTTAACGTTTAGTACTAATAACACTGCCAGATCTGGAAGAGGTAGACACCAGAAGCCAGATCTGGAGTTCATGCATTAAAATGAACGGAAATGGCTGTTGACATAGAAGAACGATGCCTCTAACAGTAGATCTACCATTTTTCTGTGAATGGAAACTAGTTTGGAAGACCAGGGATGGTGGTAGACGAAGGTGAGATTTGAAGGGGGATTCATTCAATGAAAGAAGACAAATATGGTACAAAAATGGGTGGAAATCGCGAGAGGATGCCAAATCTGAGCTTACCTTTTGATAAAATCAGCGGAGGTGGTGCCGGTGAGATGACCATTGGACAGCGTCTGAGAAGAAGACGACGCTCTCTGGGTTGTTGGCTCGACAAAATTTTCTCACAAAGGCCTCTATTTTCCTTTCTCAGCGGGGTCTCACCATTTTGGTGACCCCGTGTATTGGTTTTCGGAAACCCTGTCCCAAGTCTTTCTCTTCCCATCCCAGTTTTTCTTTCAAAACATACAATAGGAAAATTGAATATTCTTGAAAGATTCTTCCTTCTTCCCATCCCTTTCTTGGCAACCAAACATACCATTAGGGATTGGTTTTTCTCTTTATTTGGGTGTAGGTGGAATCTTCCATCCACTTTGCCAAAAGCTTGTTTGCCCCTACAACCTTTGTTTGGCCAAAGAAAAGGGGAAAGATTTTGTGGAGATGCACTATGGCTGCAATTATTTGGACAATATGGGAAGAAAGAAATACAAGAAATTTCCAGGAGGAGAGAAGGATACAATTGAGTGCATTACCGCCAAGATGGCTCATTGGGTAAAATCATTGGAGAGATTTTCACCTTTTCCGATATATATGATATGATTAGAATGTGGAGGGAAATAGCGGAGGCTTCCTCAAAAAAGAGTTAGATATGTATAAGCTGGACACCACCAGAGAAAGGGTTACTAAAGCTTAATTTTGATGGAAGTAGCATGGAGAATCTAGGCCCTTCAGAAATGGGAGGTATTTTCAAGGACAAGGAAGGTTATATAGTGGTAATGTTTTCTGGACTGATTGGTAAAGGAGATTCTTTAAGGGCTGAGATTATGGCTGTCATGGAAGGTGGATAGAGAGCAAGATGAATATGATAATTTATCATGGAAGGAGACTCAAGGCTGGTAATTGAGTGGTTGCAAGAGCGAGAGGATGCTCTGTGGTCAGAAACCAAATAAAGAAATTCAGATGGCTGATCAGAGATATATGAAAATGAGGCTTCAATTGATACAAAGCAAACAGTATGGCTAGTTCTTTAGAAAAACAGGGGGTGGGAATCCATGTAATTTTTTGGACACAATTGTAAGAAAAAGAGAGTTGAGAGATAAGAGGTTTTTATATCTCCTAATGTTTATGTATATATGTACACTAATTCTTCTTTAAACAACAGAACATTTAGTTTTTGCATTGCTCATTTACTTCTTAGCATATTTGTAATTATTTAAGTACATTGTAGTTATTTTATGGAAAATGTTATCTGTTTGACATTATAGACAGTTGCATAGTGGTGATCATTTACAGATGGGCCTGGAAACCAAACTTGGCCCTTCTCTTCTGGTCTTGGGCCTAGGTTTTCTGTCGACTCAATATGGGTGCACGAGTGCTTGGTTAAGGTTAACTATCTATATATAGATGAAAGCAAAGCTATAGTTTCACAACTAGTCGATATAGGACCTCGATTGATTTTGAAAAGTGAAAACTAGAGCTTTATAGATGAATGGAAGTTGGGCGACCATATTGATGTTGTTTTAATGTCATAAGCCCAAAACCTAGCCCGACCCAGCCTGGCTTGGGCCCATACAACATTTTTATTCATATAATATTCTACCTTATATAATATAAAACCTTATAAATATTTAAATTTTTGTAGTATAATGTCATAGGCCTAAAGATCGACCTGCCGCTTATGTTTTAGGCCTGAAGTACAGCCAGGATGGGCTATTACCTTTATCATAGGTGCTAAGCTTGGGCTGGGCCCAGCCCATCCTATGATCACCCTTACAATTTTACCATCCTCTAGCATTGAAAGCTGCTTTTTTTTTTTTTTTTAGCATTGAAACCTGCTTCTTGGACCTTGATATATTTACATTACATGTTAAAGAACAGCTTTCAAAAGGTGCTTGCATGAATGCTTTGTATAAAACAACCAAAACAAAAGTTATTTCTTTCCATTACTTCATTTTATAGGCTATGCATTTGTTTCTCTGGTGCAGGAAATAGAGGAATATTTCACAAATTACATAGTCAATGAAAGCCTAGGGATCATTGCAAACGCACACACCGCCTTTGCTGATAAGGAGCCAAAGAAGGCTGAAAGTGATGCATGTCTACAGCTTGCAAAGCTTTTCTCAATCGCTGTTGACTTCCCAAAGACCGGTGTACCTGCTGAAATACCACAACATCTGTATGTGAAGGAATATCCGGATTTCATGGAAAAACTAGATAAACCTACCTATGTATCTGAGCGGGTGATTGGCAAGCTCTTCAGAGCAGTTAAAGACATTGCGCCTCAAACTTGGTCTATAAGATCCTTCACACAGGAGGTGGCAAGACGATCTTATGACCCTGATATGGAGGTTGATGGGTTTGAAGATTATTTAAGTGATGCTTATTATTACAAAGGTGAGTATGATTCCAAGTTGGGGAACCTGATGGACTACTATGGGATCAAAACCGAGGCAGAGATCCTTAGTGGAAATATAATGAAGTTGTCCAAGTCCTTCACAAAAAAACGGGATGCTGAAGCAATCAGCTTGGCAGTTAGGTCTTTGAGGAAGGAGGCAAGAGCTTGGTTTAATGAGAAATCTGGGCCAGGCCCCGAGGCAGATGATGTATATGCAAAAGCATCAGCTTGGTATCATGTGACCTATCATCCAGACTACTGGGGATGCTACAACGAGGGACTGAAGCGGGATCATTTTCTCAGCTTTCCATGGTGTGTCTATGACAAACTGATTCACATTAAGCGAGAAAAGGCTAGCATCAGAAGGATTAGGATTATCGATGAGTCATCACTTGGGCTCCAATTCAGGCGAAGTCTGAGGTTGAATTAAGTATGTATATATTGTCTTTTTTTTTTTGTCTCGTCTGCTTATTAGATTTGTTGGCTAAAACACCTACTGATAGTGGCTCAGTTTCAGTTGGTAGGTTCTCTGTGCGGAGAAGTGGGATTAAATCCTGCTGCCACCAAGGGTTTCGGGGATGGGTTGTGTAGCTCCATGAAGCTTTTAGGTTTGTTGGCTAAAACAGTTTAGATATGTAAATGATTGCTCCTGACGGAGAAAGCTAAATATAACTGTAAGCTTGTAACTATTTACAGTTGCTGATACTGGTAAGTTTCGTTTTGAATTGATCAGAAGTGAATATCTTGCTTATCATTCCCTTTGTCATTGTTTTCTGGCTTGCAAATTCAATACAATCACTGAGTTGGTGTGGACTCTTTATGTTTGAAAATAGGAAAATGTAAAGTAAGAAAAAGCTATTATAGTTAATTTGGATCAATTGGTAATTGGGACTCTTTCACTTTATGTCCTTGCATAGGATTCTGTCTCCACTTCCAACGTGCAGGTCAGGAGTCCAGACCTCCTGCCAATGAAACACGTTCCAACACCCTACCAACATGATCTGACACCATACATCTTAGAGGGTCCCATTTTTATAGTGGGTCCCAGTTATTTAGTAAAATGTGTGATGTCAGATCATATTGATAGGGTATTGGGAAGGTATTTTGTTCGCAGGAGATCTTTTAACTTGTAGAGAGGTCGGAACTGCGACAAGTTAGTAGCTGATCCGGACTCGAAGCATGGTTAGCACTAGTGGGGAGACCCGCTAGTAGAGCAGTCAATGGGTTGGGTTTACAACTGACCTAACTGATTATTTCAGTTCTGATTTTGTGATTTTGTTCCAATTACTAATTGGGTTGGAATTGATTCTTGCAGTTTTAAATGATTCATGTAAAATGGCACAAAATTCGCAAAAACAGAGCATAGTTTGCACAGAAGAAACAAACTCGATAAAGAAAAATCTGTTTCATTTATTCTCAACTAAGGTTTAAAGTATTGATATGATATGCCCAATATGGGGCGTATTGTATTGTATATTTTAGAAAAAGATATACGGTAGGAGTTCATAAATGTCGTATCTTTTTACTTGTATCGGTACCGTATTGACACAATACGGGGCCGTATTGTGCGTTTCGGTGCCGTACCGGTCGATATGCGCCCGATACGGTGCTAAAACGATACGGGCAGAAATATAATTTTTCGAACTCACAAAAGAAGGCTTCTTTCTCTCGAAAAAAGCCTTCTCTCCCTCCCAAACCACTTCAAACCTCACACATATTTGTCTACACTATTAGATCTACTAAAAAAAAAAAAACAGCAAAAACGCATCTAATCTCTCTGATTAGATGCGAAAATATTGCGAAACGCATATAAGTTCTGGAAAATATTGCGAAAATATGTGAGTTTTTTCAAATTTTTTTTTTATCTAATCTCTCTGATTTGTTGTTTCTTTCTTGTTTGAATGCTTGAAAATGCTCTAAACCTACCTGATCTACATTTCCCATGTTAAAAATCACATTTTTTATTATATGTGTAGATTTATGGATTTTTATGAAGAAATATGGAAAAATAAAAATAAAGAAAAAATTTTAAAAAAATTGCTTGTTTTTTTTGTTTGAATGTAAGCACTTAATATGCTAGAAACCTATAGGTGATCTACCATATCCATGTAAGATGTTTTTTTTGTTTGAATGTAAGCACTTAATATGCTAGAAACCTATAGGTGATCTACCATATCCATGTAAGATGTTTTTTTTGTTTGAATGTAAGCACTTAATATGCTGGAAACCTATAGGTGATCTACCATATCCATGTAAGATTTGAAATTTTCTATGTAATTTGTTTTTTTTTTCAATTTTTGGAAATAAAAAATAAATATTAATTAATTATTTTTTGTTATGATTTGTACATAAACACTGAATATATTGTAGATCTATGGCTGATCTATCATATCCATAGATCATTTGGCATTTTGGCACGTATTCTTTAAATATATGATGTTTTTTGAATTTTTTATAATTTTTAGAATTAAAAATAAATATTAATTAATTATTTTTAGTATGATTTGTCCATAAACACTGAATATATTCTTAATATATGGCTGATCTATCATATCCATAGATTATTTGACATTTATCATTCAAATATAATTTTTTGAATTTTTTTTGTAATTTTTAGAATTAAAAATACATATTAATTATTTATTTTTTAATATGATTTGTCCATAAACACTGAATATATCCTTAATATATGGCTGATCTATCATATCCATAGATTATTTGACTTTTATCATTCAAATATGATTTTTTGAATTTTCTTTTGTAATTTTCAGAATTAAAAATAAATATTAATTAATTATTTTTTAATATGATTTGTCCATAAACAGTGAATATATTCTTAATATATGGCTGACCTATCATATCCATGTATTATTTGACATTTATCATTCAAATATGGTTTTTTGAAATTTCTTTTGTAATTTTCAGTATTAAAAATAAATAGTAATTAATTATTTTTTAATATGATTTGTCCATAAACACTAAATATATTCTTAATATATGGCTGATCTATCATATCCATGTATTATTTGACATTTATCATTCAAATATGATTTTTCTGATTTTTTTTTGTAATTTTTAGAATTAAAAATAAATATTAATTAATTATTTTTTAACATGATTTGTCCATAAACACTGAATATATTCTTAATATATGGCTGATCTATCATATCCATAGATTATTTGACATTTATCATTCAAATATGATGTTTTTGAATTTTTGTATAATTTTCAGAATTAAAAATAAATAATATTTAATTATATTTTGTTATGATATACATATAGCCTTAAGGATTGAATATATTCTTAATATATGGTTGATCTATCATATCGGTTGATCATTTGGCATTTATCATTCAAATATGATTTTTTTTTAATTTTCTTTTGTAATTTTTAGAATTAAAAATAAATAATAATTAATTATATTTTGTTATGATATAGCTCTAAGGACTGAAATTTTCTTAATATATGGCTGATCTATCAGTTCTAAAATTAAAAATGAATATTAATTATTTATCTTTTATTGTAATTTTTTCATAAACACTGAATATATTCTTAATATATGGCTAATTTAACATTTCCATAGATCATTTGTTTTTTTTATTTAAATTTGAATAATAATTTGGAAATGTGGATCATGAATAAATATGACATTTATATTGAATAAATATAAATATGATTATGAAGTGTTTTCTAACTTATTTTTATGGTTTACACGAATTATGAAGTGCTCTCTACCGAGTATTTGATATTGTACCTAAAATGGAAGAAGAACCAGATATTAGATAGAAATATGGTACTAAAGTAAATAATAATAGACTCCATACCACATGTAATTTTTGTGGGCAAATTATGAAAGTCAGTGGTGTAACCCGTCTTAAACATCGCTTGGCTAGAGGGTATCCAAATGTATCTGATTGTTCAAAGTGCCTAATGAAAATTACCAAGGCAATGAAAGAACATCTCAAAGAACAGGAGATGTTGAAAAAACAAAAACAAAGAGAAAAAAATGATAGGAAGAACATTAAGGCCTAGAAGGGATGATGGGGATAAGGAAGAAGAAGAAGATGATGATGGTGAAAAAATGTCTGAATATGTTAACATTGATGATGATGATGATGATATAGAGCAAAGGGCATTCAATATGGGTAGACATGCATCACGAGCTTCTCAATGGGAACAAGAACAATTACAAAAATTCCATAGCACTAGGCCCTAATTTAGAGAATCACAACATCGAGAGGGGGGCTCTTCACAACCACAATTATCTAAAAGCAAGAGTAATATCTTTCGAGCAAAGAGTTAGAAAGAAGTATTTAACATATTTAAGCCCTCCAAGTCCAAAAAATCCTCAAAAAATGACACTCATAATATAGAAGAGATGGACAGATTTTTGTATAGAGACAAAAATGCTGGGAAAAAAAATATAAGGAGTGTTATGACCATGGATCTGGAAATGATGCTAGAAGAGCTATTTCAAAGTTTTTTCTATACAATCATATCCCTACAAATGCAGCAATCTCTCAATATTATAAAATCATGATAGATGAAATTGCAAAAGTAGGAAAAGGTATATGGGGGCCTACACCTTATGAAATTATGGGGATGTTCTTAGATGAGGAAGTTGAAGAGTTGAAAAGCCATTTCAAAACATTCTTCCAAGAAACTGAAAATATGAGATCACTATTATGTGTGATGGTTAGACGTGACCAACTAAATCGTCGATCATCAATTTTATGGTGTATTATAATGGGCAAACAATGTTTCATAAATCTATTAATGCATCTAGTGATCGACATAATGCACAGTATTCGTTTAATTTGATGAATGTAGTGGTTGATGAAATTGGTGTAGAAAATGTTGTACAAGTTGTGACTAATAATGGAAGTGCTTATAAAGCAGCTGGCGAAATGTTAAAACAAAAAAGAAAGCATTTGTATTGGACACTGTGTGTAGCTTATTGCCTTGATTTAATGTTAGAAGACATTGCTAAACTTTCTATGGTTACCAGAGTGATTGAAAGGGGAAAAACAATTACCAATTTCATTTATAATCACTTAATTATTCTCAACTTGATGAACTTCACAAATAATATAGAGTTAATATGTCCAGGGCCAATTCGCTTACTACTCATTATATTGCTCTTGAAAGTTTAAATTCTCAAAAGACAACATTGAGATGCATGATTGACTTAGATGAGTGGAAACCACTACCACAAGCAAGAACAAAAAGGTGAGAAAAAGTTGAGAAAATTATCAATGACAATAATTTTTGGAAATTAGTTCAACAATATGCTTTGATGACTGAGCCCTTTGTAAAAATGCTTCGAATTGTTGATGGTGAAAAAAGAGCAACAATGGGAATTGTATATGAGGCATTGTGTAGAGTGAAGAAGATGATTGAAGAAATCTATTTACAGTCTCAAACAGTCTCCTCGGGCTTGGTTTGAGAGGTTCAGAGCTACTCGTATCATTAGGTCATACCTTGTTCTTGAAAAGAAGTGGCTCTTTCGTGACCTTTTTGATAGTCTATGTTGATGATATTGTAGTCACGGGTAATGACATCCAAGAGGTCAATAAACTCAAAAGATTTCTTAACTCTGAATTTGAGATCAATGAGTGTTATCAGTTAATTTATGCATTCTCCTAGAGATACTCATTTAGCTCTTGCAAAAAGAGTTGTGTTACTTGAAAGGTACTACAGGGAAAGGTATTCTATTTGTCAAACATAGACACATGAAGCTGGAAGCATACAATAATGCTGATTGGGCAGGATGTATTGATGATAGGAGACTCACCTCAGGTTATTATGCTTTGGTGGCAGGGAATATTGTTTCATAGAGGAGTAAGAAACAGTTTGTAGTTGCTAGATCCTCTACTGAAGCCGAATATAGGGCTATGGCACATTGTGTGTCAGAATTACTATGGGTACGATCCATTTTAGAAGAATTGGGAGTTGACTTTGAGAAACCAATGATGCTCTACTGTAACAACCAAGCAGCTATCAATATTGCATATAATCATGTTCAACATGGTAGAACTAAGCACATTGAGGTTGATAGACATTTTATACGGGAAAGAGTTTCCTCAAGAGAAGTTTGTTTGCCATTCATCATCTCAGAAGAACAGCTGACTGATATTTTGACCAAGGGAGTTCTGAGAGGGATGCTGGCACACTATATAAGCAAGTTGGGCATGATTGACATCTATGCTCAGCTTGAGGGGGAGTGTAAAGAGACTAGGCTGAATGGGCCCTAGTATCTTTTCTTGTAGTATGTTTTATTTATTTGTTAGCTAATAAGCCTGTTATTTCTTTTTCTCGTTCTCTTTATGTTACTGCCTAGTTAGCCGCCCACTTAAGGGTATACTTGTAATTATGTTAAGGTTGAAGTTTTGTAAAAGGATTAGAGAAGGGAGGGAAGAGATATTTGAACTCTTCTTCTTCTTCCTCTTTTCTCCATCTTCCTTCTCTTGTACTACTGTTCTCTTCTTTTGTTCCTCTTTTCTCTCTATTTTTTCCCAAGTTTACATCAGATTTAGAGGACTGATTTACATCTATCTCAGAACGGTTGGATGACACCCTGGCACCATCTAGGCGATGGCTTGCCTTAGTCAAAATGATGGAGTCCCAGCTGGCGACCTACCTCCGCTAACCTGGTGACCTTCCGCTGCCGACCTGGCGACCTACCTCCGCCGACCTGGTGGAAACCTAGCAGGTGACCTCGTCCACAACTCAGGGCGGGTAGCAACACCTCGTCCAGGGCTGTCCTGTGGTACATCATCAGTACCGACCGAAGTGACCTCGACGTGAGGAGCGACCTCCCTCGAGGGCTTGCCGACCTGATTAAGGTCCAGGTGGCAACCTATGGGATGTGCTCGCCGGCCAATTCTGCATGGATCCTCATTCCCGGGTATCTCAGAAGTTGGCTCCCACACCGAATGTTCTAGAGGAAACCGAATAAGGCGCAAAGACTGGCCTACGTGCACGACTACCTTTGAGGACTTCAGACCGGTTAGGCACATCACCCAGAGATCTCGGACGTGGTGTGTGAAGCCCACGCCAAACAGTGCCTATATAAGGGCCTTACCCCCAACCTCAAGAGGTATGCTCAATTTAGCTCTCATAGCTCTCCAGCTCTCGAGAATTTTAGCGCTCTAAAAATCTCTGCATTCGCTGATTTAAGCATTGGAGTTCCCACCCCGGGTAAAGAAACCTGGGCACTCTGACTGTTTCCTTGCAAGTCGCCCCGGTTAACTATACAACTCGTCACTATTCAGCTAGGCAACAGGGCCACCTTCCAGGTAGAAACCATTCAGATAGGCATCCGAGCCACTTCAGCTAGGAATTGTTTAGCCAGGCATTAGTTTTTTCTATACAATCATGCTAGAAGTTTTATTTCAAAGTTTTTTCTATACAATCATATCCCTGCAAATGCAGTAACCTCTCCATATTATAAAATCATGATAAATGAAATTGCAAAAGTAGGAAAAGGTGTACAGGGGCCTACACCTTATGAAATTATGGGGATGTTCTTAAATGAGGAAGTTGAGAGTTGAAAAGCCATTTCAAAACATTCTTCAAAAAAGCTGAAATATATGAGTTCACTATTATGTGTGATGGTTGGACAAGACCAATTAGATTGTCGATCATCAATTTTATGGTGTATTGTAATGGGCAAATAATGTTTCATAAATCTGTTAATGCATCTAATGATCGACATAATGCACAATATTTGTTTAATTTGATGAATGTAGTGGTTGATGAAGTTGGTGCAGAAAATGTTGTACAAGTTGTGACTGATAATGGAAGTGCTTATAAAGCAGCTGACAAAATGTTAAACAAAAAAGAAAGCACTTGTATTGGACACTATGTGTTGCTTATTGCCTTGATTTAATGTTAGAAGACATTGTTAAATTTTCTATGATTACTAGAGTGATTGAAAGGGGAAAAACAATTACCAATTTCATTTATAATTACTCAATTGTTCTCAACATGATGAGCTTCACAAATAATAGAGAGTTAATACGTCCAGGGCCAACTCGCTTTACTACTCATTATATTGCTCTTGAAAGTTTAAATTCTCAAAAGACAACATTGAGATGCATGATTGACTTAGATGAGTGGAAATCACTACCACAAGCAAGAACAAAAAGGTGAAAAGAAGTTGAGAAAATTATCAATGACAATAATTTTTGGAAATTAGTTCAACAATATGTTTTGATGACTAAGCTCCTTGTAAAAATGCTTCAAATTGTTAATGGTGAAAAAATAGCAATAATGGGATTTGTATATGAGGCAATGCGTAGAGTGAAGAAGATGATTGAAGATAAATTTCCAAATTCAAATAAATACATCCTAAACATTATAAACAGGAGATGGAATGCACAGCTCGTTCACCATTTACATAAAGCAGGTATTTTTTACTATATTTAATTATATAATTAATTTTTAATATTTTATATTTTTATGCTAAATGCTAAATGAGTTTTTAATATGTCAATTAACAATATTATTTTTTTCTTAAATTTAAGCATATTATTTAAATCCATATTTTCAATATGATCATGATCTTATTGTGAATGATGATTTATTGTCATCTTTGAAAAAAGTCGTTACAAGGCTGGAGCCAGATGAAACCAGAGCTGCCATTTCCGTACAAGAGGTAAAGTGTAATTGTGTAAGTTGATAAATTATATAATAAATATATTTTGATAATATGATACTAATATCTATTATTTTCAATTTAGGCAAAAATATTCCGTGAAGCATTAAGTGGCTTTGTAGATCCTGTGGTCGTTAAAGCAAGTACAAGAACTGACCTAGGTAAATTAAAATTTTAATATATTCTTGATTTCTATATTCTTTAATGTTAATGATCAAGTTAACTAATTAATTTTATTTTTAATATTGTACATTTTATATTGATATTAAAATGTATATATATTTTTTTTATTTTTTTAGCTGAATGGTGGCTGATTTATGGCCAAGATGCTCCACATCTTCGTAAAATAGCAATAAGGGTATTATCACAAATGGCTTCTTCCAGTGGTTGTGAACGAAATTGGAGTACCTTCGGCCTTATTCATACAAAGCAGATGAATCCTCTATCTTATGACACTTGGAGAAGTTGGTATATGTCCACTACAACATGAGATTAAGAGTTAGACACCTCATTAGAGATAGAAGGCATTTACAAGGTTACTTCAACCCAATTGATCTTGATGATATATTTAATGAAGATCCAATGATATTTTGGTTTGAAGATAAAGAGACAAAAGCAAGGGTCTTAGATGAATTAGGTAATCCTCCAAGACCTGATCCCTATATTGTAAATCAAATGGGGATAAATGTTGATGATTGGGTCAGATAACAGACAGGCAATAATGGGATTGGTAATGGTAATGAGTCTACTGATGATGATGGTGGTGATGACGGTGATGGTAATGGTGATAGTGGTGAATATGATAGAGGTGGTTATGATAGAACAAGTGGTCACAATGAAGGTGATGCTATTAGTTGTTTTGTTAAATATATACCACCTATAGATGATTCAATGTCACCTAGTCAAGAACAATACTGTCCAAATCACAGAGACATGCAATTAATGGATAGTTCCTGTTATGGTTTTTATGATTATGGAAGATCCATGGAAAGTAATGAGATGATGCTTGAATTAAGTAGGATGAGTTTGAGTTCAACTTCTAATTATGGATACAAATCTTCTCAGTATGGATATGAGTCATATGACACGGGTCATACAACTACAACCCCTAGAACTACAATAAGTTCTTAGCTTTTTGATAGTCTTGCTAAAGGATACGGATCAAATTATCAGACTCAACCTTGTTATCAACAATATTGTTCTAGGGAGCAATTTGAGCATTTCATACAAATATATACAACAACATACTCTAATAGAATGAGTTGGGGTGAATATTGCACTTTGGTTAGAGATCAGCACAAAGTAGATATGAGCAATTATGAGCTTGCAACAAACTCCCTGTGGTACTGAATTATTGGTTGTCATCACATGATTTCAGGTATATAAGTAAATAATTTATCAAATAATTAATTTTTATTATGATTTTAATATTTATTTATTAGTTATTTTTGAATTGTATGTTATATAGGTTATTAACGGACATCATCATTTATATATATATATATATAATACAATTAAAGTAATAATAAAGTACTAACATATTAATTATTCAATAATAACAAATTAATTCTAAAATGATAATCAAAATGATAATTAATAAACTAATAAAAAGTACTAATAAAACATAATAAATTAATAATAAATACTAAGGTATTAATTATTAAATGCTAATAAAATAATAATAACAAAGTACTAATAAAATAATAATTATATATTAATAAAATATTAGTAAAGTAATAAGAAAATAATAAATATACTAATAAAATTACTTTTGGTCCTGTTGGCAAATCAAATAGACCTATATATATATAATACAATTAAAGTAATAATAAAATACTAACATATTAATTATTCAATAATAATAAATTAATTCTAAAACAATAATCAAAATGATAATTAATAAACTAATAAAAAGAACTAATAAAACATAATAAATTAATAATAAATACTAAGGTATTAATTATTAAAGACTAATAAAATAATAATAACAAAGTACTAATAAAATTACTTTTAGAAAACATTGAACCAAATCAAACAGACCCTAAATCTCATTTTTTTTCAACACTGAACCAAAAAATGAAATTGTCCTTCTATCTAGCTAGGCAATAGGTAAGCAATTCAACAATTTGGGTCAAATGGGTCAAGCCATTATATCATAATAAAATAATGAAAATTAAAGAAACAAAAACACAAAATATACAAAAAAGTACATAATACTTGTAGAAAACATTTAGAATATCTCTAATATAAAATTATTTTATAAACATAATATTACTCTCTTTGAGACAAAATATTTGAATGTATATTACTATTTTCATCATCTAAAATTTACACGCACATGCGAATTTACTAGTATATATATATGTATGTATGTATAGTCAAATAATAAAATATCTCATCGCATTACTCTCCCATTCGATACCACTTACATATTATCTCATTGCATTCTTCTCCTCATTTGATACCATTTCACATGGTATTAGAGTTAATCAGTCCTAGTCTAAGAATCTCTCCTCTTTTTCATTGATCCTACTCTACATCAACATTCCAACGCTCTCTTGATGGTGATGGCAGAGGCAAACTCAAACTCGCTAATCCATTATATCAAATATAATGGATTTTTGATAGTGGTGAATCTGATTACATTATATCAAATATATCCCTATTTTTTTACTACTCCAACAATGTCTAATCCAAAATTGGTACATCTACCCATTGGTGCTACTGTTTCTGTCTCACACCATGGCACAGTCTCGCTAACTCCTGGTTTCTCTATTAGTGATGTAATGTATGTCCTTGCTTTCACTTGTAATCTTCTTTCAGTCAGCGAACTAACTAAACAATTTCGATGTGTTGTATCTTTCTTTGCCACTCATTATGTCATATAAAACCATGTCTTGAAGACCACAATTGGAACGGATGAACTTCAAGACGACCTCTACTACATCCATTTCTCTTCTCTTATATCTTCTCATCTCACCAATTCCACATCATCATACGAAATGTGGCATATGTGCCTTGGCCTTGCATCCAGGTCTCGCTTATCCTTACTTCTCGGGATTTCCCTCTCACCACTTGATGCATATTGTGATGCTTGTCAATGCGCTAAGCGGACACGAGCTCTGTTTCCAATCAGCCATTTTAGTAGTACTTTTCCATTCCAATTGTTATATTGTGATATATGAGGCGGTTACAAAACCCCTCCCCATACCAATTACTACAAAAAATTACATTTCTAGTGACATTTTTTGAACTAGCTATTTGGCGATTGCCGCTAGAAATATTGATCTTTAGTGGTAGTCTTTTAAAACTGCCCTATATACTTCACAATTCATCTTCTTCTTGCTCTCTCTCTCTCTATGTTTGATTTAAGAAAGAGCAAAAAGCTGAAACTCCAACTCTAAAAGAAGATCGACAGGTAAGTCTCTCTCTCTCTCTTTCACACACACACATTGGCATTTGATCCTAATATAGTTCCTAAATGCTTTTAAATGTTTAGATTTTGCTAAAACCTTATCAATAAATAGAAAACCTAGGTTATAACTTGGTAAACTTGCTTGGAATTTTGACTGTTTTGTGTTTTGCATGTAGTGCAATTAAAAACTATTTCGAATTTTAGATCTTACTTATACAAGTCTCTTATTTAATTCAAAGGCAATATTCTCACTCAGCAGCAAATTATTTATTCAAAGCTGATTTGTTTCTGTGTGTGTGGTTGCTTTCGTGATTTGTTTCTATTGTGTGTTTGTTTGTGCTTGCTTTGCAGAAATTACTTTCAGCTTTAAATTTTCCATACTAAACCCTGACTTGATTTGGAATTTGAATCATTGAATGCTAGCTAGCTTTTATTTTTCTTCCTGTGGTTGGAGTAAATACATATCCTCAGGCTCAGGATCTCAAAATAGCTGAGAAAAGAACAGACAAGCAAGTACGTATAGAATATTTGCTCCAGATCTCCTTTTTCATGGTGGACCTACTTTAGCAGAAAAGAACACCAGAATGCCCCAGAAGGGTTCAGGCAAAGGTCAGGGCTGAAGTCCTGAACCAATGTCCAATGCCAATCTTCCAGCTTAGGCACATGGTTTTGAACTACTGATTGGGTAGAAGTAGAGAGAAGAGTGTGCATGGGAATGCATGAGGGGCTCATTATTTCATTATTTCATGGGGTTCTAGCTCCAGAGAAAGGGAAGAAGTCGTTATTTCAAAATTACAAACCCAATTGCGCTAGCTGGTTTGCTCAAGCTTAAGCATTAATGGTTCCATTAAGAACAATTACTTGGGTCTAACTATCTTTCCATGTGAATTCAAAATTTTTGAACTTTCTGAACTTCTCTGATTGGGTAGAGAGAGAGAGAGAGAGAAAGGAAGGAGGTGGGAGTCATTCAAAATTACAAACCCAATTGAGCTGGCTGGTTCAGTCATTTCTGAACCTCAAGCAGTTAGTGGTTCCATTAAGAACAATTGCATGCGTTTGGCACTCATTCCAGGCCAACTGGCCACCACTCTCTCTCTCTGAAGAATTTCAAATGCATGGATTGGGGAGGGTTAGAGGGTATCTGCTTGAAGCCTTGTACACGAGTGTCCCTCATTAGTCATTATTAGACTGACTTGACATGGATGAATCATACTTGCGTCAGTTTGTTTCTGTCGCCTTATGCATGTGATCACTCACTCAAGTTGAGCCAATTAACTGTGTTACAAACTAATTTGACAGAGATTTTCAATTTTAGATCAAGCAAAAAACACTCATGAGGATCCAACTAGCTCTATTTACGATCAAATCAATGGCTCTCGAGCTCGTTCAGATGATGAGGGTTACATAAGTACATAACCAATAGCCTGGAGACAGAACGGGCTCAGAGAAGTAATTAAACGGGGAGTTTCAGGCGTTGAGAAAGCCCAAAAAAAAGTCCAAGTTGACGAAGAAATGCATAAATCGGTAGTCGACATTGGAAAAACGACTGATCCACGGTTGGTCGTCGTCGTCGTCGGTCACAGATCAGGTATCGTGCGCCGCCCCCTCTGTGTTTGGAGTTTGAATGGAAGAAGAGAGAAGAAAATCTTCCCGCAGGGGTAGTTTGGGGATTAAAAAATATCAGGGACTGTATCGTTTCATGTCATTCGAATAAACACTTCTCCAAGTGCTGAAAAAAAGCAGCTTTCAATTCACTTTTATAATTTTCTATAAGTGATTCTTTTTTAAAAAAGACTTATTAGTGACTTTTTTATCAGACATGCATAAATCCCTTGATATTTCTTTCATTCAATATAATTGTGATTATCCTGATGATTTTTAATTAAGTGTAAGGTATTGTGTGTTTTGCAATAATTAGTTGATAGGTGCGGACTTCACTTATAGAAGATATATCTAAGAGACAGAGCTAGGAATTTCTATGTAAATTAGATTATGGGTAATAGAGAAAACTTCTCACCAAGAAACAAGAAACAGACCAATTCTAATGGCAAAACTTAACAACTGAGAGCCACCATAAGTTGATAATTCTTTGTAAATTAAATGATAATAGCACACAATAGGAATGCAAGTGTGGTTGCTCAAACTGAAGACCATTCTACATTGTCTTAGGTCATCTAGCACTAAATGCTTTCCCTATATATGGTTAAATATTAAAAATTAGGCCCATTCAAAATTTAACAAATCTACAATCCAATAATCCTATTGAAGTTGATCAATTTAGCTTTGGATAGTGCAAGCCCATGTTCATATTGTTTGAATTGTCTCTTGCAATCTTGCATTAGAAATATTTTCGCATGAAGTAAAACACATATGTATGGAGATATTCCCAATGTAAGGCTGTAAAAACTGTTTAAACTGGCATTGCACTGATTTGAAGTTGCACCCCTAACATTAAATGCTTTCTATTTATGGTGAACCATTAAGGTAGTTTAACAGTCGCATCTTAATTAACATGAATTAGGTAATTTCCTCTCACCCTACCATAAAAATAATATATATTTGAAGACTTATGGCCATACGATCACATTACTTTAACCCACAATATCATTCATGACACAACAAAAAAATAAAAAATAAATTAAAAAAATATCCATGACTCATCTGCATGCATTATGTGTTGAACAATTCTACGGTACCAGCTTAATTCCTACACAATTCAATAAAGATATGGGGCCTCGGCATCATTTAATCAGTCAGCTTGCGCTTGAGAACGACAAGCAATTGAGTCACTCTCTCATGCCTTGCATTGAAAATATAGGAAGACTGATCAGCAAGTTTCTCAGAGAACCGGTCGAACAGTTGGTCTATGATCTCACTTCCGAAGTGTTTCYCGATGATTCCCTGCATGGCAGCTCTTAAGTGCATGGTACCTGTTTGCACATCAGGCGTTGTTAAGTTGGTAATCTGCTCCAGTCTCTCAATGCTGAAATAACCATTTCTCTCTACCAGATCCTCAATCTCCCGGGGAGATACCAAATACATGGGTAGGTTGAAGGAGTCTACTTTGGCTTCATCAGTTAATCCCATCTTTGCCATATCCATGAAGCAGGAGCCTAGAAGATCATACAAAATGCCACCAGTGGACTCAGAAACAGGGGTCCCATTTGGAATTGCTGGCATGATAAGGACCATCATCCCACCACAGACAATCTCCTTTGCTCTAGCAGACAAAAAGGTCCCTATGTCCTTGGAGAACTGGGTTGAATAAGCCTGAATTACTTCCTCTGAGGCACTTGCGTAATAGATCTTCCCTTTGTTATATGCAGGAGAGTTTTTGTCGGTCACCTCTTTTGGCACCATAGAGAGCCATTGGAGTGCATAAGAGGAGTGCACAAAATCGAGAGAGCCTTCAGGAAACAAGCGACCATAGAAAGACCCCGGAACACCGGCCATGAAGTATCGCCTGTCGGCAGGGAGGGAGGCGAAGAGTGTGTTGAAATCATTCGAGACATGATCGTTGAAGAAGACGTGAAATTCTGGGATGCCAGAACTACTTAGGCCTTCAATTTGGAGCTTGTTCTCTACGGCTGCAATTATGTTCTGCACCGCAAAAAATGTATTGGGTCCAACCGAACAGCCCAAATCTGCAATACGAAATGGGTAGGAAGTAGAAGAGATGGGTTTGATGTCAAGTTTCTTGGAGATTTCCTCGCAAATCATTTCTCTGGAAGCATGTATAACTGATCTCTGCAAAACATGCCATGTTTTCTCTTCTCTTGGGTCAGTGTTACTATATATGACAATAATCACCATGGATTATCAAGCAGAAAAGACATGAAAACATGGATGGAGTCTGATATATAATTGAAGAATATGTAAAGGCACCTGATAATCGGAATTTTTCGTGTAGCTATAAAGGCCGTCTCCTCCRGTCATGGGATGTGCCTCAGCTGATATATTGATCTTCTCAACCTCCATCTCCATTTCCACCTTTCTCTCTCTCTCTCTAGCTTACACTAATTAACCAGGCAAGGATTGAAATCGGATTTAACTAAAAGACTAGATATATATAATATTCAACCCACAAAAACTTGGGAATTTGCTGGGAAACTACTTGTGTGAACATATAGAAGCATTGAAGAATGTGGCGTTTGTCATTCTTTTTAATATTTTTAGTTSTGTCCACTATTAATAAAAGTAAGTTTTATTCGTAATGTGATGTATACCCAGGAAAATTTTCTACAATACTTTGCTGTTTCTTTTTTATTATTTTAATCTATCATGATTTTAATAATTTTATTTTATAATTTATAATATTATTGATCTAGAGATTTAAACTGCTGACCCGTGGCCGTGGGGAAACTGCTTGGGATATCTCTTTTGCTGTTTGTTTGTTTTTTAAAGAATTTAAAAATTAATGTTATTAATGGGTGTTGTTGACGAGATGAATTGTTTTTTATTATTGTTGGTTCTAAAAATAAATCAAAACCATTTTATTTGAAAACAGATTGCTTTGAATTCTTAAAACAAAAACACATAAAACATGTTCTTGATTGTATGTGTTTTTTGTTTTCAGAAGTGATACCAAAAATATGTTCTTGAATCTGGTTTCAAAGATACATTTTCATCTAATTATTCGACATCGTGTTTCCTATATATAATTTTTATATTAAAAATTTGTTTTTATTTAAAAAATAATATTTTAATGGTTTAAAAAACATGTATTGTCTTTGGAAACAAAACTAACCTGTTTTTCCTTGAAAACAAAAATATAGTTCAATAACACATTTTCATTTTTTTTTTCTCTGATGCAGTGATTCCAAAAACAGATGAAAAGAAAAACATATTTATAGAATGCCCCTAAGAGGGTATTTTACAACATGAATGTTTTTGTTTTCATTTGTTTTTGAAATTGCCACATTAGCAAAAAATCAAAAACATATTCTTGAACTCTGATTTTATTTTTAAAGTGAAAAACAAGTTGGTTTTTGTTTTGAAAAACAATACATGTTTTTAAATCAAGAAAAATATTAGTTTTTAAAACGAAAACAAAACTTTTAATATAGAAATTATATGATTTGTAGAACATGATGTTGAATAATTAGATGAAAACATGTTTTTGAAATCAAATTCAAAAACATGTTTTTAGCTTTAATTATGAAACCAAAAAACACGTACACAACCAAGATGTTTTTTTATGTTTTTGTTTTAAGAAATAATTTGTTTTCAAACAAGATCGTTATGATTTGTTTTTAAAACCTTAAAAAAAAAAACAATTCATATTGTACAACGCCCCGTAAAAAGTTTGAAATCCATGCGTCTCACGGTCTGGTCCAGTTCAAGTTTAACAACATCCAAGACTATGGTTCTATGAAGACCTTACGACATAAAAAAGGAAACTCGCATGAATTTCTGAATCACAAGCCTACAACTTCGACTTTATTTATCAATGTTAGAAAGAAAACAATTTACACTATACTTGTTCAAGACATTGAAAAAATGTAGTCTTACTGATCAGATATAAGACCTTGAATCACTGGCTGGGCCTCTCACAGTCCTACTCATCAGAAACCTTTTTTCTTGTTTTTTTTTTTCTTCGGACATACATCTAGCCAGAAATTCATATGGACTACGCAATTATTGGGTCATACTAATCATGTACAGCTAGGCCCAATTAGTTTAGAGCAATTAATATTGTAGCCATGCCAATCCCTTGTGTAGAGGTTGTGAGGAGATCAGATTGGCGCCCCACAAGTGCCCCATATACACATTTCAACATGTATTGGAAACACCTTCTGCAGTTAACAATATTATATTGGCCTCATAAACACTCTACATGTACATCTCAATGTGCATTAGGAATATTTCTCTATGTTGTTAGTGGAAGATATTTCTAATACACGGTTGGGATATGCTGTTGGGTATCCTCTATGGGGCACATATGTGAATTCATAGTTATCCCAATACACGGGTGGGAGGTGATGTCGGTTATGCAGCATCTCTTGTATTGAGGAGGCATGAATTCAAAACATCAAACCATGAAAAAGCAGGCTTTCCAACTTTGTGGTAGTCGGTCTCTTTAGGCATGCTTATCACTAACCCCATTAATCTACTATAACCAACGCAGTGTTTAGTATGTTTGGTGCTTTTTGTAAAAGCAGAGCTTTACTGATTTATACTTTTCTTTCTATCTGTCTTATTCATTGAGAATTCAAGTATATATACACATGAACGAACCTCCTATCTGGCAACTAGAACTCCTAAGTTTACAGGGACTCAAACATATCTTTCCTATCCTATCTAAACCATTCATGATAAGGGAAGGATAAGAAGATATATACAAACAAGATAATACTGATCAGACTCCTAATCCTAACGCCCCCCTTCAAGTTGGAGCATGCAGATTGTGAATGCCCAACTTGCGGAGAAAGTACTCAAATTCTTTGCGACCCAGTGCCTTTGTAAAGATGTCAGCTAGCTGAACGGTAGTTGACACATAAGCAGGACAAATGCAACCATTTTGAATCTCATCACGTACAAAATGGCAATCTACTTCAATATGTTTCGTACGCTCATGAAACACTGGGTTTGCTGCAATATGCAAGGCTGCCTGACTATCACAATATAATCGCATTGGGTTTGAATGCGTAATTCCACGAGCCAATAACAATCCCTTCAGCCATTTTAATTCACACGTGGTCGTGGCCATAGAACGATACTCTGCTTCTGCTGAAGAACGAGCCACGGTGTGTTGCTTCTTAGTTTTTCAGAAAATAAGTGATTTCCCAAGCAGAATAAATCATCCAGACAGAGAACGTCGAGATAAAGGGCAGCT
The DNA here is from genome assembly GCF_000365185.1 of Nelumbo nucifera. The sequence goes on from NW_010729074.1 coordinate 5,152,684, forward strand.
CGCCCAGTCTGAATCACACCATCCATATAACTATAAGTCACAATCTGAAGCAAGAGAATTCCTTGACCAGGATTTCCTTTCAAGTAGCGTACCACTCGCAATGTAGCCTCTCAATGTCTTTCCTGCGGTTGCTACATAAATTGGGACAGAACATGCACACAATAAGACAACTCTGGACGAGTTGCTAAGAGATAAATAAGCCTGCCCACCAAGCGCCTGTATCGCTCAGGATCAAATAAGAGAGGCCCCTCTGTCAAGGCGAGATTGTGATTCTGTTCAAGAGGAAAAGGAGCAGGTTTTGCACCAAGTAATCCAACTTCAGAGATAATATCCAAAGCATACTTACGTTGAGACAGAAAAATTCCTGTTGAGTTTCGGGCAACTTCAATGCCCAAAAAATATTTCAATGGTCCCAAGTCTTTCATATGCAAGCAGTCACTCAAATATTTCTTGAAGACTTGAATTGCCATACGATCATTACCTGACACGATAATGTCATTTACAAACACGAGAACAAGCACATTCACCTTGTCTCGATGAAAGGTGAAGAGAGAGTAATCTGAACATGATTGCTGAAACTCATATGTCTTCAAGGTTGCGGTTAATTTAGCAAACCAACATCTCAGTGCATGTTTCAAGCCATATAGAGATTTTCACAACCGACACACCATACCTGGTTTATCCGACTGAAAACCAGGAGGCATTTGCATGTAGACTTCCTCATGAAGGTCACCATGCAAGAATGCGTTATGTTCGTCCATTTGATGAAGCTCCCAATTTCTAGCTGCTACGACTGCAAGGAAGGTACGGATAGTAAATGGGGCAAAAGTTTCATTATAATCAATTCCCTTAACCTACTTGTTCCCAAAAATCACGAGACGGGCTTTGTATCTTTTCACTGTCCCATCAGCGTTATACTTGATTCGATACACCATTTTGCATCCTATGGCTCGTTTTCCGGATTGCCAAGGCTCCACAGTCTATGTCTAATTATTTTCAAGTGCTTATATTTCTTTCTGCATTGCATCTCTCCATTTTTCATCATTTACGGCCTCAGCAAAAGAAGTAAATTCAACTCCTGCAGTAATAGCTGCCAAAAAAGCACGATATCGACAAAAAAAATTGTTACACATAAGCAGGACGAATGCACAATATCAACACCTAATCCTAACACTCTTAGCTAAAACATTTTAGGCTCATCAATTCAAATTGCATACTATTGTTATTTGAGGGTTGATATATTTGTATCTAGATGAACCAATCATAGTCAGCTCTATCAGTCGATCTTGGTGATTATAGTCTTTAGGGCTCATTCAATTTTTGGATTTTGAGAGGAAAAAGTTGGTCGATCAAAGTTTTTTTTTTTAAATTTACGTAGGATCTATGAAAAATTTATTTATTTTTACTGCTAAGAAATTTCTACGGAGGCGAGTTGAATAGGGCAGCACATACTTTGACTTATCTTATTATTATATCGACAAACCTAACTCATGTCTATGGACTACTTCTCCTCCTTGTAAAAATTCTTCTGTCATACAGAGATCCATCTCTCGTTTGAGACTTCCTGTACCATTGAGAGTTGTTGATTAAAGTAGGGGTATTCACCAATGGTTCTATTTTCAAAAACAGCAAGATTCAATCCTGCATTCCGAGACAAACATAATTTAGTGGCCGCCTGACCGGTCTATAGTTCAAACAATCAAAATGTTTATTAAATTGACGATTCCTCCATCAGCTATCCATTTGAAAAAATAGTCCAATGACCTGCCTTTTAGGTAGTGTCTTACATGCCAGTGCACCAATATATTCTGGTGCATCACATACGTACTAATAAATAAACATGGATAATGAATACTCATAAACCCTACCTCAAAATAAATAAGTTCTGTTTTTAAAACCATTAGATTTGTATCTAGATGTGAATCTATTTATACTAGTGAGCCAATCATGCATATAAAACATTTATTTTTAAATTTAACCATTGGATAAGAATCAATATAGTAGCTAGTGTCACATTGAATATTAAATATTTCATTTAAACTTTTTAGGTAGCAACCATACAAGACGAAAAAAAAAAAGTTTATCCAGGATTCATGCATAGTCATGTGTTGAACAATACGATGAGAAACCAGGCTTCAACAAGAACTTGGACTTTATTGGGGTCTTGGTACCGTTTTAATCAGTCATCTTGCGCTTGAGAACGATAAACAATTGAGTCCCTTTCGTATAGTCTGCGTTCAAAAGATAGGAAGACCGGCCAAGTTTCTCAGAGAACCGGTCGAACAGTTCGTCTATGTTCTCACTTCCGAAGTGTTCCTTGATGATTCCCTGCAAGGCAGCTCTCAAGTGCATCGAACAGGATTGCTCAGTAAGGGCGCCTGTGTTCCTTGTTACGTTGATGACTTGCTCCAGTCTCTCGATGCTGAATAACCCATTTCTCTCTACCAGATCTTCCAGCTCCTGGGGAGAAGCCATGTAGAAGGGGAAGTTGAAGGAGTCTACTTTGGCTTCATCAGTTAATCCTATCTTTGCCATATCCATGAGGCAGGACCCCAGAAGATCAAACAACATACCAGCAGTGGACTCCGAATGAGGAATCCTATTTGGGAGTCCTGGCAGGATAAGGACCATCAGCCCTCCAGAAACAAGCTCTGTTGCTCTTGCAGAAAGAAAGGTCCCCATGTCCTTGGCGAATTGAGTTGAATAAGCCTCAATCACTTCCTTTGAGGCACTTGTGTAATGGACTTTCCCTTTGT
>NW_010729074.1:5156154-5169027 GCF_000365185.1 Nelumbo nucifera
TCTCTCTCTCTCTCTCTCAAACACAAACTGAAACAAATTAAGTTTATTTATAGGCAGCAGCCGTAGAGCTTGCTTCAATTCAAGGAGAGGGGATGCGAATCCCTCATGACTGGAAAGTTGAAACATGTATCATGAGTGAATTATTTATTTGGAAGAAAATTAGGCATCTAGAAGCCTTCAAAATTTGGGTGTTTTAAGGGTTCATTTGGATTTTAATAATAAATTAGCGGGACCCGTGTGATGCAAGGGATTACGGGATTTATTAAGCAAAAGCTAAATAGTAGAAAGTCATTTACTAAAATACCTCTTATAGTTTTATGGATTTACTAAAATACATCATATAGTTAGCATTTTACTAAAACACCATGTATAATTTGCAACGGATTTAATTAATCTTCTATTAGATGATAGTAGAAAATGATAGTGTTGACCTTAATGTTCATTTAAATAAATTTAATCAAAAGAAAATAAAAATGCAAAATACCATTTTTTCTCTTAATAAGATATGGGCAACCATTTTATTGGCTATATTTAGTCAATTTTGTTTTCTGTACAAAAAAAAGTGTTAATGGATTGATGTCCTTATATAGTTGAGTTGTAGATGAGATCCGTTTCCGCTTTAGACGGAGGGTAATGAACCGGTCAATGAAGTCTATTGTTACCGCCCGATCCGGGCAGGGAGAGGATGAGGCTTGCCATTACGCTGCGTGATCCCAAGAGATTCAGAGTCCGCTGAGAACCTTCTAGAGTTGATTACATGTCACTTCGGTTCCTAGGCCTCAAACTGGCTTAGATGTCGATGTGACTCTATGCCGAGGTGGCTTTATACCGAGATGCCCGAACACCCGAGCTCTCAAAACTATTGACTAGGCTCTTCTTGCCGAGTTGTTATCTTGTTGGCAGATCGCGTCCACATGACCTTTACTTACTAGGTCGTGCCAAATTACCCCTCATCAATTGCCCCCCACTCCTCGTGCTAGGGGTCCTGACTCGGCACGGGGAATTCATGACGAGCCCAGGTGGATTTGGCATGATGTCTAGGTGGTACGAAGATTGGACCTTTGGTTGGACCTGTTCGACTGTTTGGCTCGACTAGGAAGTGACCCAGATCACGTATCAAGAATGCACGGACGTCAAGCCGATTATAAACTCTACACACGTCAAAATGCGCGCTCAACTGATTTCAACCTCGAGTAGCGTGCAACCGATTTTCCTAGGAGCTATTGGATTGCATAGATCTTGGTCGTTGATCCCTGGACATAATGGCTATAAATAGGGGCCGAAGGGCCCATTTTCTTCACCACAAACCACGGGTCTGAAGTCCTGGGAGTCACGTTCAAGTCTCCGAGTTTGTTGTCAACTATTCCCGAGTCCGAGGTCGTCCTACTTTCTTCGGTCTTCTTTGGTGAGTTCATCTTCCTTTATTTTTTGATTCCGTTGTCCATTCCTTTAGCATGTCTAGTCTTAGCTTAGATAGCCTTCTAGATGGGAGCGGTGAGTTCGTTGGGGCCGAGGTGAGCATATTGGCACAGACCGCGGAGCCCTGTCCTGCCGAGGTAGGCACTTTGGCACAGGATGTGGACTCCAGCCCATCCAAGGCAGACTCACCTCGGCCAGAGCGCGAGGCCTCTAGCAAGTTGGCCTCCACTTTGCATCGAGGTCACTTGTTGGACAACTTCGGTTCGTCTATAATGACAGCGGACAAGCTCTTATTTTTAGTAGCTCAGTACAGATTCCCTAATAACTTAGTATACAATTATCCCTTGGGCAACTTTCCTTGGGATCACGGTCATGATGAGATCGTGGTCTTCGAGGAGCAGCTCGTAGCTGGGCTACGTCTTCCACTTCACCCCTTTATAGTCGAACTCGTTAAGTTTTTTAATATCGCCATAGACCAGCTACATCCAAACTCCATCTGCAACATCGTAGGTACCATTTCCCTTTTCCACGATTATAACCGACCTCTAGACCTCGACATCATTTCTTCAATCCTCTTCATCAAGAAAAACTCGGCCTGTGTTCTACCCGAGCATAGGCGAAGCTATTACATGTCTCCTCGCCCCGGGTACAAGATATTGTACGAGCTCCCAAACAAAGTCCCGGCCTGGAAGAGACATTACTTCGTGGTCTGTAACACCGAGGGGTGGCCGTTCTTGACTCACTAAAGGGCCACCATCCAGGACCCCGGCGTCAAATTAGACCCAAAGACACGGGAGGAGGTCCGATCTTAGGCAAAGCTCGGATTGAAGTTCAAGAAATTCGTGACCGAGGAGAAGCTTGTACAAGCCGGGCTAAGTCCTCCTGGTAGGTCGCAATCACAACTACTATACTTATTCCCTTGTCTTGTTTCATATTGATCGCGTACTTACTCTGCTTTCTGCCTTTTCTAGTTGCCATGGTTAACATCCCCATCGACGAGCTCTTCGGGAGCATGCAGAAGGGGAAGAAGAAGAAGAGGGCCTCCAAGAAGGCTCGCCTCCACATCGAGACCACCACCTCCGACGTCAGCGCCTCCATCCCCGAGCACCCACCAGTTGTCAAACAACCTCCTGTTGTCGACTTGGTTGAGAAGGACCAAGGTAAGGCTACCCCGACCCGCGTGCCCGAGGAGACAACATCTTCCGAGCCTCAGCACGTGTAGGCGACCACCACTCCATCGAGTAGCAACACTTCTGCTCAGAGGTCGCTCATCGAGTTGACTTACGGGTCGCTCAGCTCGGGGCCAGAGCAGCCACACACTGCATGGTGGTACGTACTTAACCTTCAGGTTACTTTATACTTAGATTTTTCTCCATACTTAAATTTTGGTTCTTCTTTTGGCAGGTGAACTCCTTGATCTATGCCCTAGTCTACCAGTCCGAGGTGAACTTGAAGTGAACTCTCAAAGTCGAGGAGTCCTCCTGAAGTGCCCAATCCAAGCTTAACTTAGCTCGCAATGAGATCAACCAGCTGAAGAATGATCCGCGTGCCAAGAAGGAACTGTTGACTCTGCTAATGGCGAAGAAGAAGGAGCTAAAGGCAGAGAAAAAGGAGCCAGGTGACTCTGATGAGAGGGAATGAGAACCTCGAGGCGCTGGTAAAAGAGCAGACTGAAATTCTTCTCCAGGCGATGGAGGATGCCAAGGTTAAGGCCATCAAGGAGTACAAGTCTTCGGCAAAATATCACGAGAAGCTGGTCGAGGCCAGGACAGTAGGCTACCCGCAAGGGGTTTAAGCTCAACAGATGGTTGACCTAGCATGAATTTCCCCACCTCAACCTCAGTACCATCACAACATCCAAGATCACCAAGGAGATGGCCATTAAAACACTTAAGGACCCAGACTCCGAGGAGGAGAGCGATGACGACTTTCTCAGCAGTGAGACAGCGGGAGAGGGAGAGGGAGCTGATGCCGCTAAGGACCATATGGAGACAAATCTGCCTATTGATGCCTTTACTGGTGATGAGGAGCCCTAAACTGACTGATGTCTGTTTTCTTGGACCCCCTTTGTAAATACTCGATGTCCTGAGCCTTCGAGCTCGACTAAATAGTTGTAACTTTTTGTTGTTGTTGTTGTTTCTTTTTACTATGTATCCGATGTGCTTTATCAATGGAATACAAGTATTTTGCAAAATTCCTTGTATGTAGAAAAATTTTCTAAGTATAGATTACTCCTGAGCTGGCGAGCTAAACAAAATAGGAGCAAAATTTTTTTAAGTGTAGATTACTCCCGAATTGGCGAGCTTAACTCGAATAGGAATAATCTAAGAGGCAACCGAGTCTTAGACTGCTTATGCCGAAGGGGGTGACTATGACTTCTCTACCCATGTTGGAGAGGCGACTGGGTAGGCTTCTGGGAGTGACTTAAGGTCCTCTCTCCAGTTCGTCGTCTGTAGGATCAGCTCAATGATCCTATGGACTTAGTCGTTTCTGTTTGCGTTGAGGTTTACAGTTAGTATCTCCTTAGGTTGTCAATGTTCCAAGCTCGAGGTACCTAATTCCCTTCCATGGTCTCGAGATCATAGGTTCCTTCTCCGAAACCCGTCTCACCCGGTAAGGACCTTCCCAATTCAGACTGAGCTTACCCACGCCGGGCTCAGGTACCACTACCTTACGGAGGACCAGGTTGCCGACTCGGAATTGTCGCTTCCTGACCCGAGCATTATAATACTGAGCTACTCGTTGTTGGTAAGCCGTAGTTCAAATGTGGGCCAGATTGCATACCTCCTCAACGAGGTCTAAGTTAGTTCTGAGCTCGTCGTCATTTGCCTCTTCGTTGTAAGCTTCGAGCCACAACGTTGGTACTTCAATCTCTGCCGGGATCACGACTTCTATCCCTTATGTGAGGTTGAAGAGTGTCTCATCGGTCGCAGTCTTGATGGTAGTCTAGTAGGCCCAAAGCACACTAGGTAGCTCGTCCACCCACAACTCTTTAGCTCGCGTGAGGCGAGCTTTCAGTCTGTGGAGGATAGCCCTGTTTGTCACTTCGGCCTATCCGTTTGCTTGTGGATGCATTACCGAAGTGAAATTTTGTTGAATCCCCATCTCAATGCACTAGTTCTTGAATTTGATGTCCTCAAATTTCTTTTCGTTATCTGAAATCAAGACTTTGGGCAGTCTGAAATGACACATGATTCTTTTCTAGAAGAAATTTTGCACATTCCGGACTGTAATGCTTACCAATGGTTCGGATTCCACCCACTTCATGAAGTAGTCCACTGGTACGACCAAGAACTTCCTCTGCCTGGTTGCTGGCGAAAATGGACCGAGGATGTTGATTTCCCATTGTGTGAAGGGCCACCGGCTAGTAAGATACTTCAAATCGACAGCAGGTTGATGGAGGATGTTGGCATGCCTCTGACATCTATCACATTTCTTGACGAGCTCGAGTGCGTCTGCCTTCATAGTGGGCCAATAGTAGCCCTACCTTAATGCTTTTTGGGTGAGGGCTTTGCCCCCCAAGTGTCCTCCGCATAATCCTTCATGGATATCGCAAAGTACGAACTCAGCTTCTGAGGGTCGTAGGCAACGTAGGTAGGGAAGCGTGAAGGATCTTTTGTACAGCCATCCGTCTATGATGACATATTGGGCTGGTTGACGCTCTACCCTCTGAGCTGCATTGCGTTCTGTAGGTAGGGTACCATGGAGCAGATAATCAATGAGTGGGTCAATGCAACTCGGTTCTGCTTGCAACACAGGAGCGACCTCTTCTGCCCCCGCCCCTGAGAATGCTGGGCCGAGGCATGTCCTCTAGGTACATAATTCGCATGGTGTTGTCGCTGGTATTTGCTAGTCATGATAAGGCGTCGGCCTCAGCATTCTCAGACCTCAGAATCTGCCTGATGAAACAAGAGCTGAAACACAGTAGAATTTCCTTGACTTTGACTAAGTAGGCTGCCATAATTGAGTCGCGTGCTTCGTAGTCACCATTGACTTGGTTAACTACCGGCTGTGAGTCGCTGCACATGATGAGATGTTTTGTACCCATTTCCTTTGATAAGTTTAGCCCGACAATTAGTGCTTCATACTCTGCCTCATGGTTCGATGCATCGAATCCGAATTGGAGAGCGTACTCCAGCTTCACCTCGCTCCGGCCGTATAGTATCAGTTCAGCACCGCTTCTTCGTTGGTTGGACAAGCCGTCTACGTGGAGGATCCAGGGCTCCTCGTCCCAGGTTGGTACTGCTTTGACTGGGACCGGTGTTGCACTGGTTGATGCCTTCGAGTGTTAGTGGGCTTAGTCTGTTTAGGGGTCGATGTGCTGAACATACATTCTGCTACAAAATCCACCAAGACTTGGGCTTTGATTGCTAGTCCTGGCTCGAACCGGATGTCGTACTCATTAAGCTCGATGGACCACTTTGTCAATCTCCCTAATACCTCGGGCTTAAGTAGGATGTGCCTCAAAGGTCTATTAGTAATGACGTCGATGGTATGGGCTTGGAAGTATAGGCGTAGTTTCCGAGCTACTACTACTAGCGCATATGCCATCTTCTTGATGTCAGGATATCTAGTTTCCACGTCCTGGAACACTTTACTTACATAGTATACGGGTCGTTGGACCTGGTTTACTTCTCTAACTAGTACCGAGCGGACCATCTCGTCACTCGCGGAGATGTACAACTTCAATTCATCTCCTTCCTCAGGTCGGGTTAAAACTGGGTTGGTACTTAGGTACCTTTTCAGCTCATCAAACACGAGTTGGCACTCCTCAATCCATTCGAAAGTTTCATTATTTTTAATTGCCTTAAAAAAGGGGAGGCACCGACCTGCCGATTTAGACATAAACCGGTTTAGGGCAGCTACCCGGCCAGTCAGCCATTGTACCTCCTTGATTTTCTGGTGTGGTTGCATTTCTAAGATGGCCTTGATTTTATCTGGGTAAGCTTCAATGCCACATTGGTTTACTATGTAACCAAGGAACTTGCCCGATGTGACCCCAAAGATGCACTTATTTGGGTTATAGCTTCATATTGTATTTTTGCAAAATTTGAAAACAACATCTAAATCATCAATTAAAGATATAGAAAATTGGGTCATCACGACCATGTCATCAACATAGCATTCCACTTTATTGCCAATCAAAGGTTCAAAAATTTTATTTACAAGTCGCTGAAAAGTTGCTCTTGCATTTTTCAAACCAAAGGGCATAACTTCATAACAATACAACCCAAGTTCAGTTACAAAAGCAGTTTTATCTTGGTTGGTTGTGTCCATCCTAATTTGGTTGTAGCTAGAGTAAGCGTTCATGAAGCACAACAACTTATGTCATGTGGTCGCGTCTACCAGGCAGTCAATTCTGGGCAGGGGAAGCAATCCTTTGGGCAGGCTTTGTTCAGGTCGGTGTAGTTGACGCACATGCGCCACTTGCCATTAGCTTTCTTCACAAGCACGGGGTTGGTGACCCAACTCAAGTAATGGACCTCCCTGATGAAGTCTATGGCGAGGAGCTTCTCAACCTCCTCATTGACTACCCTCCACCGCTTTGGGGTGAGGTTGCGTTTTCTTTGTCTAACTGGCCTGATAGCTATGTATGGAGTGGTTCGCTTATCAATGCACTAATATGGAGAGTCTTGGTCAGCTCGGTCTCAAAAACCGGTATGTGGACTATCTCTTCCATCGGGGCAGCTCGCTCCTTGGTGTAGTCTGCTGGTTGCTCCAATTTGACGTCTTTCGCTAGTTTTGCCTTTCTCTTGAGGGCAGCCACGTAGAACTTACGGGATTCGAGCCAATCACCTCGTATGACCCCTACTCCGTAATCTGTCGGAAACTTCATTGCGAGATAGTAAGTCGATACTATCGCGTGTAAAGCATGTGTGATGGGCCGACCTATAATTGCATTGTAGGGGGACGGAGTTGCGACCACCAAGAATGTATGCTCAAACTGTACAATGTTCAGCCACGTGCTTGCTTCCACTAGTACTGTGGTCTATAGGCCTAACTTCCTCTCCACTGAACCCTACTAGTGGAGTATCTGCTGGTTTCAGATCGCTCTGCTACAGTTGCAACTTGTCAAAAGTTCCTTTGAAGAGGATATCGGTTGAACTGCCTGAGTCCACCAAGATCTACTTCACCTCGAAGTCGTTGATGATCAACTTTACGACAAGGGCATCATCATGAGGATATTGAATCCCACGAGCATCATCCTCAATAAAATAGATGGGTTCTTCGATCCGACATCGCTTTGGTGGGTTCTCTGTCTCGTGCTCCAGTTCTCGAACTGAAGTCTTTCCCGCTGCTGCCTTGCACCCCCCTACAATGGATCTCCCGGTGATCATATTGATCACCCCGCGGATCAGTCTTTCTTCTAGTAGTGGGCGAGGTGGTTATTCATTCTGCCTACTGGTTTCCGGGGCGTCCTTCTTCGGATCTCCTTGTCGGTCCCCCTGTCCTTTCTCCTCGCGCAAAATGTAGTTCTTCAAATACCCGCAACGGATGAGTTCCTCGATCTCGTCACAGAAGTTTTTGCAGTTCTTCGTATTGTGACCATGGTCCCAATGAAAGTGACAATAAACATTCGGGTTCCTAGTTGTTGGATCTCCCCATAGCTTGGGTGGCCATTTGACGATGGAGGAGTCTTTAATGGCCATCAAGATCTTTCCTCACTTCGCATTAAGGGGAGTATAGTTGGTTCTCTCCGCTGGTGGGGTCATGGAACGCCGACCCGACCTGTAACTTCGTGAGGGAGACTTACTCCTCGAGCTCGGGGACTTGCTTCTTCGCCTCAGGGACTTGCTCCTTTTCCTTTTCTGTTTATTGTTGCTCGTCCCTTCTTCTTCTCTCTTTTTTTTCGCCTTGTTAGTTGTCAGTCTTCTGGTTTATTTCCTCTTCTGTACTGATGAACTGATCGGCCAACCTGAGGAACTTGGTGATGTTCTTCGACTTATTTTCCACGACGTGCCACTTGAACTCCTTTGAGTAATTCCTTTACATGTTGCGGTGAGGCATACCACTGGATCAAGGTCTGGTATCTATAGGCATGTCTTGTTGAAGCACTTGATGTAGGTTCGAATTGATTCTCCTTCCCTCTGCACCACGTTGAGAAGGCTCTCTTGCGACTTCGGGCACTTCTTACTGGTGATGAAGTGGGCCGTAAACATGTCTGCCAACTGCGCCTAACTTCTGATGGAACTTGGCGCGAGGTTTCTATACTAGGTCCAAACTACTCCTCTGAATGTGGTGGAGAAAGCCACACACATGCAAACCTCGTCGGCCTCGGTGAGATGCATTTAGGACTAGAACGCGTCTACATGATCGTTGGGGTAAAAAATCCATCATACTTGTCTAGTGGTGGTACCTTGAAATCTTTCAGCATTGGGGCCGCCAGGAACTAGGGTGATAGGGGGATGGCCGGCTCAACAGAGCAAGTGTCATTCTCATGGCCACCGAGCTTACCTCCTCTCTTTCTCGACTTTGATCTACTAGATGGCTGGGCTTTGTTGGTGGGCTGTTTCTTGCTGAGGAATGGCGAGTCTTGCAACGTCATCGCTACTGCTTCTTTGGTGGTGTGGCGTTTGTACTGCCTGCCTCAGTGATGTCAGGTATTTCAATCTTGCTCCAAATGGTGGGGCAAGGTGGTTCGGGGGTTCTTCTCGCCGCTTCTTCTTCGTCGTATGCTCGGCGCTGGCAATCGTGGGGAACCGGGGGGTCTCCTCTCGAGCCCACGCCTCGGGCCCCGAGCTGACGATTTGCATTATCTTGATGTGGAAACTGCTGATTATGCCTCTCGGGCTGGCTGGGTTCGGGCCTACCCTTCGATTTCTCTCTTTGGGAGGTCGGGGGAGTACGCCGATCACCTACTATACCTCGTGGCGGGGTTCGTTCCGAGGGAGGGACCGATACATGCGAAGTTCTCTCACCGTGGGGAGGTGACTGACGAACGTTGTGATGAGCCCAATGTTGATTCTGGTTATGAGTCGGCCTTTGATGTTGATTTGTTGGCTGGTTCGATTGCAACGGTGGGAACTGCTGCTGGTACTGTTGATAAAAATAATACTGCCGAAATTGTTGAATCTGCATCGTCCGAACGCTTTGGACAAGGTCATTAAACTGGGAGTGCCCAACCGCAAGGGGGAATCACAGAAGGCTCCGAGAACGTGGCGTTCACTTGGGGGAGCGGGACTCTTACCTGTTGGGTAATGTGCGACACGGATAGTGACGGAACCACAAAGGCAATCAGGGGGATGGTGAACTGGCTGATGGTCACCGAGGAACCCTGGGGAGTGACTGTTTGCTGCTCTTGCCCCCCAGTGACGTTCATGTTGCTCTATCCGGTGTGGCTGGAAGACGCCGTTGAGGTTGAGATTGGTGTAAGATTAAAACTAGGATGTGGATGACCTTTCGATCATTTCTTATAAACATCGCCAATTGATGATGCATGATCTAAAAGCTCATAGCTGGAAGGATGCCTGGATGTTGTTCGCGTGGTGAGTTGGATCAAACTGCAAAATAGAGATCAGAGAGAACAAGGTGGATGACCTAGTGAGGTCACTCCGATGCTTAAGTTAGTACTCTTGTTGTGGTTGCGAGCTAAAAGCTTGACTGCTAGAGAGCTGGAATGTAAATAATCGCATGTACTTGGGCCCTAGAAGGGTTGATGGCCTTATATAGTAGAGTTGTTGTGGCTTTTATGAAATGATTATGGGATCTTCGGCCTGAGTAGATGAGATCCGTTTCCGCTTTAGACGAGGACTAACGTACCGGTCAATAAAGTCTATCGTTATCGGCCGATCCGGGCGGGGAGAAGATGAGGCCTGCCGTTATGCGGCGTGATCCCAAGAGATTCGGAGTCCGTTGAGAAGCTTCTAGAGTTGATTACGTGTCACTTCGGTTCATGAGACTCAAACTGGCTTAGATGCCAAAGTGGCTTTATGCCAAAGTGCCCGAACACCCGAGCTCCCAAAACTACTGCTAAGTTTCTTTTGCCAAGTTGTCATCCTGCTGACAGATCGCGTTCACATGACATTTACTTATTAGGTCGTGCCAAATTACAAACCCAATTGGGCTGGCTGGTTCAGTCATTTCTGAACCTCAAGCAGTTAGTGGTTCCATTAAGAACAATTGCATGCGTTTGGCACTCATTCCAGGCCAACTGGCCACCACTCTCTCTCTCTGAAGAATTTCAAATGCATGGATTGGGGAGGGTTAGAGGGTATCTGCTTGAAGCCTTGTACACGAGTGTCCCTCATTAGTCATTATTAGACTGACTTGACATGGATGAATCATACTTGCGTCAGTTTGTTTCTGTCGCCTTATGCATGTGATCACTCACTCAAGTTGAGCCAATTAACTGTGTTACAAACTAATTTGACAGAGATTTTCAATTTTAGATCAAGCAAAAAACACTCATGAGGATCCAACTAGCTCTATTTACGATCAAATCAATGGCTCTCGAGCTCGTTCAGACGATGAGGGTTACATAAGTACATAACCAATAGCCTCTTGTTTTCGACATATAGAAAGGAGACAGAACGGGCACAGACAAGTAATTAAACGGGGAGTTTCAGGCGTTGAGAAAGCCCGAAAAAAAAAGTCCAAGTTGACGAAGACATGCATAAATCAGTAGTCGACTGGCTCCCGTTGGTCATCATCGGTCACAGATCAGGTATCGTGCGCCGCCCCCTCTGTGTTTGGAGTTTGAATGGAAGAAGAGAGAAGAAAATCCTCTCGCAGGGGTAGTTTGGGGATTAAAAAATATCAGGGACTCTATCGTCCCATGTCATTCGAATAAACACTTCTCCAAGTGCTGAAAAGAAGCAGCTTTCAATTCACTTTTTTTTATGTGATTCTTTTTTAAAAAAGGATTTATTGGTGACTTTTTTATCAAACAGCATAAGCACTTAATTATTATTTAATGTGTGGTCCCAACACCAAAAATAAGCACTTGATAAAACAACTACTTATTCCAAGTAAAATCAAATAGGGGCATATTCAAGCTCTATCCTATCCTAATCCAACTCAAACCCTTCATCGAAATCTTAAATACATCTCAATCTTAAGTACATCTCAATTAACTCTCCGTTAGGGTTGAACATGGGTTGGTTTGGTTCAGCTCTAAAGCAGAATTTGGAACCTACCTTATAGGGGTCGGTCCTGCCCTGTGAAGTCTACCCATGGAACTTGATGAGGGCAGATTTGGCCCTTCAATGACATTATGACACCTGGCACCTCATGCCAATTAAGTGCAGCCTCTTGACAACTAGACAGTTCGAACTCGCCACTTACAGGTAGCTCGCCACAATCAGTTTGCCACAGGCAGCTCGCCACAGGCAATTCACCATGGGCAGCTCGCCACGGGTAGCTTGCCACGGGCAATTCGCCACAGGTAGCTTGCCACATGCAGCTCGCCACGGGCAGCTCACCCTCATATAGCCTGGTAACTTAGACAACTCGGCACTGCACTGGCAGTTGGCCACTAGGCAGCTCGCCACTATGCAGCTCGCCTCCCGGTCAAACCGACACCCACATGACAACCCCGAGGAGCTCACCACGGTATCCCGCATTTTACGGGATTGTGACTTATAACGGCTATATTATCTCACCCACTCCCCGAGTCAGGCGGAAATAGGCAACCTTAATGGTTGGTGGCTTTATCCCCACCTAACACGAAAGCAGGTCCCATCACAACGGGAATGCAGGAACTGCTCCACCAAACCTGCGAGGACTCCAGTATATAAAGGCCTCACCCCCAGAGGCGAAAGGAGAGTTGATCCCTGCTCTCTAGTTCTTTCATTCTCTTATATCATTTTCAGCTCTACTACTAAGTGCTGACTTAGCCATCGGAATGACCTCGCTGGGTAAACACCCCCGGGTTCTCTGATTCAGTTCTCGCAGGTCCCTCAGCTCCCGCCGTCTACAAAGATGAGCAGATCATCTCTTGCAGGGAGCAATCGGGTTGTACTACGCTAGGGAGCTCCACTTCAGCCTCTGAGTCACAGGTCACTTGGGAGCAGACAAAACGACGAGGTACTTAGCCAAAAATTTGATACGTGACAAAAAACCGTTACATCAATTGGCGCCTTCTGTGGGAACGCTACAAAAAGCTAAGTTCTCATCCTACAAAAAGCTAAGTCATCACTTTTAGGAGCTGAAGCCCTCGCTTCATAGCTCTAAAGCACCCACCTGGCGGCCTAGCGCGACCTGGCGGGAACCAGCGCGGCCTGTCAGCCTAGCACATGCGCTGACCTAGCGCGGGCGCTGACCTGGCGGCCTGGCCCAAGCACGAATTGACGAACTAATAAAAGACTTCCTCATCACTTAAGACTCAGTCGCCTCTTTGGCATGGGTGAGCTAGTCCCAGTCGCCTCCTCGGCTTGGGCACTTAAGATCCAGTCGCCTCTTCGGCATGGGCATGAAAGTCCCAGTTGCCTCCTTGGCATGGGCACTTAAGACCCA
>NW_010729074.1:5184746-5239621 GCF_000365185.1 Nelumbo nucifera
TGAGCTCTACGGCTTCAATTATGTTCTGCACTGCAAAAAATGTATTAGGTCCAACCGAACAGCCCAAATCCGCAATACGAAATGGGTAGGAAGTAGAAGAGATGTGTTTGATGTCAAGCTTCTTGGAGATTTCTTCAGAAACCATTTCTTTGGAAGCATTTATGCCTACTCTCTGCAAAGCAGATCAAGTTTTCTCTTGCGTCAACGTCATTATCAGAATCAGAAAGGATCCTAAAACAGGAAAGACGAGTTCTGTGATATAATTGAAACTTTACAAAGGTACCTGATAATAGGAATTTTTGGTGTAGCTATACTGGCCATCTCCTCCAKTCATGGGATGTGCATCAGCTGTAACACCGATCTTCTCAACTTCCATCTCTCTCTCTCAAACACAAACTGAAACAAATTAAGTTTATTTATAGGCAGCAGCCGTAGAGCTTGCTTCAATTCAAGGAGAGGGGATGCGAATCCCTCGTGACTGGAATGTTGAAACATGTATTATGAGTGAATTATTTATTTGGAAGACAATTAGACATCTAGAAGCCTTGAAAATTTGGGTGTTTTAAGGGTTCATTTGGATTTTAGTAATAAACTTGGGGGACCCAGCTGATGCATGGGATTTATTAAGCAAAAACTAAATAATAGAAAGTCATTTACTAAAATATCCCTTATAGTTTCATGGATTTACTAAAATATATCATATAGTTCAAATTTTACTAAAACACCACTTATAATTTACAACGGATTTAATTAATCTTCAACTAGATGATAGTAAAAAATGACAGTGTTGACCTTAATGTTCATTTAAATAAATTTAATCAGAAGAAAATAACAATATAAATACCATTTTTTCCCTTAATAAGATACGGGCAACCATTTTATTGGCTATATTTAGTCAATTTTGTTTTCTGTACAAAAAAAGTGTTAAGGGTATATTTGGAATAAAAATTATGGTCCTAATGGCAAAACAAACACTCCTTAATGAAATGTTGATTAAGTAAATAAGTTACAAAATATATGTGATGTTTTGGTAAAATGAAAACTATAAGGTACGCTTAAGTAAATATTTAAAACTATAAGGTGTGTAGTAAAGGCAACGGGATAAGGAACATATTCCCTGTCCTCGACCTCGATTATGAAATTAACCCTAGTCCCTGATCCCTGATGGGGATGGATTCCCTGTGGGGACCCGAATCTCCAAAATGTTTTCAGATAATAGTATTTTTTTAAATAAATAAAAAATTAAATTATAAATAATGTTTTAAATATAATTGGGGTTGAGGCAGGGTGGGGACCTAAATCCCTGTCCCCATTCCTAGCCCTAATCCCGACCTTGACCCCAACCGGGGATTCCTATTAATCCGTGTCCTCGCCCTCACCCTACCAAAACAATCTTCATCCCCGCCCCATTGGGTTGGGGAAGTTAGGTCCCTCTCTTGAATGGGGAAAATTGCCATCCCTAAAGGTGTTTTCTAGTAAATGAACCTAATAGAAACATATAAGAGTATACAATTGTTTTATATTTTATTTTTAAATAATTAATAATTATTCATATTTTATATAGTACTTTTAATAAAATTTTTATAATACAAAAATAACAATAATTAATTTTAGTTAGTTTTATTTATCAAACTGATGAAACCGACTAACCTTAATAACTCGACCTGAGTTGGTTGGTTAAAAAATAACAATAATTAATTTCAGTCAGGTCGAGTTAATCAGGTTGGTCGGTTAGGTCGAATTAGGTATACAATTCAACCAAGTTGGATCAGTTTCACTTTGGCCATTTCTAAACCGATCAAAATCGAACAACTTAACCATGGGTATATATATATATATATTAATATTTTATATTTTAAATATGGAAAAGTGGGAAAATTCCCATATTTATTTGTCTAAAATGTTTTATATCATAAACCTAATTTTTAAATTTATTTTTTAATAATTGCACTATAATTTTTAAGTGGGTCGATTTTCATAAAAGGTTAGTTGGTTTCAACTGACCAACTCCCTAACCTAACCACATCAATTTGGTTGGCCAAATAGCCTACGATCAAACCAAACAAAATCATGAACACTCATAATTTCAACTAAAATAATAGCCTCATCTCTGATAAATAACAATGGTTTAATCTCAAAAAATTATTGAAAATTTATAACGAAAATATACAATTATTGAAAATATATTGATAATGAAAAATACAATAATTATAGAAATTACAAAAATACAATAAGTACTAAAAATATATTAACTTAGTCAATAAATAGTATAATTTGAAATAATAGTTTAATCTGTAATAAATATTAGTCAATAACTTATAATAAAAATACAATAAGTACAATAAAAATTTGGATATTAAATTATTACTCGGCCTAAAATACAGAATACCTATTAAAAATTTTCCTAATTTAAAATTTTGAAAATAAATATTTTTTTATGCCAATACTTGCCCTTAACTTCACATCTAGGAAATGAAAGTTAAATCAGTACATTATGATAGTACATGATATAATGTTAATGCTAGGTGAAGGGTAGTTATCTAAATATTATTATCTTTAGATTTAATCACTGAATTAAAGCATCTAAAGGCTTCAAAAAATAAAAAATTTAAAGAAATATAGTAAAAAATGTTTTCAAAATCATAATATTTTTCATCTTTAATTTAAAGTCAAAGGGTTCGAGTCTAACAACATTGATTAGCAGGGATGTGTGCCCACATAAGTCCACAATTTCGGCTTAAAAACATATCCAAAGAAAATAAATTCCAAGAAAGAGGATAGCGATCAGCTTTTTGTTTTTGTCTAAGCATATATAGCGTATTGTGCAAGGCATTGCAAATAAGGACACAAAGTGTTGAAAATCATGAAAGAATAATGTTGTTAAGTCAGGACTTTGAATCACTGGCTACCGTCTGTTACAGAGAAAATAAATTTTAATTCAAAATAAAAACATATTTAAAATGTTGTTGTTTCTACATTGAAAATCAAACCTAATTTAGTCGACATCTTTTTTCTTCGAAAGCCCAAAGGCTAAACCCATTCATTCAAAGGGTCCAACGAAGATATATAAGGTGGAGACAATAACCTCGGTGATAAGGGTGTCAATGGACCGGTTTTGGATTAGATGTTGTCCAGTCTAAAATCAATTTTGATGGATTGAATGGACCAATAAGACATATTAGATTGGATTAATCTGCTCCAAACCATTTATTATATTGGATTGGACATGATTCGTCTGTAACAAATTTATATTGGATTGGGTTGGAGTCGGCCAATATCTGATCTATTGATATAAGATAAGAATATATGTGTCAATCGATCGGGTTTGGGTTGAAAGTAATCTAAATCAAATGATTTTAAACAAATTGGATAGTCTAGACATTGAATTGGACTAGTCCAAATTGGACCAAAACATTCATTGGACTGGATGGAACCTGATCCATTTATATAATGGACTCACATTGGACGAGATCGGATTGGACCAAATCCAGTCCAATTGACACCCCTACTGGGTGATAGGAGGTGTATACCATTGTACAGGGTACGCTTGCAATAAATGCTCCTCTATATTAGTGATCGGCCAAATGTTATGATAATGTCATTGCCGAGGCCGAAGTGGCGAGAATACCCTCGTGAGATTCCATGTGTCACCATTTGGTGGGCCAATCAAATATACACATATGACTTGCCCCCACTCGATGCCGACTTGCCGAGGCCAAGGCCGAAGCCAATGGGGCTTATAGGGCAATGCAGTCAATTCATGCCGGGCCCCTCGTAAAGGACTATGATACTTCTAGGGTGGACGGGGTAATGTAGTCGACAATTCGTTGTCCGTCTATGATTAGAAGAAAAAATTTTTCTCTATACGATGTCCTGAGAGTTGGTCCTTCCGATTCAATTGGAGGGACCCAAATCGGGCCAGATGCAGTGGCCAAAAGGATGGCATGAAGCTGCAATGTTGAGGAGTCGGCAATGTTGAATCGGCTTCGGTTAAGCAAGACGATTCATGCCAGATCCCTAGTAAAGAAAGAGGCCTTGGTAAAGGCCACCCTTAGTCCTGCCCCATTTGGTAGGAACATTCCCATTGTCTATAATTTTGGGCTCCTTTTGCATTCTACATATTTATATTTATACTCTTTCTAAAATTGAGCCTACAAATGCAAATATAAATGGTATAAATACATACAAATAATATAAAACAGGATTTTGCACTCTACATATTTGCATTTTTACTCCTTCCAAACTGAGCCTACATATTTATATCTCTACTCTTTCAAAAGTAAGCCTTAAGGAATTGGCGTCATGATGGACATGAGTAGGGCAATAACCGGGATCGGATTCATCAACATTCAAATTTGAGCTTATTAATGTAAACTTGAATCCAAATCCAAAGAAAATAGGATCCTATCAGACCTAGATCATATTCAGATTCCAGCTCTACTTCATTTATGAAAATAAATGAAAAATAAAAATTTATTACTTTTTAACAATATATAATAAATTAATATATATATCATATATTTTTATATTTTATATATTAAAATCAATAAATAATTAAATTTGTATTTTAATCGAATAATTGAATTGAATGCCAAATCGGATTCTAGAGTTTCAAAGTTTATTGACAACCCTTGACGTGATTAAAAAAAAAGATTGGAAATAATGGATGGACCTTCTCGCATATAAGGGTGTATTTTGTAGTATGAATGAAAAATTGAGTGGTGTAAACCGGTCCACACCACACCACAATTCCCAACTATTCTGAACTGTGGGCAAACTATGTGGATTAAAACAGCCCACATCCATAGTGGTGTAGACCAGTCCATGTCACAATTTTTTATTCCATGTATCACATATACAATTTATGAAGTAATCTACACAGTCAATCATAAATGTCTAATTTTTATAATTTATATGAAAAATAAAAGGCTTTGACAATTGAATATTAGTTTCAACAAACACTACAAGAAAATCAGTCAAAGCCGACGGTCATTGGGCATTAAGACTGCCGCCTTAGATCTAAGGCGACGGTCTTAAGGCTGCCCCCTAAACCACTATCGAGTTAGGTCAAGACTGCGAGCTTAGAGAGAAAAAACTGCCGCCCTTGAAGACCGGTCTAAACCATTTCAATTTACTCTAAAGCATAGGTCCTATTTGACTGCCACCTTAGGTTTATCAATTCGTTGCTTCAATTTTTAGGTGGCGGTCCAGACCGCCGGCAGAGGTCCTATTTGATCACTATCTTATATCTTGTTCATGGCTAAACCGACGGTTACGTGACCACTAGCTTTGATATATTTTCTTAATTTTTATTTTATTTTAATTACATGACAAATCTCATTTTAATACCTATTCAATACAAATCTCATGACAATTGATGCAGAAAAAACAATTTAAAAATGCAATTAAAAACAAAATCTATTAGTTAAATTATTAATTATTATAATATCCAAAACAAATTGTTTAAATACAATATCCAATTGACCTAAAAGTACAAGGAATTTAAAAAGATCAATTTCCCTAATAATGTAACACGTCTTCCAATGCAAATCCACTTAACATAATGGTTGAACCTGCAAATCATACCATATAGATTGTTTTAGAATGTAAAGTAAATGATATATCAATAAAAAATGTATAAAATAGAGAATTAATGGTGTAAGTCAAGATATCACCTTTGCAAAGATAAACCTGCAGTTCTTTGCAAAGAGTAAAAACATGAGATTTCCATCAGTCAACCACCAAGTTTGTTTCAAAAACTTTTGTTCTATTTGGTTTTCCTTATTGATACATACCGTTAATTGTTACTCAGAAACATTTGACAGATGAAAGGGGTCCGACCAATCTAACCATGGAGAGACCTGGGTTCTACCTATATGTTAATTATTACCCCAAAACTGTACACATCAGATCTGAAAGATTCCACATGAAAAAGAATAAATCAATATTTGTTCAGATCTTATCTTTAAGAAAAATAAAATTATAACAAAACAATCAAATCAATGATGCAAGGTTCCTTACTTCTATCTGGAAGGCTCATTGAGGAGAACTTTCGGGGAGTTACTGGACCGAATGTGATATTAGTACAACACTCCTCAACAAATCCCTTGTGTGCTGCAGAAATAGAAAATGATCAAAACAGGCAGAACAAGAAATAACTAACTGGTGGCTCCCTTCAATGCCTTCATGTAACCAACAGATATGTTTTGGTTGTTAAAACATAACTAAACTCCTTGGATTAACTAAGAAGCAGATACAAAGAGATATTTATGTCTTTTATCATAAAGTTCAATTCACTTGGAAACATAAAACATCACAAACAAGGATTAACAGACCCAACTCCCTCCAAACTTGATTTACGAATATCTAACATTTGTTTTGTTTTACAAACCCGCAAGTATTAACAAAACAGTGTTTATTTGAGAAAATTTTAATAATATTGCTTCAAAGCAATGTCTGTTTTTTACATTTAGGACGGAAGACGAAGCTGTGATTTTGATCTTAGAATTTTCTCACTGTCTTTGTATGTATAGATTACAAATTACTGTTGAAAGCGTCGATTCTGTTAATTTTGAATTGCCCCTTGCTGATTGAAAAATAAAGGAACAACACTCACCATACATGATTAATTATATCCAAAAGTCATGGCTGCAACTTTTTGGCTGACTTATGATCAATCAACCCCAGCAAAACTCAAAAGGTTTGTTCTCAATGCAAAACTCAGGCAATCATTAACTGCTATCCATATTCAAGATGCATGACATTCAACCACCTGCATCAATCAGAAGCTTGAGATTGCTTGGGGAGTTACAGAAGGATTTTCAGCTGCGAAATGATGACTGGTTATCAAAGGGTAACTCTACAGGTGTTGCATCCAGGTTGTAGAAAGCTCGCTGTTGGGGAATTCTTTATGTGGACAACTACATCACCTGTCAAGAAACAAGTTATCACTGATTGTTATTTGAAATAAAAATGCTCCAACTTCAATAAAAATGCAAAATAGTTTTAAAAGGAACATGTGAAGAATATTGTGAAGATGGTTTGCCGGAATAAGCATGAAAAGGCAAGATTAGGTTATCAATAAGATTACAGGTCCCAAAGCATGATAAAACAGGGTTTCAACATGAGAAACTTCTCTAAAGTTTCAACTTTATTTTATTCAACAAGATTTTCCCAAGAAAAAAAAAGAATTCAAACTTCTTCTAATGTTAACAGCATATATGGTATCCCCATCTCAAATTTCTTCTGCACTGAAGGACCATCAAGAGCTATTAAGCACTCAACTCAAGTAGGAAAATAAGACTAACCAGCAACACTCAGGTTTGATGGAAGGAGTTCTAAAGCTTCTGAACTCCAATCCTTCATATGTACACTGAAATTGGAGAACTCATGCGGTCTTGGTATCCCCACTCTGAGGGAAAACCTTCTTGGTTTCAAACATTAATGACCGGGTTGATCATCATCCAGCCTTAATAACCAAGCTTCCACAATGCAGTCCTGCATGGCTGCGTCTAGAAACTGACAATCATCAACAGAAGTTTAATCCAAGAGATGCCCCCTCTACAGTTATAATATTGAATCTGCTGAAGGCATACTAGCTCTCGGATGCAACAGAATTGCAATGTTACCAAAGGTGATTTGGCTGTGTCAAGAATTCATAGCATGAGTTATAGTTCAGTTTACAGTTTTTCATCGCCAGTGCCAGGAAATAAGAAATTAGAGCACTTGCCAAAATCCAATACAGTCCACGAGTTGGATTTAGTGTCACCTGATGGGACTTTTCTATATTGTTTCTCAGCTAGATCTCTTATTTTGAACCTACATATTAAAATCAAAGTGGAAAAAGGTGATGCATATATAAGTTATCCGTAACTCCTACCAATGATTAAGTTATCATTCTTATACACATAAGACTTCAACCACATACCCAATAGCATCAATCTGAGGGCGTGAAAAGGCTGTGGCAATGATAAAAAACCAAGTCCAATAAACTAGAGGCTTCACAAAGAGAACACGGATATCTGCACCCTTTACTTCGCTTGCAACCTTGGCCAGAGCCACAACAGCTACGCGAATAGCAGAGAAAAAAAAGTAAACTCTATCCTTTAAGTCCACCAAATTGCTAAATATATGAGTTTTCTTTAATAAGAATAGGTTCATGAAATTGTAGAAAGCTGATGAAATAGGAGATTTCTTCCACATTTCATGAAAGTGTCAAACTCTTCCTCTTATGTAGAATGTGTAGGGTCTTCATAGTTTGAAAATGGAACCACTCCCTGGCGGGTTGTTGCTAAGATTTTTGAAAACTTGAAAAAAGGGAAAGAAAACTCATATCGGGTGACCCAAGAATGGGTACAACAGTTTTAGGTCCCCAAAATCATTGCTAAAATAATGCAAATTACTGGTCAGTTATAACGGGTTCAAACAAGTTTGAGGTCTGAGACACAAATATACAAACATGACAGGTTCTCAGCATCGTCGTCGGCTTCTGCACCAGGTGTTTTTCTATCGTTTCTTTTGTAAACCACCTTCCCATACAAGTCCAACAATCCGTCGAACATATCGTCTGTGTCTCCACTAACACTCTGCAAAAATGCAACAGACCAACTTATTATCGTGAATCAGAGCCAATGACGTTATTGAAGCAACAGAAATAGCTTTCTTAGCATTGAAAAGATGCATAAGATCAATATCATAGATTCCAATTACCGAATGAATGGTAAAGGAGAAAAACTTACGTCATTGGGTCTGTTGTGGGTGTATGGGAGAAGGAACGAAGCAAGGCGGGCGTGTGAAAATGGTAAAGATGGCTTTGTATTCTTTCTCTTAATGGAGGAGAAATTCATGGATTGAGTTGCTGTTTCGACTATAGGGCGGACAAGGACAGTAGGAGGAAGGGGGATGACAGAAGAGGGAGTTAGAGAACAGGGATCCAGCAACGCATGCATTTTTTATAACAATGCAGTTTTAGAGAGAGAGAGAGAGAGAGAGAGGGAACGAAGAGAATGAAAAAGGAAGAGGAATAGCAAAAAATAGAGAACCAGTCTGCTTGGAGAAGATGTAAAGAATCAATCATTCGTCCAAGAGGAGATTTGGCTTTTCGCGTGATAGTCTTTGGGCGCCAAACCTAAAATAGCGACCACTTTCTTTTGTCCACCAAATATGCGAGGGTAAAAATCGATTAGAGAAAAAGTGAAGAAGAATAAGATTTTGGATAGATAGATCTTACCCTTCACCGCTGCAATTATTTTTAGAGCGAAGAAGAAGAAGAAGAAGAAGAAGAAGAAGAAGATTTTGAGAGGGAAAGAGATCGATCTTACCTATTTTCAGAGAGAGAGAGAGAGAATGAGAGATTGATCGTTCCCTTCGTCAAAACTAGGCAACACGAATTTTGTCGAATGCGGGAGTCCAGAGATCTTATGGAGTTTAGATCTCGCGAGTTATTTAAACCGGATAAAATCCGGTTCAAGCATAAAATCCGGCGTGCGAGTTATAAAGACCGCTGCTCAAGTTTTATTTTAATTTTCTTGGTACGTTAACTTTCTTTATAGCTTAGATCATTTTTCTTGTAGTGAAAAATGGTAATAAAATAATTTAAAAAAATAAAAAATATTATTTTTATCTTTTATTTACCCTTCAGCCAAGTGTTAGTTTTTAAGTATTTAATTTGCATATGTTAATACATTTTCCCTAATGTTTCTCCTGCATCTTAGAAATTCTAATGAAACTTCTCATTTTGAAGAATTAAAATTTTTCCTAAAATGGAAATTCCTCACCTTGTCAACCACAACTCATGTTGGATCTCACCTAAGTGGTGTAAGTGGCAGAAGTCCTATTTGTCCATTGGGCACAATGTAGGGACATATCTTCTATTAAATAATGAAAACAAAACACAACATCTATCAATTTTTTTTTCTCACTTCTAAAATCCAGATTTTTCTTAGCCTTCCCTAACCTTATTCATAATGCCAATCACCTTTTTTTCTCATTTCAAGGAAAAACAACATCTATCCATAGACCATGTGGACAACATGAAGACAATTGCAGTTGTTCTTTGATTATTCTTTCAAAACGTAAAGCTTCTCTGCTAATGTGATGAATCATGCTTGGTGATCCATGTTACAAATCTTTATATTGTAGGGTTGTCCTTCGAATAAGAGTTCTCTTCAAAGGATTTGATACCGACTTTTGGAATTGGAAAGGTGTTATTGTTTGTGCCTCTAGATGAAATGGTTTTAGAACTTGGAGACTCAAAGTTGTATTTCGGTGGGGGTGTTCGGGAGAAAAACCACAAGAGAAGATGAAGAATTGGAAAGAAAAAGAAATGGCGGTGGAAAAAGAGGGAGTAATACCACCGAAATCAATATCAACAACAGAAACAAAAGAAAAAGAAATAGCGAATAAAGCCTGGAGGAGCACTTCAGTGGTGGAGAGGTTAATGGTAAAATGCAGGGTTTCGATTGTGAATGTGAAACATAATACCAAAAATAAATTGTGGATAGGGCTCTTTCATGGCAAATACCCGTTGCTGCTGATATTTTAGAGTGTGGACAGAGCTGGTCTACGATATAGTATGAACTAATCCCATCCATGCCCAACTGAACTGCATATTCATCCCATGGCATGAACCAAACGGTCCAACCACGAGATGAATACACTACCGAACACTGCCAAAATTCTCCGCCAATAGAACAACCGAATCTCCTTCGATGATAATACCATTGAAAATTTGAAATCAAGTGATTGGTGAAGTCTGAAGCCATATTGTTCACATTATTTTAATTGAGTTTGGATCATTTAACCATAAAGCGCTGGTCACATCTGGTGCACAAGACACCATAGTCACACAGGATCTTGTAGCAAGAAGATTCACAGTCTCTTTAGCAAATTAAACAAAAGAAAAAGAAGAATAAGAAAAACAATCTAGTAACTTCCAAGACTTATCGGGGACAGGATGATGAACTGAAGACACATCATACACTTATAGTTTGTTTGGTTGCTACGACACAAATGAGAAATAAAGAATATTCGGGTTAGGTTCTTTGAAACTCGTGTTTGTTTGATGGAATAGTGTGAGAAATAATGGGACGTCACTTCATAAAAACAAGGATGAGTAAAGGTGTAAGTCAAGCCGGGGCCGCTCATGGCCCGGCATGACCTAACACAATTTTGGCCCAGTCTGGCACGAAGAACCACGGGTCGTGTTGGGCCTAGTATGGAGGTCTGTGCCATGTTGGGTTGGGGGTTTGAGGCCCATGGGCCAGTACGGCACGGCCCACCACGGGTCGACACGGCACAGCTTGCGGGGCGGCCCGCTCGGAATATAGTCGTTGCCCCCCAAAGGGGCCCAACGGCTAGTTTCGGCCTTTTAGAGGGTTTTTTTACAAAAATACCCCCTAATAGCTATAAACAAACATATTATGGGGGGTATTTATGTATTTTTCTTATGGGGGTTGAAAAAATGACATTAATGCCTACCAACAGCTATATAACAACTAGTTTAGAGGGCTTTTTGGGTAAAGTTATAAATAACTTTTCAAGAACCAAAATACCTCTCCTAACAACTAAATAACAGATAGTTTTTTAGGCATTTTAGACAATAGAATTATATTCAATTCCTATAAATAGCCCTATCCTCTACCATTCTCATCACACCAATTCAACAATTCTCTTAATCTCCTCTCTCTCTCTCTCTCTCTCTCTCTCTCTCTCATACTCATACATTCTCAATTCTCTGCAATCTAAGTAGTTCTGATTAGCTCATTGTCTGATTCTACATTCTCCAATTCTTAAGTCTCAACTTTATTAAAGTTTCGACTTTCAACAAGAAAAAGGCTTGCTCAACCAGCTCAAGTATCTCAATTTGGGAGGCTTGGACGTTGAAAGGCTTCAACCATTGAAATCAAGTTGGGATTTTGAACCGGCAATCCGAATAAGTCGAATTAGATTAATTTTTATTTTTTTAGAATTAAAAAATGGCTGACTCTTCTGAAAACCGGTTCCCCAACATATTTACCATGGATGATATTCAATCGCATCATGATAATGTTAGCACTGATGCGATTGATGTCGATGGAAGTGAAACTTTCACCCCCAATACTGATACTAGAGGGAATTTTCAAAGTAGAGGATAATGAGGGGAAGGGGAAAATGGTCATTTGCCAAAAATGTAAGGACTTTAGTTATTGTAGCAAGGGTGGTATGGGTCATTTGATCAGGCATCTTCTCACACATGAGTGAGATTAATATGAAGGGAGAAAAACAACCTGAACATAGATTGGGAGGGGGAGTAGTTTTGGTACTTTTAAATATTTACAAGAAAAAATGAGACGAGAAATTGCTATGTATATTGTACATGCAGAACAACCATTTATATTAGCTGAATATCCAAAGCTAGAAAAATGGTTGCGTAGTTTTGTAAACCCACAATATAAAAAAGTTTCTAGGAATAATATAAGAACTGATGCTTTAAAAAATTTTTATTCATATAAACAAAATTTAATTTCTTTGTTAGAAAATCTTAATTCTAAAGTTGCAATTACTTCGGATGTTTGGACATCCAAATTTAATTTTAGTTATATTTGTGTTACCGGCCATTTCATTGATGAAAATTGACTTTTGAATAAAAGAATTTTAAGTTTTACTAGGCTAGAATGGCCACATAGTGGCCCATCTATTACTACAAGTATTTTAAATACTTTGCATACTTATGGAATAGAGAATAAATTATTTTCTATTAGTTTTGATAATGCCAACAATAATGATTCTGCAAGAAATATTTTAAAATCTCAATTAAAATCATGCTTAAATGGTAAATTATTTCATATTAGATATGCATATCACATCTTAAATTTATGTATTCAAGATGCCTTGAATATTATTTCTACTCATATTTCAAAAATTACAAATTATATTACATATATATAAAAGTTTAGGGGCAAGAAAACAAGAATTTAAATATTTATGTCAAAATTGTGGTTTGAAATATAAACATTTTATTTTAGATGCAAAGCATAGTTGGAATTCTACCTATATTATGTTAGAAAGTTGTGTATCTCATTAGGGCTGTTCATAAGAAGGCCCAACCCGACCAAACCGATCAACCCGGACCGACCCAACCCAAGTCGGCCGGGTTTTCATCAACACGGGTTGGTTTTTGGTTGTGCAAATTCCTAAACCGATGATTCGGGTCGGTTTCGGKTTTCACACAATAAAACCGAAACCGACCCGAACCGAACCGATTTAGTTCCTAGTTCAAACATGAAGTTCCAAAGCCCATTAGGCCACCTAGTTTTTGAATAGTTGCAAGAAACTTTGGATTAGTGAATAGTGATTAATGAACAACTTTTGTGATTAACTTTTCATTTAAATTTTATCATAGGAGATGGCTGAAATGATGCTCAATTTATGATTATTTTTAAAATTAGCAAGGTTTTATCACAGGGATGAACTTAGAACCCAAACCGATCCAAACCGACCCAACCCGACTCAAACCGACCAGGTCGGTTTTGCTTAACACTGGGTCGGTTTCGGTTTCTATGTCAGGTAACCCGACCAGGTCGGGTCGGTTGAAAAAACCGCAATAAACCGACCCAACCCAACCCGTGAACAAACCTATATCTCATAAACAAATTATTTTTTATTTTTATAATTTAAAATGCCTAATGATATGATATTTTAGGAAGATTGGGAAATGATAGTCTATATAAGAGATTTTTTAAAATATTTTTATGATGCAACTAATGAATTATCTGGAATTTATTATCCAATTAGTTGTAATTTACCTTATCATTTAATGGTAATTAGTGATTGTTTTGTAAAATATAGAAATAACCCACAATTTTAATGTATTGTTGAAATTATGGAAAATAAATTAAAAAAAAATATTGGGATAACATTTTCTCCCCTTTATTGTTTAGCTACAATATTAGACCCTAGGATTAGGAAAGATGGTTTAGATATTTTACTTGAATCATATTATGAAAATATGAATATTGATATAGGAAATAGAAAAATAAATTAATAATTTATTATTTGAAATGTACAGTTTGTATGAATTTGAAGTTGTAAGAAATATTCCTACAACTTGCTCATCATCTTCTTCTACTTCTGACCTTGAGCCCAGTAGTAGAAGAGAAAAACTTTTTTATTTAATAAGTAGAAGGTAGAAATCTGCTAATTTTACAACAAGTTCATTTACTGAACTTAATTTTTATTTACAAGCAAATTTTTCTAATTTAGGTGAAGGGTCAAATAATTTTGATATTTTAGCCTGGTAGAGTGAACATTCAAAAAATTATCTGGATCTTGCCGCCATAGCACGTGATCTACTAACCCCTCCAATGTCTACAGCTCCATCGATGTCTCGTTTTAGTGCAAGTACTAGGGTGCTGGATGACAAAAGAAGTTGTATGAACGATGAGAGTATAGAGATGTGCATTTGGTTCAAGGATTAACTAGATGCAGAAGATAGATTAAAAGACAAGGGAGGAAAGGATACTACACCAGATATTTCACCCAAAGCAAATGATGAAAGTCTTGAATGATGATTCCTGAATTTGACTACTTATATAGAAATTTTTATTTTTTCAAATTATTGTAATTTTATTTAATTTATTTTATATATATTTTAATTTTTTTAACAATGTAATTTTGTATTTTCAATTTGGAACCATATTTTATTAATTTATTCCATTTTCATATTGCATTCATCCAAGTATGCAATGATCCAATCATTGTATTTGTAATCTGACCTTTCAATTTTAAATGAAATAAAATTCCTATTTTTCTTCCAATTTGTTATTCCATCATTCTTATTTCAATTTGGTTAAGTATTTTTTTTATTTATGTGTTAGATAACTTAGATTTCTCATTTCTTAATTATTTAAATAGTTCATAATTCCCAAAGTTCAAGGGAAAGTTAAATATTTTAGTTTTACAATTTTACTTAGAAAAGAAATCAAAATTTTCAAAAAAAAAAAACAGTGCAGCCCGATTCGGCCTAGGCCCGAAGGCCTACCTCGTGGCCCAGCCTGGCACGGCCCAAGCCCACAGCACGGCCTACAACCCGGTCCGCAGCACGGCATGGAACGGCATGGGCCCGCCTGCGCCTTGGCTGTGGGCCGTGCCGGGTCGACCCCCAAAATTTCCATTGGGGAGGGCGGCATAGCACGACCTGCCTTTAGCACGGACCACCCATGGGCCATGTTGTGCCAGACCACTTTACACCTCTAGGGATGGGGGGTCTCACTAAAATGGTGAGACCCCGATGAGAAAAGAAAACCTCACGACTCAACACCTTGTGATGGCCGCCACTAAAACCAACCTGAACATGTCGCTGAACACCAATACTTGCCTAACCATCGAGAACAACGCCGGACTAAACTCCCGGCGACCACCATGACTCGCCCACCATTTCAATTGATGGCCTGGTTTTTGACCCCCAAAGGCATCTCGTTGAACACGATTCTGATGCCAAAACTGTTATGGGCCCAGGCGTAGGATCTCGTTACGAGGCGGTCCACGGGGAAAACTCCTAGCCTTCCTTTGCGCTTCCCTTTGCGTGCTGACCCTATGGTGGCGAACTAGGGGGGTGATTTGTCCAAGAGATCACCCGAACTCTCATTACACCTTTCTTGGTTGAAAACTGAATGAATTTATTTCCACTCATAGCTCCTTAAATAGGAGATTACAAAGGGAATTCCTTGTTGGATTTGGCTAGACTGGGGAATCCTTAACAAACTCAAACTCCTACTTCTAAACAGATTGCCTTCCTCTAATGATAACACGACTCCTACTAAGAACAGATAAGATAAGGATAAGGCAGGATGGAAAGTGTAGCTGCGGATGGCAAGCTGAGCTGTTGTGGTAGGATAAGGTAAGACCCACCCTGATGAGCTATCATGTGGGCCCCGCTCTACTGCTGCTGCCAATGGTGCGTGCGCTTCATGGTGCTGCTGCCGTGGGTGCGTGTTGCTGTCGTGCGGTGTGTGCTGCTGCCTAGTGCCACTGCCTATGACTGTGTCGTTGCGTGCCGTCGGGCGGTGCGTGCTGCCTATGACTGCGCCGCAGCGCGCTGCCGGGTGGTGTGTCCATAACATCACACCCCTCCTGGAGCTGATCGTAGGGTTGGAGCTTCAGCCAAGCGAACTGTCCCGGCTCGAAGGTGACTTCACGGTGGTGCTGATCGTAGGCGTGCTTCATGTGCGCCTATGCCTACTGTAGGCACAAGGAAACTTCGGCCAGGAGGGCGTCGCGATCTTGGAGGTTGTGATCCACTTCTTCCAGCCATGTTGAGCCAGGTTCGTAAGATAAGAGACGGGGAGGGTCTCTGCCATATACCACCCGGAAGGGAGTCATGCCAAGGGAGGAGTGGTAGGACGTGTTATAACAGTACTCGGCCCACGGAAGGCACTCCACCCAGCGCCTGGGTTGGTCTCCCACAAGGCAATGGAGGTACATCTCTATTGTCCGGTTCAGCACCTCTGTTTGGCCGTCAGTTTGTGGATGGTAGGCGGAGGAAAAGGCTAGGTCTGTTCCCTGCAGTCGGAAGAGCTCCTTCTAGAAGGCGCTGGTAAAGATTGGGTCTCTATCACTTACAATGGATTCGGGTAGCCCATGTAATCGGAAGATGTGGCCGAAGAAGGTGTGGGCCACTGAAACCGCGCTGTAGGGGTGAGATAAGGGGAGGAAGTGGGCATACTTCGAGAAGCGGTCCACCACCACAAATATCACCAATTTCCCTCACACCTTGGGAAAGCCTTCGATGAAGTCCATGGAAATATCTGCCCAGATCTGAGTGGGGAGGGAGAGGGGTTGGAGAAGGCTTGCTGGGTGCAAGTTTTCCCACTTCTGCTGCTGGCACGTTGAACAGTTCTGGATGAAGTCCCGTACCGAAGCCTTCATGCCCTGCCAGTGGAAATCTGCATGGATGCAGTGCAGTGTTTTCTGGATACCCTCATGCGTGGCGTTGTGTATGCTGGAGATAACGGAGGGAATTAAGGGGCAGTCGGTTGGAAGATAAATTCAGCCCTTGTACAGTGCCAACCCGTCCTGCATGTTCCAATTGGAATCAGTCGTTCCCGCCTGTATTTTCTTGAGCACATCGTTCCATTCGGGTGACTGTGGTAGTTCATTCCGAATGTCTTCCAGCAGGGAGGCTCGGGGCTGTGAATTTGCATGGAGTAGCATGTCGTCTTCTCGACGGGACAAGGCATCTGCGGCACGGTTCAAGGCCCCAGCCTTGTAGTCTACCCGAAAGTCGAATCCAAGGAGTTTGCTGACCCAATGCTGCTGTGGCGAGGTGGTGAGCCGTTGTTCCAGCAGATATTTGAGGCTGTAATGGTCCGTCTTGACTATGAAAKATCTKCCCCATAGGTACGGCCTCCAGTGCTGCACTGCCTTAGCTAGGCCAATAAGTTCTCGTTCGTAGGCGGGCAACTTAAGGTGGCGATCGGCCAGCTTGCGACTGAAAAAGGCAGTTGGGTGCCCTTGTTGCTGTAGTATCGCGCCTATGCCAGTGCCGGATGCGTCACACTCCACTGTAAACTCAAGATCAAAGTTTGGCAACTATAGAACTGGTGTGGAGGAGAGGGCTTCCCTTAATTTTACAAAGGCTGCTTCAGCTGTACCGTCCCAGAGGAAGGCGTTTTTCTTGAGCAGACTTGTTAGTGGGGCTGCCAGCAGTCCGTAATTGTGAACGAACTTGCGGTAGTAGCCTGTCAGCCCTTAGAACTCGCGGAGGGCCTTGGTGGATTGCGGTCTGGGTCATTCTTTGATGGTCTGAATCTTGGAGTCATTCACAGTGACCCCTTGACCGATAATCACATGTCCTAAGTAAAGGACCTTGCATTCCCCAAAGGATCATTTTGACCGTCTGAGGAAGAGCTGATGTTGTTGCAGGAGTTCAAGAACAGTTCGCAGATGCTGCACGTTTTCTACCCACGATTTGCTATAGACTAGGATGTCGTCGAAAAATACCAAGACAAATCTGCGGAGATGGGAGTGAAACACCTCATTCATCAGGGCCTGGAATGTGGAGGGCGCGTTGCTAAGACCGAAGGGCATGACCAGGAACTCGAAGTGGCCATGGTGTGTTCTGAAGGCCATTTTCTCCACATCTTCTGGGGTCATTCGGACCTGAAAGTATCCTGATCGGAGGTCTAGCTTGGAGAAGTACTGTGCTCCATGGAGTTCGTCTAACAGCTCATCTACGATTGGGATGGGAAACTTATCGTTGACCATCCGACTGTTAAGCTCTCTGTAATCCACACAGAATCTCCAAGTCCCGTCTTGCTTGGGCACCAAAAGAACTAGGGAGGAGAAGGGGGAGCGGCTGGGGCGGATGATCCCTTGCTGTAACATGTCTGCGCACTGCCTTTCTATTTCATCTTTCTACCGATGTGGGTAGTGGTAGGGCCTGACAACAATGGGATCTGATCCAGTTATCAGAGGGATTCGGTGGTCGCAAGCTCTGGGAGGGGGAAGCCCTTGGGCTCCTTGAGTACTGCAGAGAAGTCCGTAAGGAGCCTTTCCATATCCGTTGCGCGTGAGTCCCCACCTTGGAGTGTATGTAGCTGCGCCCTTGTTCTTATTCTGGTTCCCTGCCATGTGACTGGTTTGCTATCCAAGTTGAAGGTCATGGTCAGGGCGGCGAAGTCCCATAGGATTGGTCCAAGCGTGATCAGCCATTTAACACCTAGGACGATGTCAAATTCGTCCAAGGATAGTACGAATAAATCTGCTTGGAAGGACTCTGTTCCGACCTGAATTCTGGTGTCCTTGCAAATTCCGGGGCAGTGAACTCTTTCCCCGTTTGCCACGGCCACCGGTAATTGTGGTCTTCTTTCCATGGGCAGTTCTAACTTGTGAGTCGCCTGTTCGCTGATGAAATTGTGGGTGCTACCCGAGTCCACCAAAATACGGACTGGCCGCTCTGCTATCAATGCTCTCAGTTGCATGGTTTGGGAAGTCTTGACCCCCGTGATGGCATGGAGGGAGATTTCTAGTTCTGATGTTGCAGGTTCGTCCTCTTCCTCTTCGGGTTCTTCTACTAGGAGACGGAACAACTTCTTACACTTGTAGCCCGCAGAATACAGGTCATCGCAGTTGAAGCACTGCCCCCTTGCGCGCTGTTCTGCCATTTCAGCTCGGGTCAGCCGCCTAATGGGGGGTGCAGACCTACTGCTTCCTATGCTTGATGCTAATCTGGAGGGGTTGCCCACAGGCAGCCTTGGTTCTCTACTGGTGATCGAAGAGGAAGTCACTCCTGCTGTCTTCAAAGGCGTCCAAGTTGATGTCGGTCGTCCTATACTGAAGCCCCCGTGGGAGATCTGCATCTTCCTTTCGAAGGCATGTGCGAGGTTCACAACTGTGACTAGATTAGGGGGGTGCTGCATCTCGACATCCACTCTTAGGGGTTCCACTCGCCCTGCTGTCAACATGTTGTCTTGCTGGTCTGGGCATACCGAGGCTACTCTGGTGAGAAGGGTTTGGAACTGGCGCTAATAATCCGCCACAGTCCCGGTTTGCTTGAGGTTGATTAGTTCGCCCAGCGGGTTACTTGTCAGCGGGGGTCAAAACCGGAGGAGGCAATAGGATTTAAATTGTTCCCAACTAAGCCCGGGTTCTTCCTGCTCTAGACGGTAGAACCAGAGCTGTGCCTCTTCGGTCAGGTGGAACGCGGCCAGGCTGACCTTGTCCTTCTCCTCCGTGCGTTGATTACGGAAGAATTGCTCACAGAGGTACAGCCATCCCAATGGGTCACCGCTGCCACTGTATGAGGGAAACTCCAGACGACTGTATTTGGGTATGACCACTGCAGCTGGGGTGGCGTCCTGTCGTTCACCGGAGCCCTCGGCCCGATCTGGGCGGCGGTTGTGGTTGGTGGCCGCCTCTTCAGGACTCCTTTCTCTGGTGGAGAAGTATAACTCCAGTAGGCGCCGAAGCTCCCTGACATCCTCCTTGACTTCTTTTACTTCAGCATGATTTTTCACGAGTCAGTGTTCCAGTTCGTGGACCTTGGATGATAGCTGCTCCATGTCGCCCATGACGTTAGGCTTTGATACCAAAATGTTATGGGCCCGGGCGTAGGATCTCTTCACGGGGCGGTCCACGGGGAAAACTCCTAACCTTCCCTTGCGCTTCCCTTTGCATGCTGACCCTATGGTGGCGAACTAGGGGGTGATTTGTCCAAGAGATCACCCGAACTCTCCTTACACCTTTCTTGGTTGAAAACTGAATGAATTTATTTCCACTCATAGCTCCTTAAATAGGAGATTACAAAGGGAATTCCTTATTGGATTCAGCTAGACTAGGGAATCCTTAACAAATTCAAACTCTTACATCTAAACAGATTGCCTTCCTCTAATGATAACACGACTCCTACTAAGAACAGATAAGATAAGGATAAGGCATGATGGAAAGTGTAGATGGTAGATGGCAAGTCGAGCTGTTGTGGTAGGATAAGGTGGGACCCACCTTGATGAGCTGTCATGTGGGCCCCGCTCTACTGCTGCTGCCGATGGTGCGTGCGCCTCACGGTGCTGCTGCCGTGTGGTGCGTGCTGCTGCCTAGTGCTGCTGTCGTGCGGTGCGTGTTGCTGCCTAGTGCTGCTGCCGTGCGGTGCGTGCTGCTGCCTATGACTGTGCCGCTGCGTGCCGCCGGGCGGTGCATGCTGCTGTGCGCGATATGATGCGTACTGCTGCCTATAACTGCGCCACAGCGCGATGCCGGGTGGTATGTCCATAACAAAAACCAATGGTCATGAATGTCATTAACCATTACAATCTCCTTGTACTATCTTGACGAACACCATTTTCTTCCCCTAAAGGCATCCCACCAAACACCATTTTGATTTGTTCGAATTCAAACATCATCACCACTGTTAGATACTACAACCTCCTTATACTCCTATTCTTCCGTCGTGTCATAGAAGGTCCCACCTTTGATCTCTAGCAAGCAAGCGATGAACAACCAATACCCAATTACCAACCCACCTCTGTTCTCCAGGAAGCATGCCATGAACAACCCACAACACCCAATTACCAAGCCAACTTCCTCCCAGTCGCCACCAACATCAGACTGAACACGCCACCGAACACCAACGCCTAATTCTTGTAGGATGCTGTAGATCTGAACATGTTGCTGAGCACTTGTGTCTGATCCTTGTAGGATGCTGTAGATTTGAACACACGGCCGGACACCCATGCCTGATCCTTGTAGGATGTTGTAGATCTTGGCATGCCGCTAAACACTTGTGCCTGATACTTTTGGTTCCCACCAATTATACACTTGAAAATTAATTTTCTCACATATTTGGTATCAACAACCTAACACTGAATTCAAAGTTAGAAAAATAAATTCTCCTTTCTCATCCCATCTCTTTTCATTTCATCTTTTCTTGTCCTGTTCTTTCTCAGCAATCAAACGGACCATTAATGCCCTTTTGGGAGAGCACATATCATCTGCCAACAAAGCACGTTACAACCCTCTATACCAACATAATCTCACACTGCACATTTCCTACATGGTGGGTCCCAATCTCATAGTGAGATGTCCAATGTTTGATCAAGTTGGTATAAAGTTGGAACATGTTTTGTTGGCAGAAGTTCTCAACATCTTTCGACAGAGTTGAATTAGTCCATATTTTCTCCTCACAGCATGTCCTAGCCACACATCGGGAACATCTCCTGTGCTTGTATTTATTATTCATAGGGAGATGATCCCAATATATGGTGGGATGTGGTGATATCAGAGTGAGGAGCACTCCGTGAGGAGTAGATCCCAATTCGGGCTGAAGTGTAGGAGTCTAGAACTACTCTTCACACGTCACACCAACCTCACATTGTTTCCTAGATGCACATTGGAAACCCCTCTTGTATTTTGTATTATTATTAATGCCTTCATGAAGAGATATTCCCAATGCATGGTGGAATGGCCTCTGAAAGTTTGCACTATATTAAGTGTGCAACCTGTGACGTGACGGTCGGGTCAAATGGGCCAACAATTGAACCATTCAGTTCAAATGGTTTTTGATTGAGAGATGGGTTTCAATAGAATCAAACCTAGAATGAAGGTCAGGTGACAATTCAAACATTGGTATTGTCGATTTGGGTTGGTTTTTGGTTTTGTTAGTCAGTTCAAAAGATTTAAACTTAAAAATTAAATTGAAATTTAAACATTTAAAACGATCAAATATAAAATAAAAAAAATTAAATTCATAATATAAAAATATTTTAGACTAAGAAATATGAAAAATTTACCACTTTTTTGTATTAAAAATTATATTTAAAATTTAAAATATTAATATATATCTATGATCAAGTCGGTTTGATTTTGTTTGGTTTACAAATGACCAAACCAAACTAACTTGACTTGATCAAGTTGGGAAATTGCTAAACCAAAACCAATTGGAAATACTAGACAACTGACCAATTCGGATCGTATTGGGTTGGATTGGTCAATTTCATTAATTTGATGAACAACCCTAATTGAAATTAATTATTATTTTTTTTATTGCAAAAATTCTTAAAAATAATATATAAAATATAAATAATTATTATTTATTTAAAATATTAAAATATAAAATAATTATCTATTCTTATATGCTTCTATTGTTTAATTTTTGTTTAACAAATTAAATTTGAATCCAATTTGATGAGATCCCTAAGCCCCATTGGGTTCAGATTTAATGGAAAGCTATTGATATGTGAAACAAAAATCTATAATTAAAAAATTCTCCAACTTAAACTCTACTCCCCGAATCCTCTTTAAAATCATTCAATTCTTACTTGATTACTCTTAAAAGTAGTGACTTTTTCAAACATCTAGTAGCATTCTATTATTATTAATATGGTATGGGAGAAAAAACTTGTCATTTATAAGTATGGATTTTGGACAACATATAAAATAATTTTTTTTTTATTTTTATTTACCCAACAAAAAATTGAATACAAAAATAGGATTTGTAATAGAGAAGCATTTTTTTTTTCAGAGAAAGAATGGAATTGAAATCTTACATTTTAGTAATTATCCTTACATTTTAAAATTTCGGAGTCGGGTTCAGACATGATTTTATCCGATCCGATTACAGCCCCACACGCAGAACGGCAAAGGGCAAACAAAAGTGAGTCAGTCCTCCCACACGCAGAACGGCAGAAGTGAGTTCCCAAATATCTTAGGAAACAAGAAAACATGCATAATGGAATGTTTTCCCACCGAGATACGAGCGATTTGCTCTCTTTCGGTTTTTTTTTTGGTAACTTCCTTATCCTTCTCCGTGTGGAATTATGAATTAGACTTGTTTTTATCTTTAAATTCCAAAGCCCAGATCGTTCCTGTGAATCAGAAACGCTGGTTTTGGTGACGTTCTCTTCTTCGGTTTACATACAAGAAGTTCAAATTCTTCGGTTTACATACATGGAGAACACTGTCGTTTCAGGCGAGAAAGACACACTGGTCTCGTCGTTCCTGGGAATTGTTGTGGGCCAATCAGCCCAAACAGCCATACAGTTCTTGGAAGCTACGGGTTGGAACCTTGAAGAAGCTATCCGGTTATTCTACGCTGGACTTCAAGATAACGTTCGTCCCCCTCTACCAGTGAAGAGAGAGAAACTGTGCGATGAATCTGATCATCCCATGCCCAGAAACCATTCGAATGTATGGGAATCTGGGAGAAGCCATTCATCTGATCTTGCTTCACTGTATCGTCCTCCTGTTGAGCTGCTGTACCAGGGAACCTTTCACGAAGCAAAAGGTGAAGCCTCTCTTCAGAATAAGTGGCTTCTAGTAAATGTTCAATCCGCTAAGGACTTCAGCTCACATCTGTTGAACCGTGATACCTGGGCAAATGAGTCTGTTGCTCAGATGATTACCATTAGCTTTGTGTTCTTACAGGTTTATGATGATTCGCATGAAGGGCTGAAGATTTGTAACTTTTATGCTTTGGGTTCTGTTCCTGCGGTTCTTGTGATTGACCCTATCACAGGACAGATGATGCGTTCATGGAGTGGAGTGGTTGAAGCAGAGACTTTATTGATGGATCTAGTTCACTTCATGGATTACGGTCCCAATAACTATCCACCTTCTCTTGTTTATAAACGTAAAGCGAGGAGTCATCAATCTCTGGTTTATAGTCAGGAAACCGAAGTTGCAAAACATGAGGAGATGATGTTGGCTTCTACGGAGACTGAAACCTCGTTGATTGAGAAAACTATCTATCCACCACTCCCCGGAGAACCCAAGTGTGAAAAGAGCCTTCTCTGCAGGGTGGCGGTTCGGTTTCCAGATGGACGTCGGGTTCAGCGGAATTTCCTTCGTAAGGATCCCATACAGTTGTTATGGTCATTCTGTTATTCTCAGCTTGAGGAAACAGGGGCAAGACCATTCCGCTTGGTACAAGCAATTCCAGGGGATTCAAAGCAGCTGGATTATGCCACGGAGCTCACGTTCGAGGAGTCAGGGATTAACAACTCAATGATATTAGTTGACTGGATTGAAAATTGAAATAGTTTGTTAGGCAATGGTATTTTAAGTTTCAGCTGTGACAGAAAAATTATTATTTTTGCTATCAGAACAAAATACATGCAATTTTATGTAAGTTTTTATGGATAGTTTGTTTTTTATTTTTACGTAAGAATGAGTCTTTCTCATGAGGCTTGACAGATTCCTCAACCATACATCCTCTGTGCTCGCAGAAGGGGTTGTTCCCTTAATTAATCAGAGCAGAGGACCCTTGAAAATTTATTCACATTGAAATCGTATTAATTAGTCTTTCTTTTCCATTTTATTGCATCCTCACCGGATTTGGAAAGCCAGTCTATACCAATCTTCTCAGCCATTACTGAACCTTGTTTTAATCCATGTGTTCATAGGTAGTTCTCAGTCATTCAAATAAATAAATAAAGTTAAAAAAAAAAAGAAAAAAGGGTTCTGAAAATTCCATTTGTAAGGGTTGGATTTTCCTGTTACTGGCCAAGGGCCTAACAATAAGATTCTGGAAAGAAAATCATCTATAATGAGTTTGCCTAATCCTAAGAAAATGTTTTGAATGCTGAGTGGTTTTGCAGATTCCACTCCTGGTGTTTTCTAATTGTTTTGACAACAAGGGTTTGTTTTGGGTCTAATCAGGATATTATATCATATGCTATAGGAACCCAATTCTCTTTCAATGTTATTTGAGACGGATGTGCTACTTTATCAAATTGGATATTACTTTTTCTCCAATTTTCATTCTTTGTCTCATATTTATCAGTGGACTAGGCCTATACAACCTACTTCAATGGTACTGCCACATGATAAATGCATTTTCCCCCAGAATTAATATATAGATTAACAATAAACATCAACAGTGAAAGTTGGTGGTCATTGGGTAGCATCCTTCTATGAATAACAGATAAGGTATCATGCATTTGTATCATGTTATGACATAAGAGAATAAGCTGATAGATAATGGTTACCGATGCTCTATTTGCTGCAGGATTGGAGTAAACATTTATGGTTTTAGGTCATTTCTCAAAGAAATGTTGTGACATCTAACAGAAGATTTCAATTGTGATTAGTTCATAGATTTCATCTTGCTCAAGTATGCTTGATGGGCCAAGATGAATTTATATTTAAATACTGATCTTATTCTTGAATGAATTACTTATCTTCATTGATACTTTCCATGTGAGTTGTTTCTTTGCTGTCATTTTCCTTTGAATTTTATGCATTTCTCCATTTTCTTGTAGTTTTAGGTGGTCTTTGATGCTTGTTGCAGGACAATCACAGAATTGTGGTATACCTAAATGTGCAACATATTTTATACTATACATAATTGGTATTTATAGTTCTGCACTTGACTGTGAAGCACTATCTATCATACCTGACCTGAAATCTTCTATTTAAAGCTTCTCTGGCATACTTCAATTCTGTGTTGCAGGACAGAACACAGAATTGTGGCATACCTAAATGTGGAACATATTTTATGCTATACATAGTTGGTATTTATATTGCTGCATTTAACTGTTAAGCACTGGCATGCCTAACCTGAAATTCTCTATTTGAAACTTCTTTGGCCCCTGTTTTCTCC
Organism: Nelumbo nucifera; assembly: GCF_000365185.1. The sequence continues at coordinate 5,210,818 of NW_010729074.1, forward strand.
TATTTTTTGTTTAATCCATTGCATTTTGTTTAGAGAGTCTGGAAGTTTGTTTTTAAGAAAGAGTGGGGTGCTTCAAATAGAGGATTTGAAACCCTCTATCTTAAGGCCCTGTTTGCTTTTTAGTAAGTTATTTACCTGGGTAAGTTTTTCTTGGGAAACACTTACCCGGGTAGGTGCATTTACCCATGTTCTTTTATTTCCCCGGTAAATAAGGCAATGACCATTTTAGCCATAAAAATCCGTTATTAAAAGGGGAATTTTTGTTCCGTTCAAGTGTTGGCAATTTTCCCCCAGGTGGGAAAGTTATTTACCTACCTAGGAGATGGGTGTCACTTGCCACTTACCCAGAAAAATAAAGTTTCTCTGATCCTCACATAAATATGAAAAAAGAACATGGGATTCTTGGTCAATGGAAACCAAAATCCCATTAACAAACTTCTCCCCCCCCCCCTCAAAATCCAAAAAAAGAATGCCCCCTTAAAATAGAGAGTCGGGTGCTTCCTTCCCCCTTTTTGAAGTTTGAAACTGCAAACTTACCCCTTCTTTGGTAAACCAATTCAATGGAGCTCTAGCTTGTGTGTTCTAGTAATCCAAAACTTACTCATATTTCTATATAAAAAGCTACAACTCCATTTCCCAGTCTAGATTAAATCCAACGATTTGACCTTAGCATATAGCCCTTTACCATATATATCACCTTGGACTCTGTTGTGATTCACAACATGTCAATGCCTGAACTCTTGAACCTTGGACTTATCCCATAGTTTCACTTGTCGGCTAGATCAATTTTCTTTTGACATATGTAGAATGTTAGTGGGTTGGATCTCAGCTCAAGTTTTTCTACATCTTGCATAAGCCGTATCCAGATCCCGGCCTGTTACTAGCTTATGATACAGGTTTTTGGCTGAGGTAAGCCCGACAGAAGTTTCTCATCCTAAGGGCCTTGATGCATGTTACATACTACTGTTTTTAGCAGTGTCCCTCATATGTTTGTTGTACTGAGATGTGTACATGCCTTTGATTATTCTGTCCAGCAATAGCTAGCCAAACCATTGGCCTTGGGTTAGCCCTAAATATTACTATTCAAAATATGGGCTTAGTGCTCATAAAGTCCTAATTTAACAATGGATATCGAGGTCTTTAAAACCAAATTGGGCAACGAATCGGTCAGGAGTTCGGTTTTCATGTTGAACGGTCCGATCATTTGAAACGAACGAATAATCTGTTCTGATAAAAAAATTTAAAAATGGCCAAAACCATTAAACGGTTCGAACGATTAATATGAAACCATGAAACTAAAATTACAAAATCACTCACATGGTTACTATTTAATATTTTTAGAAGGCAACAGTCTAGCTCTTGCATGGTAATTGTAGTACGAATGTTAATATAAAAATGGATAGAGGATAGGGCTGCATCTTATATATTAATAAGTTATATGGTTGCGTACCCTTCACTCGCAGTGCATGTTGAGATTCTTGTGAATGAAAACATACAAGAACAAGACACACTATATCCAGATTAAGCTTGTTGATACGTTTCAAGTGTTTAGGATTGACAGAACCATCAATGGTCAGTCTAATTGTTTTGAGAGTTTGGATCTGCTGGAGAGATCTTGGTCACAATTGACACTATATCCACACATTAATCGGGAATACTTCCCATAATTAAGTTACAACATAAAGTATGGTAAATATTCCCAATCGAGTTGTAGCCTTAGGATCTTGTGACCAGCATATTTTGGTCAGCAGATCTAGGCTCTTGTTTTAGCAAATCAAGATCATTTCAAGCTTCATCTTGATTATATGGGGTTGGGTACATAATCCTGTTTTGCCATGCATTCTGTTTTATTTAATGGGTATCGACTCATCTTCATCTACCCCTTGGCCCACCTCTGCCCCTTTAAAAAGCTTTCAAGGTTCTGTAGGTGCTAGATACATGAATATTGCCCGTGCAAAGTTTCAGAGCTTGAAATGTTCAATATTGTTTTGGATTTTATTCATCATGGTTTAAGTTTAATTTCAAACATTTTTTCCCTTATTCAAATTTTCTTAGCCTTTAGAAATTAAAGAGCAATGTTGTTCTGGGATGTTTGTCCCCTCATGTAGCCCTGCATCTTAGATCGTGTACACCTTAACCTTGTGTTTGGTTTGAAAGAAAAGGTAGACCTTTTGTTTCGAACCAAACAGAAAGCCAGGACTAATAATATAGGATGACACTATAATGTTACTGTTGTATCAGAGGTTTGATTTTCCAATTTCACAATCAGGTATAGACATTTTTACCTATAAAAAAAATGTGTCCAAGTCGAGGCTAGAAATCAATCCGGGCTGGGGCAGAGGTGAATGCCCATCTAATCTGATCAGAATTGGGATTAGTTGAACAGTATGTCTGTACAGCCATATGGCGTTCAGCTGAACTTTGCTACTTTTCCTTTTGAATTTGCTGACTACTTATTGAATTAGGTGGCTACTCCTCCTTCGGGAATCAATATAATAATAAAAGAAAAACTTAATTTGAAATTTTAGTTTAGAGGTGACACACACCGACATGGCAATGGACCATGGGCTCATTGGGCTGGTGGCAGGTCAGGCCGCTGTCTTCCGAATTTGGATCCGATCCCAACACGAACACACCGTTCGATCTTCGAACAGTCGCCCTGGCCGTACTAGACATTACCTTGTCTACCATAATTCGGGCCTAGCGGCAAGCCAGTATCAGGCTGCTCATCATTTCCACTCCTTCCGGGCAAATAAGCAATGGGAGCTGGTGGAGAATTCATCCCTGTAGTAGGATAGCGGCCAGCGTAGGCGAAAGTTGTAGGATGCACACTCCTTATCAAATTTACCCTGCAAGGAAGAAAAGAATTTTATCCTATTTATCATCATTGGTGAAAGAGACATTGGTAGTGTCTCGGCCGGCTGATGACATTTTCCGAAAAATGGTGACACATCTGTGCTATGTCCAGTATTTAATTTGTGGTTTGAAGTCAGGTTCTTTGTTTGGTTGGGTGCTTTTGTGGAAAGCATTGAATTGAAATGGCCACACTTAGGAAGTTGGACAAACATCTCTCATTTTTCATACTGTTGTTAGCAGCGGATACATGATGTGGTAAACCTTGAATTCCACTAATTAGGGCTTTCTGATTTTTCATTGCCAATATTGCTCATCTCCGAGGCCTTACCAACTGACCCAGTTGGCACTTTTAGTAGATTTTTCAATTTTGAGTTGAGTGAGAACTGAGGATGGCCCAAGTTAAAATGGTTGATGGTTGTCCAAAAAACAACCCCATAGAACCATTTACCCCCTCGATCCCTCCATGGTACCAGCCCAACAATACTTGAGGAAAATCAAAGTAGCATCATATATCTAACCATATATATATATATATATATATATATATATTGCCCATGGAAGCCTAGATGCTTTCCCCATAAGGATGGTTCATACTGCTCACCTGATTTCCGGTCCTTTGACCAAACATAATAAAAAAGGTTAGAAAATAAGTAAGGAATGAATAGATCTTGGGTGGAAATTCTACAAAGTAAATTAGAAATTCTCTCATGGATGAATTTTCCATTAAAGAACACATTGGCCTTGCCATTATGAATGAGAAAAGGAGAACAAGGTATGTACATACCTTTGAAAGACTGGCCAGAATAGAATGACCAGAAAGCTTAAGCGCATAAGAGTAAGTAACCCAATTTTCTGTGCTACTCTGGTGCAAATTAAGCATAAATGATATTCTACCCCATACTGCAATTTATAGGTAGGAGGGATGCCTTTAGCCTTAGGTTATGTTTGGTTTGAAGGAAAATGCAGGTTCCCTACCTTTCCCTTCAAACCAAACATAGCCTTACAAGGCATCATTCAAAACCAATCAGCATTGCCTCATCATTTGACGCAAGCTCCACAAGAGTGAAAAAAAAAAACTACTTTAAGTGGATTTTATTGCTGCCACCTTAATTGCTACCACTGTTTTCAAAACCGGACCAGACCGGACTGGATGGATGGACCGAAAAACCGGGAACCAGTCACCTGATCAGTTCTGTTTTCCTCCAAAACTGTTAATTTTGGTCAACAAACCGCTGAACTAACCAGTTAACCGTTCAAACCATTTGAATGACTTTGACCATTTTTTAATTTTTTAATTTTTTAATTTCTTTTGTCAGAACGGACCGATTGTTCAGGTCGAACGATCAAACCATTCGAACTGATAACCAAACCCCTGACTGGTTCGTTTTTAAAAACCATAATTGCTACTCACTTTATAATTGCATTCTTTTTATTAATTATTTGGTGGATTAGTGATTTACGCACAACAAACCTAGCTATCCTACAATCCCAATGTGTAGATAATTAAATATGCTTGACTAAGTTGAGGGTTGCACTTCTTTTAAAGCTGATTTTATTGCTGCCATCTTAATTGCTACTCACTTTTTTCTTGCATTCTTTTTATTAATTATTTGGTGGGTTAGTGATTTACGCACAACAAACCTAGCTATCCTACAATCCCAATGTGCAGATAATTAAATATACTTAACAGACTAAGTTGAGGGTTGCACTTCTTTTAAAGTTGATTTTATTGCTGCCATCTTAATTGCTACTCACTTTTTTCTTGCATTCTTTTTTTTAATTATTTGGTGGGTTAGTGATTTACACACAACAAACTTAGCTATCCTACAATCCTAATGTGCAGATAATTAAATATGCTTCAACTGAGTAAGTTGAAGGTTGCACTTCTAAATGAAGAATAAAAGGGCAAGAAACAAATTTGTGTAATTAAAAATAATATTATAGTTATGTTTGGAAATGATGCAAATAAATAGGGGTGTAAATGGTATTTGAAAATTCAATTTCGAATTTGATATTCGACATAATCAAATTGAATTTAGATAATTTGAGTATTTAATTGGTTGAATTTCGATATGACCTGATTCGATTCGATAAATATCCGAATTTAACTGATTATTTAATTCTTATATATAGTATATAAAATATTTTATATAATTTATATATAATAATTATGTTATATAAATAGTTTATATATTTATATACTTTATATCAATAAAATATTTATTTTATATATTTATTAATTATCTAAAATAATTAATTAATCGAATCGAATATTCGAATATTTAATCGGATTCAAATTTGGATATTGCCTGATCCAATTCGAATTCGATCCGTTTACACCCCTACAAATAAGTGTAAATGCAAATATGTAGAGTGTAAAATGGTCCATATAAATTGCAAAATTGGGTTAGTTTTGTACTAACAAATTTACCTTTAGCAAACAAGTTTTTTAGCTGCAATAGATGCAAACAAGAATTCCAATAAAGCACATGCCTTTCTTTTTATCAAAAACCCACTTGAATGCAAATTTACTTCTTTTTTATGTACTTTTACATCTTATTATCAATGTAAATATGCATTGGAAAATGTGTTCTTTCATTTGTCAATGCATAAATATAATGTTGCCAAACATAAGAAGAAGTGAACTAGAGTGCAAATTTACCCTGAACCGGGATTTACACTCCATTTGCATCGTTTCCAAACGCAGCCTATAGGATTGAAATAATCTCTTTGCCATATATGGTGTTATATTTTTTCCGGTGTAATTATAAAATTCAGTTTAATTTGTTCCAAATGCATATTTGATCATTGTCTATATGTCCTGAATGGTGAGAGTTTCATTGTATTATTATCTCTTAACTTAGAAGATATTTTAATTATTGGAAATGATCTAAAACCAATAAAAATAAATAAAAAATTGCCCAAAATCTTAGTCTGAAATGAAAGACCTATAAGATGCCTCTTTTGCCATGGTATAAAAATAGAAAGAGAAAGAAAATCTGGAATCCTATCATTTTCCCAAAAAGGATATATAGAAACTATTCCAAATAGATTTAGGATGAAATGAATTTAATCGTGGACAACAATAATTCAGTCAACTAAATTAATAAGAGATGTGTTAAGAAAAAGCGAATGAAAAAGCAAAAAAAAAAAAAAAACTGCAAGCAGTGGGTAGTTTAAAGTATATTATGCTTTGTTCTAGGCCTGACTTGAGTTTTGTATTAAGTTTATTTAGCCGATATCAAAGTAATCCGTGAGAACTTATTAGGGGTGCTAGAAGTTCTGAGCTAACTTACTGTTGTAATGTTTACCAAAAAAAATACTCTTGTAATAATTTAAATTTAATAGGATAAAATGATGCTGACTTTGCAAGAGGTGTTGATGGTTAAAAATCAAAAAGTTTTGACAGCCTAGATGGTCCTTTGGGCTCTTTTATTTTCGATCTTTTTTCTTAATTAAAATACCCTTGTTTTTGAATCATTCACGATTGTTGTGGTAGATAACATAATATGAATACTACTTTTTTAGTCCATTCTATTCCCTCTTATGAAGTCCCATATTTATGGTATTTTTGTTTCTCATTATTAAATTCAATTAGTTAAATTCATACATCATGATTTTAATAGTATAAAAATCTATATTTCAAAACTAACCTAGAAGCAAAGTTTTTTTTTTTTTTTCTGTCCAAGTGGTCACAAGCAATTGAACAGCCATTTTGGTCAAATAAGTTAATCCATGATTTTATTATTAAATAATAAAAATTATAAAATAGATAAAATTATAAAAAAATGTAAAAAAAAAATTGGGCACATCTTTAATATTATATATTCATCATGTTAAATAAAGATAAGTACTATAAAGAACTAGTGTAAAAGCATGTGTTATTCATGTCTGAGCAAGTAAGTATTAACCATATAAACGTGTGGTATTTCAATTCAACTTTTATGACCTACATGGAACTCAAGGCAAATATCTGTTTTATGGATTATAGATAAGCATTCTTATTAATGTTGGAAAATCAAATAAAAAAATTTAATGTTGGCCCAGAAATGAATCCATTTTCCCATTTGGGTGGAATGCTTATAGTTCAACCATTTGGGTTAAATTAGTCAACCCATGATGTCATAGTGAAATAAATTTTTAAAAATAAAAAGTTAACGAATTACAAAATACAAATAAATATAAAAGATTGGAGACATCTTTAATATTATTTATTAATCATATTAGACAAAACTAACAAATTTCTTAAAGCACTCTAAGAAATTAACCAACTCTACTGTTTACATATTATCTTAAAGTACCCCTACATTTTCTGACAATTGACTAAATCCTCCCTTCCATTAACTTCTATTAGAGAAATGATGAAAAAGACTATTTTAGTCATCATTCTTCTTTAAATTTTCAAAATAAAACATTTGACATTTTGTTGGAATTCCTAAATAGGTTTAGTAGTTGAGATGGGATTTTCATGTTGGTTGGAAAGGAAGGAATGTAAGGACACAATGACCACAGAGATGAGCTTTGTTTGTTTTTTCCAAAAGACTATTCAAACCTGCATCAGTGGATGACAATTTATAACACAAATTACAACTTTAGAACTTGCACAACCCACTCTCTGAATTACACTACAGAAATTGGCACCCTGGAGGTGCTTTAAATCTAAAGATATTTTGGAAGCTGTCCAAGCTAGGCCTTAATTGAAAAGCTTTAACGCCCAGTCCTCAAAAAAGGCACAGTATTAGATTTTCCTAACCCTAACTGGGTTTCTTTCAATTAAGTTTGAAAACTTCCGTTAAATATCTATACTATATATAAAAGTGTGAATGCAATGTGAAAGATTACTCTATACTTCTTTGTTTGAGAAAGGGTATAAAAGTTATTTTATTACATCTTTAATGCATGTTTTAACTGCTACTAAAATGCCCATAATTGTGTATTTAGTCCATCACTAATGGTAAGGTTGAAAATCTAGCCAAGCAAGTAAGCATATCAATGATACTAAAAACTTTACAAATCAATCCGGTTATCACATATTTGGATGAGATGTTTATGTAATCAGATTTGGATTTGCAAATCGCATCCAATTAATAATAAAAACAAAAAATATAAAAAAATAAAAAAAGTATATAGAATTTGTAGAAAATTTGGATACATTATTACTATCATTATCATCATCTAGAATTACCATGTGCAAAACACATGCACACTTACTAGTGGTATAGAAATATTGATCTAGATCTCCGAGTGCATAGAAAAGAATATGTCAGAATCCTTTATGGCATCAATTAATGGTAACACAACCATGGAAGGTAAGCGTTGACCATGGTTATAATTTCCACCACTAAAAAAATGTCAATAAGCAAAATTATTTGAACGGGTCTTATTTTGAAACAATGATAATAGAGAATTGTCAATGAATTTTATTTTGAAAATTTAAAGAACAGTAAAGGGCAAAATTGATCACAAGAACATTGTTTATAATATTAGAAACATAAACGTCGACTTGTTGAAGCACAAAATTTCTACAAAAATATGGCAAAGTATAGAAATTTTGTAAAAAACATTTGGACACATTTATAATAGTATAATTTTTTACAAATAAATAACAAAGTTTACTAATTTGACAAAATCATTAATGTTTTGAAAAACTTGCTTCCTCTAGGATACTTAAAAGTCAGGCCCAAAATGGCCCATGGCATGGGCCCAGGCAGACTTAGGTCGGGCCAGGCTAGGCCATTTCATGTCGTGGATCGAGCTAGGCCATGAGAGGTATATTTAAAAAAGTAAAAAATGAAAAATAAATTAACAAAATAGACAAAAATTAAAAAAATCTTAAAATTTTATTTTATAAGAACTTTGATGTATACAATTGTTTATATATGAAATAATAAAATGAAGTTCAAAAATTTACAACACAATTCAAAAAAATAGTATAATAAAATTGAATATATATATATATATATATATGCACCTTGTTGTGTATGCATGTGGACCTGAAAATCCAAACTCGACACAACCCATAACCCCATGCACGACCCGATTTATAATTCTTACTTTATATTGCCCACTTGCTACTCTAGGGACCCACTAACCTCTCAAAAGACCTATGTTTCTTTTTCTCCCTAAGATTTTCATTGATTTGTCTTGCTAAATAAAGCATAAGGCTCAGTTTTGGAAGGAATACAAATACAAATATGTAGAGTGTAAGTAGCATATATATATTTTTCTTGCATTAATTGTAATTTTTAGGCCCTGTTTACATCAATTCTAGAGGTTTTCATTCTCAAAATCCTTTCATAAAAGAGAATTTTTATCTTGAGAATCACCAGTCTTTTTGGCATAGTTATCCCGATTCTTGTTTCTCAAAAAATAGAATCACATTTGGCATCAATTTATTTTCTTGATTAATATTTTGATTCAGAAAATATTTTATTGTCATGGAATTTAAAAATAAGTGTTTTCATAAATTTATTTTAATCTTGTTGTTTGGGAACTAAACTTGGAAAATAAACACTAAAGGTAAAACTTCCAAAATGGATCTGATGAAGCAATGAAACTACTACATGGTGGGGTTTACCTGAACATCTTGTTGTAGTAAAGTAGAGGAAGAGTGAAGGTCTTTGGGTTAAAGTAAATTTAACTCTTGAATGAGATGGTAGGTCTTACTCATGACTACCATATTACAGATTCTCTCTATTAGATCTCAGAGAAGACCAATAAAACATTGCATTGCATTACTTGAATATAGTAATTACATCATATTTATAGACTAAAATGGACCAAACCTATTTAAACTCAAATTCAAACTCTTAGACTCTATGCAGTCTATCTCAATCCATTTCAAACTCTACCATAACATAACAAACTCAATCTATATCCTTAATATGCCCCCTCAAACACATGGGGATCAATGATCATCATGTGTTTGACAAAAAAACAATTATAAGTTGATGATGATAGCTTCCAACCCTTCAAGTCCTGATGTGATTCAAAGGATGTTTAAAAATATGACATTACTTTAACCTTGCTGCAATGATGGTGATGTGTTCACATCTCCCAACTACGGTATGATGTGGTAAGGAGGTGATGATGTACATATATCCAAAACTTGAAGTTGTGTTGATGATAGTGTGGCAAGCGGTTCAGCTATAAAGATGGTGTGGCAAGTAATGGATGCCTAGTTTTGACAATCACATATCATAATGACAATAACCTGTAGCTTCTTCAAAAAGAAAAGAGCCTTTATGGGTTTGTACTGGAATGAAATTGGGCCAATAGGGCCAGATTGAAGTTAGACCACCAATAGACCTTATTGGGTCAACTAAGATGCCTCAATAGGCTTGCTTTTGGAGCCTATCTAAAATGGGCCAACAATGGCCATATACRAATAGAAATAGAGAGGGAGACAAGTAGAAGAGAGAAAAGAGCGAGGTAAAGAAGATAAGTTGTGTAGCAAGAAGTCCAACAAGAGGGCAGATGAGAGGAATATACACGAGGACGAATCATCAATGAAGCAACAGGGTAAGAAAAGGCGGGAAGGGGTACATCTATTTCTGAGGATGATATATATGAATGAAGATCCGAACAATAAGAAGTCGATGAGGGTAATGTCAGATGCAGAAGGTGTTTGAACCAATAGGATCCAAAGTTATATTGGTATAGGGGCTTGGAATATGATCTCTGGAAGCCAATAAATAGAAGATGGGAGAAACTGAAAGTAAAACTAAAAATAAAACTAGAATAATAAAAATAGCAATAATATTAGGAACAAAGGAAACTAAAAAAAAAGTGATTGAATGGGAAACATAACAAGTAAACGGAGAGAGCAAACCTAGCAAGTGGCTAAATTGGTGAAGAGAAACAAGTGACTAAATGGGAAATCTAATAGGTAAATAGAGACAGCGGACCCAGCAGGTGGCTAGGATTCCGGCCACCCGCCAAAAACACGGGAAGCACAGTGGGAGGGCTCTAGGTTCAGACCTTTGGCTCTGATACCATGTTAGATTTCAGAGAAGGCTAATAAAATATTGCACTGCATTATTTGAATATAGTAATTACATCATATTTATAGACTAAAACAGACCAAACCTATTTAAATTCAAACTCAAACTCTTAGGCTCTATTTAGTCTATTTCAATATATCTCAAACTCTATCTTAACATAACAAATTCAATCCATATCCTTAATATTCTCACACCCAACAAGTATCATAAATGCCCAATCCAGCCATGTCCCCATTTTCCATTTTTCTGTCAAAGTTTACAATCAAACACTAAAGAATCTGATAAAATTACACATACAATATTAAAGACACATCAAACCTCAAAAGTCAAAACTTTTTTTTTTTTTTTTTTTCTGCAGAAACCTCAAAACTTTTCTAATACAACGCTCTGAAATTCCTTCCTATGACAACTCCATGCTCTGGTTGCCAGGCTTTAGTATATGGTCTATTTGTTTTAGTGAATTATTCCTCGCGCAAGATGTTTCAAATGCTGTAGTGTGAGCATATGAAGAGGCTCGGAATAGGACGGACTCAGATTGGCCGACAACCGGCGGGACACCTCAAGTATTGTGGGTCGAGTATCAGGATTTACATGTATGCACGTCAAGGCAATGGCCACCGCCAATATCAATTCATGCACAATCGTAATACCAACTGGAGGTGGTAGTCGCTGGTCTATTAATGCACTTGCAAAGTTGAGGTCGTATCTTTCATCTAATTGTATGCATGAAAGGAGTTCTCCTGGGTGCTTTCCCATGATTACTTCTAAGGCCACCACTCCAAAACTGTACACGTCGCACTTCTCTCTCACCTTCATTGTAGTAGCGACTTCTGCATTCATAAGATACAATACAATGAAAGAAACTAAAGAAGACGAAGAAGTAGGCCTGCTGCAAATCATCAAATGGACGATATACTTAATTTATTAGTTCTAGTTTCATGAAATTTATTCAAACCCAAACATAGACAAATCAAATTCAGATATACAGTTAATTTACATCTGATCCCTTTACAGCTCTATATAAGAAGGAGAAGAAAGATCAAGCAAAAGCAAGCCAAATTAGTATATACGATGGATTAGATTAAGGCCCCGTTTGCCCTTTGGGAAGTTATTTATCCAGGAAAATGTTTATCGGAAATATTTATTTAGATAAGTGCATTTACCTATATTCTTTTATTTTCTAGTAAATATAAAAATTATGGTTTTAATAATAAAAAAAATCATTATTAAAAGGGGTAATTTTGTCTTATCCAATTGTTGGGACTTTCCCAGTTGGAAAAAGTTACTTATCCACATATGTGTATTTGATACCCTTGAAAAATAAATTTAAAAAACATAGATATCTTGGTCAATAGTAATGTTTCCCCTACTCAAAATCATAAAAAGAAAAGAAAAAAAAGAAGGGACCATGAATTTACAAAAGACAAATTTACCTGGAGCAATGTAGCCATATGAACCAGCTGGTACAGTCCAGTTAGACTCCCCGGCTCTGAGCATCCTCGCCGTCCCAAAATCAGAGAGCTTGGGCTCAAACTCTGAACCCAATAAAATGTTATTCCCTGATACATCCCGGTGCACAATGGGTGGCAAGCAGTCATGGTGCAAGTAGGACAAAGCATGAGCCAACCCTTTAATAACATTCACCCTCTTCTCCCAGTCCAAGAGCCTTGCTTCTTTCTCATCATTTAGGAAACTGCCCAAGCTTCCCCTCTCCAGGTACTCGTACACTATAAACATAAACCCCTTGTTTAAGCAGAATCCATGCATCTTTATAATGTTTCGATGTCGAATTTCTGTTAGAGCTCGTATTTCAGACTCAAAATTCTTTTTCCAGTCATCACCTTGAGATGTATTTTCATCAGATACGGATGAATGCAGACGCTTTACGGCAACAACATCTCCACTGGGAAGCTTTACTTTATATACACTTCCTTGTCCTCCCTTCCCTATACAGTATGTCTCATTGAAATTTTCAGTGGCCATTACTATATCCTTGAAAGCCAATTTCCCATCGTAGTTCCATACTGAAAATGATTTTTTTCCCACTAAACCAAGGCCTTCTTCTTCTTCATCATCATCATATTTGTCCTTGGATGTATAATGGCGGATGAAAATTCCAAATAAAATCAACAGAATTATGATAACTACAGCGAGAGGTATGGTTATCGACAATATCAGTTTCTTCTGTCCACTGCTTTTGTTCTTGTTTGTAGAAGTATTACTACTACTACAAGGTGGCAAACCTTGTGCTTTTGTGCCGCATAAACCAGAATTACCTGCCAATGCCTTGGGAGGAGCATTTTGAAAGGCCTTAATGTTGGGAAGTGGACCCTCAAGATTGTTATTTGATATATCAACAAATTGAAGACTCCTCAAATCTTGCAGGGCTGAAGGTATGGAACCAGAAAGCCTATTATTAGAAAGATTGAGATTTTCTAAAGATGTTAGGCTTCCAAGCTGTGGTGGTATCTCTCCAGTGAGTAAATTCTGGCTGAGGTCAAGCATAGATTGTAAGGTTACTAGCTTCCCAAGCCGGAGTGGAATCGTCCCATTCAACTTGTTAACACCGAGTTTTAGAGATATTAATTTTTGACAATTTCCAAGTTCCTCTGGGATTGGCCCACTTAAGTTGTTCTGTGACAAATCCAGAATTTGTAGAACTGACAGCCTTTCTATCTCTGCTGGTATCTTCCCAGAAAACTGATTGTTACTCAAGTTCAGTTTGTATAGAAATGAAGCCGAACTAAAAAGTTCCACAGGAATGTTTCCTTCTAGTTGATTTGAAGAGAGATGAAGCTCTTGCAAATATTTCAACCTTCCAATCTCTCCTGGGATTTGACCTGATATCATGTTACCAGACACACGGAAGAACCAGAGACTAGAACACTCTACCCAATTGTTTGATAAGACGCCAGACAATCGGTTATCACCCAAATCAATATATGTGAGCTCTGGATAAACACCAAATATATCATTTATGGATCCATCAAGAAGGTTATGCTCAAGACGGACTCTAGTTAAGCCAGTACAGTTGTTAAGGCATTGGGGGATGGATCCAACAAATCTGTTTGCACTAGCTGTGAAGTATTTAAGCTGCCCTCCTCTACAAATTTGAGGAGGGAGCTTGCCTGTGAAATTATTGTAAGAGAAGCTCACATTCCTTAGAGATATGGGTCCAAAATCTTCAGATATACTACCAGAGAAGTTGTTAGAATGAACATAGAAGTAAACCAGGTTCTTCAAACGGGTTATGGTGGGAGGCAAGTTTCCTTGCAGCTGGTTTGCACTCAGATCAAGAAGCTGTAGACTTTCCAACTTGCCTATTTCATGGGGAAGGGTTCCAGTGAACTGGTTCTTGGAGAGACTTATGTTGACAAGCTGAGATAAGTTTCCTATGCTGGAAGGAATTGGGCCAGTAAAAAAGTTGCCAGACAAAAAAAGATTGCTCAAATTCAACAAGTTCCCAATTTCCCAAGGAAGGGTGCCTGAAAATCTGTTACTGAACATGGACAAGAAATTTAGCTTACGGAGTGATCCAATTTGAGAAGGGATTACTCCACTGAAGCAGTTATTATGGATTTGAAAAGATACGAGTTCTGTCCAATTGGTTAGGAAATATGGATGGAGTTCACCTGATAACATGTTGCTGGATATTCCGAGCTCTGTAATTCTGGTTAAGGAGGTCATTGAAAGAGGCAAGGTACCTCTAAGGTTGTTTTCTGAGAAATCAATGAAAGTAAGGTTGGTGCAATAGCCAAGCTCATTTGGTATTGTACCATTCAGCTTGTTTAGTCCTAGATTCAATTCTTGAAGGTGTTTAAGGTTCTTGATTTCTGCTGGAATCGGCCCTTCAAATGCATTTTTAGTCAGGTTCAGGAATTCAAGATTCTTAAGACTCATGAGTTGCACAGGAATCGAACCAGTGAATTGATTACTTGACAAGTCCAGAAAAATGAGCTCCGAACATTCAAAAATAAATGGGGGAACATCTAGGATAAGATTGTTGGTATCGAGCCTCAGTTCAGTTAATGATACGATGCTCTTAAACTGAACAGGATCTGGATTCTCTAGGAAGTTTCCACCAAGATGGAGTTGCCATACCTTTTGTAAATTGCTAAGCTGATAAGGAATTGGACCCATGAGTGAATTGTTGTAGAGGCGAAGCACCCTTAGCTCTGAGAGATTCCCAATCTCCGATGGAAGTGCATGTGTGAAATTGTTGCTACCCAGATCAAGAAATGTGAGCTTTGCAAGTGATCCAATTTGCTTTGGGATTGAGCCAACAAGATCGTTGAGGTTGAGGTTGAGAGAGGTAAGATTGGGGAATGCAGAGAAGTTGAACTGGTCCAAAGTGCCACTGAGACTAGAGTTGGCAAGGTTTATGTTGACAATGCTCCCAACTTTGTTGCATTGAATTCCAATCCAGTTGCAAGGATTCCTGCCATTGGTTAGGGACCATGAGGTGAGAGAATGAGAATAAGTTAAACTGTTTTTCCATTTCAGCAAAGCTTCTGCTTCTTTCTGTGCGGCAGTTTCAAGGGAAACAAGAGATAGAATTAGAAGGCAGAGAACAAATGATGCTTCTCTCATGGCTGAAATGGAAATGGTTTGCAATTTCAGAGTTGTTCCACTCTACTTAAATAAGAAAGATCCGTGGAAAAGAAGGTAGAAAGATTGGCAAGTGATACTACTCTCTTGCACTTTTGACTATTCTTCTGATTGTACTCAACTTGAAAATATTTCAAACCTTCATGCGTTGATTTCATCCAATGTGAACTTGCACTAATATTTCCCTTTTTGTGGCCTCACACTTATTCTAGGTCCCACAAATGAAATTTATAATGAACAAGTTTCAGCTTAAGTTGACCTACTAATGACCATTCAGATCTTGTGGAGGCCAGTAGGTCGGACCTGTGAGGAGAGAGAGAGAAAGAGAGGACGTCAAAAAGTGGACGAGGTCTGAGTAAGGAGTGCTCAGACAAGGTCACACGAAAAGCTGTAGGGTTCTTAGTAGTTTAGAGTCTAGATGTTTATCTTGAGAGGGTTACCCCCTATTTATGGTTGAGGCCGCTGAAGGTAGGTGGACCCTAAACCCCAAAATCCGCCATACATGTCTATGCAATTGGTTCAGGCCATGCGCGCCTACATCACAATGTATCGATACATACAAATAAAAATATTGATTCAATGCTAAATTCCATTATATCTATAGCCCCATTCTTTTATTGGTATTTGGTGGGGTAAGTTGGTCAATCGGATAATTGACAAATTTTCCCACATTCAAATACCGGTTCACAAAAAGATTATTTTTTAGAGAAAATCGGTTTTTGCAAATAACCGATACTTTTCGGGGGGTGGATAAGTTGTTTAGTTACCCACCCAAAATATTAATATCTTCCACCAAAAGTAGGCATAAAGAACGAGGCATATGTATAATGAGGGATATACTTTTCATGTGGATGAATCTTTCCTTTCAGATTTGATTTTCAATCCCTTTTTAATTAGGGTTAGTTTAATTAATATGGTAGGTTTTAACTCAATAAATGATGGTTTTTCTCCTTGACCCGATTAAGATCCGAAACAATTATATATTTATTATTTTATCACATGACAAAGATGCCCTAAAAATTTTTGTTCATGTTTCCCATGGTTTAATTGTATTAGCTCCATAAATGATGTCTAAAGCTTTTATAAAGAAAAGCTAGATAAATAGCATATTTATGATCGAGTTACCCGGTTAAAGCATTGTCGGTTGCAATGGGTCTTACATCAGGTCAGATCCAATAAGGCCGATTAATTCCAGGTCAGAAACCTAGGTAGGGGATGTGAAAAGGTTGGTTCAACCCGAACACAACCCAAAAGCCACTCCGATCCCAACCCATGTAAAGGAAATGGATTCTTAAACCCGATCCTATTCCATAAATAAATAGGACTTCTATGCTGAAACAAGGTTATATGTACAAACGTTCAATGCCATTATATGTCAATGGGTCGGACGGGCTCTTCTCAACCTAAAACTTACAAAGTACCAAGGATTTTAAAACTGATTTGGACAACGAATCGATCAGGGTCTAGTTCTTGGGTCGAATGGTCTGATCATTTGAATTGAACAGTCAGTTCATTCTAACAAAAAAATAAAAAAATAAAAAAATGGTCAAAACCATCAAATAATTCAAAAGGTTAATCATCGGGTCAACAGTTTGTCGACCATAATCAACAATTTTTAGCAAAAATTTGATTTTGGAGAAAAACAGAACCAGTCACCCGACTGGTTTTCGGTTTTTCCGGTCCGACCATCCAGTCCAGTCCAGTTTTGAAAACCGTGCATAGTACTTCTCACATTCATATGAAGACATAATCCTTCGTATAGATAAGGGTAAAAGACCTTCAAATTTGTTGTAAAATACAAAAACATCCTCTCATTTTTCAAATTGGATAAAAATCACCCTTAACGGCTGATGTAATCAAACAAAGACCTCCCCTCTTTAATAATCTATCAAAATTAAGATTGTCAATAGGTCAGGTCTACCTTATAGACCGGAACCATCCGAGCCATTTATAACGGTTCTGATCCCGTGATTTGAACTAACAGAGTAACAGGTAGGTTAGTTCTAGTTTTAATTTTTGTGTCCCGATAATTATTGGTTCGAGACCGATTTTGGCTGTCTCAAACCGATTAGACCTGAACTGATTATACCTATTTACTATTATATTTATATTTTAGTATTATATATATATACTTCACAGTTTTAAACTTTAATTTGGTATTTCATATATATAGGTAATTTAAAAGTTTTACATGTCTAAAATCGAAATTTTTTGGTTTAAAACCTAAAACTCCCAAATCCTTTTATCATTCTGTTTGTCACTTTCTCACTTTCTCTGAGAAAGTTCCACAGAAATTACATGTTTGGTGTTCACAGTTCACCCCCAACCCCAAACCCTCTATTTGTTACTTTTATTCTTTTCATTTTGTGTTCACAGTTCACTTGTTCAGTGTTATTTTTGTTCTTTTCATTCTGAGAAAGTCTTTCTCAGAAATCACCGTTCAACGACCGGCGTTCACTTGTTCGATGTTACTTTTGATCCTCAAATCATCACTTTGTTCGGAAAAGGAAGGTGAAGTCTACATCTTATCTTTTAATTTTTGTTTTTTTTCTCCTTTTTTTTTATTGTAAAGAATAGATGGGGTTTGGTATGTTGACGTGAGAGAGATGCCCATTCTTTGTTTTTGGTAAGTATGACTTTTTTTTTATTTAATTGGGCCTAATCGAGTAGACAACCAATCGGGTCTGATTTGGTTCCCGCATTATCGGTTTCAATAGTCAGTTTGGAACGGTTCTGTACGAGTTGTGGTTGAGCTGGCTCAGGATGCCACCTGATACCTTTGGGGCCACCTTATCACCTTGGCCTTGTCAACATTATATCATGTGGATAAGTTATTCAGCCACATTGATACCTACATCACGTAGATATGCATGACCAAGACAGGAGAGCATTGTATGGATGAGGATAATTCCACTGGGGATTAGGTCTTATCCCAAAGACCTCGGCGTGCAACCTCATCCCGACAACCTCGGAAGCCTCGCCCGATCAGGATACTAACCTTCGGCTATAAAAAGGTACCTCCCGCTCATGGTAAGGTATCCAACTTTTGACTTTCGTACTGTTATTTTGCTCGAACCAACACCGTTCTCTAACTGCTCGGCCCAACCACCCATCTTCCTTGACTAACTTGAGTGTCAGAGTATCTACCCGAGGATAACTCCTTGGGCCTCTGATCACTTTCTTGGTTTTCAGATCTTGAAGTGCAGTTTCGTCTTTCCACCTCGGCTCCGCCCAGTTGACAGGATTATTTGACTGCGACTCCAGTTCAAAAACCACATCGAATCGAGCAGTATCAGTTTGTACCCTATCCCAAACTAGACCCAAATTGTTGACAACCCTAATCAAGATCCATATAAATAGTGACATTAAATTTTCTTAAAACCTGACTTCGCCCCTTTATGATCCTTTGGTCATGACTAATGACGGTATCCAAAAAACAAAGATATCTGGCACTAAATAAGAGAGATATCTGAATAAACACATGCCCACTCCAATCAATATGTTTTCACGATTATGACTTGCAGCCAGAACCAAATGTACATGTACCACACTGCAGAATTCTGAATTCCACTACAATACTATACAATTTAAAATGACAAATACCCTCATCCTACCAAATATCTATCCGTGTATTGGCATCAATTCTGAGCTGATACCTACCCCAACTATATGGTGGGGTTAAGAATTCTTAAAGTGTGCTGAACAGCCATTCTCCTCTTTTTTTAGAATGATAGCAATTTGTTATCAAAATAAAAATCCAAAAAAAAAGCATGCCTGAAAAGTTGTGATAGGGTGAGGGTAGGGATGTTTTGGGGAGGGGGGGGGGGGGGAGAGAAGATCATTAAAAATGCGATGATGCGCAATGAAAGAAGATGAGATCTTAGGAGAAGCAATGACATATCGGAAATTTAGAGAAATTTAATAACCTTGCAAATTGTTTGATTTTGGATTTATGTGGGAATCTTTTCTCCAAGATTTTAATCCATTTGAAGTGGGGTTCATTCACTATCATGTAATGAATATTGGGCACACGTTTCTCTTTTATCTTGTTTGAATGTGTTGTTCAAGAGGATTCCATTATTTTAAAAATTTGATGAGTTAATAAGGATAAAAGAGACTTTTAACCTTGACAAGGGAGGACTTGGTCCAATTTAAAAAAAAAGGGGGAGATTTCATAGAGGTTTAAGCCTTTTACCCTATATAATATAAATAAAGAGAATACATTTGGTTATAGAAGTCAATCAAGTAATGCATTAATTCCCATCTTTGAATGCTTGACCTTGACCCATATGAATTCATCAATTTGACAAAGATAATAAACGATTGAAAACACATTTTGGACCAATTAAACTAACTTTCGATACTTGACCTTGATCTAGTAATCCCACTAACTGGTCTAGCATATAGCACCCCACCCCTATGGCGAAAAAATTGGCCATCTACACCCACAGTTTATGTTGGAAATGGTATTAAAAGGCCTTATCTTCAATCTTAATTAATTGGAATCATGCCCACTTAAATGTGTCAATATGGGTCGAGTAAGTAATTTGATAGGTGCAAACGTTAAAATGGATTGGGTTAATGACCTCATTGGGTTATAATGTGTTTATTCTAATTTTACGGCACCACTGCTGGATTTGAAATGGAAATCAGCTGTAAAGATGCAAAAAGATTCAAGTAGACAAATTTAATTCAATAATCCTATATTCATCAAGCAAATCCTTTGTTTTTTATCTGATCTGATTTATAAATTCGATAATAGGACATTCAAGCTCAGCAAAATAAGAATTGATTTGAATTCAAATTAGATCGTAATTCGATCCATTTGCGCCCCTAGCCCTAAAAAGAATCGACACCTTTAATTATTTGAGCATAGACGTGAACAGCAGTACTCAATTGTCGGGTTGAAACATGAGTCATGTTCAATTGGATGGGATTATGATAGGTCCCGGTCAAAGCTAGAAAGAAAAAGGGTTATTCTTCTTAAGGTGAGAATAAAACCATAAAGATTTATTAACTTCCAACTGCCCTCCCATATTAGATGGGTGGTGTTTAAATACAAGAAAATTCTCAATTTCCTTCCACTAACATAGCTACTGATTAAGGGATTAACTTCTCTAGTAGTTAGTCTATCCCTAAGCCATAGGAACATAACTACTTAACCACTAACAACTTGACATATTCTTAGGTAATAACTACTTAACCAAATTGACTACTTCCTAAGGCCAACACCTTGGCTTTATTGACCTATTCCTAYSTACARGTTAYAAGGAAATAGAAMAGAAATAAACTAACAAGAAAATGAAGAGAAAAGGGAGGAACATAACTACTTAACCACTAACAACTTGACCTATTTTTAGGTAATAACTACTTAACCAAATTGACTACTTCCTAAGGCCAACACCTTAGCTTTATTGACCTATTCCTACCTACAAGTTACAAGGAAATAGAACAGAAATAAACTAACAAGAATGAAGAGAAAATGGAGGAATATAACTACTTAACCACTAACAACTTGACATATTCTTAGGTAATAACTACTTAATCGAATTGACTATTTCCTAAAGCCAACACCTTGGCTTTATTGACATATTCCTACCTATAGGTTACAAGGAAATAGAACAGAAATAAACTAACAAGAAAATAAAGAGAAAATGGAGGAAATTTGTTGCTCTTCTCCCTATGCCACGTCACACACCTGCATGGGCCATGCGTCTATCAGATTATGGGAACGCTCAGGACTGATGAAACAGCTGAAACAGGGAATAGACGGGAATGCAGGGAGCTGTCTACCACCCTACTCTATCAATCTACCTGAACTTTGTAATAAATTTAGAGCACAAGAGAATTTCATGGAAAGACTCAAAGTTGTCAGCGCATAAGATTGACGATTGAGATTTGAGAGGATGCCAGTCTTTCAATCTCCACTTTACTTGACTTGACTGGGTTCATGTGCACCGGTAGAGAGAGAATCTCCCGACCTTTTCTTTTAAACCAAACACAACTTTATTTTGCAATTCGCACATACAACACCTCCTCCCCGTTTGGATCATGACCATTGCTATTAGAAACCACATGTATTTATTGTTGGTTTCACGGTCAATCTTATTCGGTGGTGGTCCGGAATGAATGGCAACCAAACGGGGCACACCTCTTCGGTCTAGAGGGGTAAAGTGGGTCGCACGGCATGTGGGTGGCTTGCACAAAAGACGGGCCATGCCATACTAGCCCGTAGGCCGTTATGGGCTTTGCCACCCTCTTTGATGGAAATTTTGGGGGTCGGTCCAGCATAGCCCACGGCCCAAGCCCATGTGGGCCTATATTGTGCCATGTCGTGTTGTGGGCCTGGGCCAGGCCGGGCTTCAAGCTGTGTCGTGGCCTTGGGCCATGCTAGGTTGGGCCACAGAGCAAGCCTTGGGCCTATGCCAAACTGGACTACACTTTTTTTTTTTGTTTTAAATTTTGATTTCTTTTCTAAGTAAAATTGTAAAACTAAAATATTGAATGCTCCTTTAAACTTTGGGACTTAGGAACTATTTAAAAATTAAGAAATGAGAAATTTAAGTTATGTAACATATAAATTAAAAAAGGATACTTAACCAAATTGAAATAAGAATGATGGAATAACAAATTGGAAGAAAAATAGGAATTTTATTTTATTTAAATTTGAATGGTACAAATTACAAATACAATGATTGGATCATTGGATACTTGGATGAATGAAATATGAAAATAGAATAAATTAATAAAATATCAAAAATACAATATAGTTATAAATTAAAAATACAAAATTACATCGTTAAAAAATTAAAAAATATATATCAAATAAATTAAATAAAATAAAAAAATTATAAGAACTTGAAAAAATACAAAATTCTATACTAGTAGTCAACTTCATGAATCATCACTTTCATCATTAGTTTCAGGTGAAATATCCGGTATATTATCATTTCCTCCTTTGTCTTTTAATCTATCTTCTACATCTTGCCAATCCTTGAAGTAGATATCTCTATGCTTTTATCATTCATGCAGCTTTTCTTGTCATTCAGCACCCTGATACTTGCACCAAAACAAGACTCCGATGGAATTGTAGACACCGGAGGGGTTAGTAGATCATGTGCCATGGTGGTGAGAAGTAGATAATTTTTTTAACGTTCACTCCACCAAGCTAAAATATCAAAATTATTTGATCATTTACCTAAATTAAAAAAAATGCTTATAAATAAAAATTAAGTTTAGTAAATGAGCATATTGTAGAACTAGCAGATTTTTGCCTTCTACTTATTAAATAAAAAAGTTTATCTCTTCTACTACTGGGCTTAAGGTCAAAAGTAGAAGATAATGTACAAGTTGTAGGAATTTCCTACAACTTCAGATTCATATCAACTGTACATTTCAAATAACAAATTATTAATTTCTTCTTTTTTATTTCCTATCTCGATATTCATATTTTCACAATATGATTCAAGTAAAATATCTAAACCATCTTTCCTAATCCTATGGTCTAATATTGTAGCTAAACAATTAAAGGGCAGAAATGTTCTCCCAATATTTTTTAAATTTATTTTCCATTATTTCAACAATAAATTGAAATTATGGTTTATTTCTATATTTTGCAAAATAATCACTAATTATCATTAATTAATAAGGTAAATTACAACTAGTTGGATAACAAATTCCTAATAATTCATTTGTTGCATCATAAAAATGTTTAAAAAAAATCTCTTATATAGACTGCCATTTCCAAGTCTTCCTCAAATATCATATCATTAGGCAATTTTGAATTATAAGAATCAGTAATAATTTGTTTATGAGAAATACAACTTTCTAACGGAGCAAAGGTAGAATTCCACCTATGTTTTACATCCAATATAAAATGTTTATATTTTAAACCATAATTTTGACATAAATAATTAAATTCTTATTTTCTTGCCCCTAAACTTTTAATATATATAATACAATTTCGAATTTTAGAAATATGAGTAGAAATAATATTCAAGGAATCTTGAATACATAAATTTAAGATGTGACATGCACATCTAATATGAAATAATTTACCATTTAAGCATGGTTTTAATTGAGATTTTAAAATATTTATTATAGAATCATTATTATCGGCGTTATCAAAACTAATAAAAATTATTTTCTATTTCATAAGTATGCAAAGTATTTAAAATAGTTGCAACAATAGCTGGGCCAGTATGTGCTATTCAAGCCTAGTAAAACTTAAAATTCTTTTATTCAAAAGCCAATTTTCATCAATGAAATGGCCGGTAACAAAAATATAACTTATATTAAATTTGGATGTCCAAACATCCGAAGTAATTGCAACTTTGGAATTAAGATTTGATAACAAAAAAATTAAATTTTGTTTATACGAATAAAAAATTTTTAAAGCATTCAACCTAATAGTATTCCTAGAAACTTTATTAAATTGTGGGTTTACAGAATTATGCAATCATTTTTCAAGTTTTGAATCCTCAGCTAACATAAATAGTTGTTCTGCATGTACAATATACTTAGCTAATTCTTGTCTCATTTTTTCTTGTGAATATTTAAAAGTACCAAAACTACTCCCCCTCCCAATTTGTGTTTGAGTTGTTTCTCTCCCTTCATTTTCTTCCTTCTCATGTGTGAGCAAATGTCTACTCAAATGACCCATATATACCACCCTTGCTGCAATAACTAAAGTCCTTTCTACATTTTTGGTAAGTTGCAATTTTCCCCTTCCCTTCAATATCCTCTACTTTGAAAATTTTCCAAACCGGGCTACTCAACTTAGAGGCCCTCCTTTTTCCCCTAGTATCTGTATCGAAGGTGAAAGTTCTACTTCCATCGATACCAAATAGTATCAATGCTAACACTATCATGATGCAATTGAAATATCATTAATGGTGAACATATTGGAGAATCAATTTTTGAAAGAGCTGGCCATCTTTTTTAATTCTAAAAAGATAAAAATTAATTTAATTTGACTTACCCGGATTGCTGATTCAAAACCCCAACTTGATTTCAATGGCTGAAGCCTTTCAACGTTCGAGCCTCCCAAATTGAGATACTCGAACTGGCTGAGCAAGCATTCTTCTTGTTGAAAGTTGAAACTTCAATAAATTTAAGACTTGAGAATTGGAGAATGCATAACCTGACAATCAGTTAATCAAAATTACTCAAATTGTAGAGAATTGAGAATGTATGAGTATGAGAAAGAGAAAGAGAAGAGATTAAGACAATTGTTGAATTGGTGTAATGGGATTGGTGGAGGATAGGGCTATTTATAGGAATTGAACATATAATTAAATTGCCCAAAATACCAAAAAGAACTAACTGTTATTTTGTTGTTGGGAGGAGTATTTTGGTTATTTTAAAGTTATTTATAACTTTGCCCAAAAATCTCCCTTATACTAGTTGTTATATAGCTGTTGGGGGGCATATATGTCATTTTTTCAACCCCCATAAGAAAAATACACAAATACCCCCCCCCCAATATGGTTGTTTATAGATGTTGGGGGGTATTTCTATAAAAACTCCCCCTAAAAGTTGAAACTAGCCATTGGGGGGTGTAATAGCTATATTCCAAATGGGTTGTGCTTGGCCCGCTATAAGCCCCGCAGGCCGTGCCATGCCGGCCTGTGATAGGTCGTGCCAACTTCAGATTAAAAATATCTGATGATATGCTTATTGCAGCAAGAGAAATATATGAGATCAACAAATTAAAAACAAAGTTGAGTGATGAGTTTGAAATGAAATATTTGGGTGCAACAAAGAAAATTCTTGGCATTAAGATTAAGAGGGACCAAAAAGTAGGGAAGTTGTATTTAACACAATAGAAATATGTTGAGAAAGTCTTGGAGCATTTTGAAATGAAAGATTCTAAACTAGTAAGTATTCTTCTTGTAGCCAACTTTAGACTTTCAACAAATTTACCACTACAGAGACATATGAAGAAAGATACGTCACATGTTTCTTATTCTAGTGTAGTTGGGTGTATTATGTATGCCAAGGTTTGCACACGATTTGACATTTTACATGCAGTTAGTGTGTGAGCAGAAGCAGTGAAATGGATTTAGAAACTTGAAAGGAGTATTATATGCTTGTTTGGAATTTGAGAGGAGTTGTGATAGTTTGATGAGTTATTGATTCAAATTATGCAGGTGATCTTGATAGGAGAAGATCACTTACAGGTTATGTATTTTGTATTGGTGGTTGTATTGTTACTGAAGCAGAGTATATGGTAGTGATTGAGGCAGCTAAAAAAGCTATTTGGTTGAGAGGTTTGTTTGGTGAATTCGGTTTGCGCCTAAAGGTGACTATTGTCTACTATGATAGTCAAAGTGTTATTCATCTAACCAATGATCAAATGTACTATGAAAGGATGAAACACATTGATTGGACTTGATTGGTGTTTGAAACATTTGAGTTTGTCCATTGGGGCTTTTGTTGGAGAAGGTGGAGAAGGAGACTACAATTCTGTGATGCTTGAGAGAATTCAAGCCAAGATGGAAATTTGTTATGTTTGTGCCTTGAATTTTTTGTGGTGACCCGCTTTATGAATATGCTCTGAATTAATTTGAGAAAAACCTGAAGGCAAAATTTCATTGTGGTTTGTGGTGGATGTAAAAGGCTTGGGCCGCTAGGTTTTTCATCTTATAGGCCCAAACCGAATACAAAGAGTTATGTATTTTGGGGTTTTTCTTTCTTGTACACAGAGTTTTAGTCTTGTGGGGGATGAATGAGACATTTGAGTGTATTTTGGGGCTTAGGGTTTTTCCTATGTGGGGGCACAACTCTGTATTTCTTCTCCATTGCCAACTTCATAGTAGATTTTTTTTCCTCTTTTGCTCGTGGACGTAGGCTATAACCGAATCACATAAATCTATGTGTATTCTTTATGCTTGTTTCTCTTTATCTCTACTTTTACTTTCAATTTGAGTGCCATTCGAATTTGTTTTCTTAGGTTTTTTCACAACACAGGTTATTTTAGTTCAGTTGGTATAGGAGAAAACCAGTAGATTAGGGTTTAGGGAAGGGAGGGTAAGGAAAAGAGATGAAGAGTGAAAATAGGAAGAGAATAAAAAAACGTGCAATTTTTGGGTTCATGAATTATGAGCTACATAAATGAAAAAAAAGCAATAAAAGCAATTAAATATTGATGTTAGACTAACAGTGGGTTATGTTAAGCATAAAGAACAGGTGGTATTCATTCATTCGATCTACACAGGTGGTATTCATTAATTCGATCTACAGAACAGAGATTTACAACAAATATAACTTCTTTCTAAAGCCCCTCATCCCATTTAAGATTGGAGAAAACCTGCTCCATTCAATGGTGGAGGAAGCAATGTTAGAAGATTGGGCATCACAGTCAGATTCTTCTAAAGATTAATTATAAGAATGCCCTAACAAAGCAATGTACATAGTATTTACATTCTAAAAAGAAAATATGACTTGCAGACAGACTTTGAACTGAAGCACCGATCAATCTTCTAACATTCTTGGTCTCCACGCGATTCCAGTCACAATATGATGGGAAAGAGACAAACAGAGACACCAGCGACTGGACCGAGTGGTGACTATGGTGTGGGAACTCAAAATGTCCTAACCCGTGAAGGACTTTTGGTTCCCATTCAATTAATCCACCTTAATTAACAAACGTTTTTTTTTCATTATTAACCTCCATGGTTCATATACATTCCATATGTGAATTGAAAGAAAGTAAAAGCTGCAATGGACCAAATTCTACCGGTCTCCCTTTAGTTTTTATTGTGATTTTTTTATTTCTTTTCGAAAAACTAGAATGGCCACTCTAGTTTGAAAAACAAAACAAGGACTGTAATTCTCCATTTTGCCAAAACAAATTTAGTGGATGTCAACAAACTTGGTCTAAAATCTAAATATTTGAATACAAAGGGATCTAGACTAGTTTAATGTAAATAAACCCATTTCCATGTCAAAATCCCAATACAAGTCAATAAACCATAACAATTCATTTAGATGCCATACAAACATGTATAAGCAATTCTTGTTATACTTCAATGCACCATCTAAATGGCAATAAACATCAGATAGCAATGCTTAAAAAAATGATCTGGAAATGAAATCGTTCTGGCCACTGGTTTTTGGGTTGATGATCTATTGTTTGGTTTTAACGGGCGGCCCACTCTTATAAATAAATTAAAAATGTTAAAAATAATTAAAATTTAAAAAACAAGGTCAAAAATCATTGAGCGCATCAATAGGTCAACAGTTCAACCACCTAGATCAACAATTTGTTTATATTTTTAATAGTTTTTGGCCAAATACCAGATTTGGAGTAAAAGGAAACCGATTGCCTAGGCGATTCCCGGAATGAACAATCTAACCATCCAAATCAACAACTGACGTAGCGTGGAAGCAATGAGAAGCCGGGCTGGCTATGCAAGCACCGGGCGATCGCTAGCTTCTAGCGAAGAACACCGAATTCTCTAGGAGAGAGAAAAGGTGGCGAAAATAGGAAGAACAGAACTTGAAGAAATTCTGAAAATATGAAGTGTGAATTGATGAATAATTTTGGGAAAATAACAGTATTTATAATACATTTGGAAATTATAAAAGAGCTAGGAAATAACAACTAGGATAGATCCAAATATCTAATCTGATAGGATCGAACTCTCCTTGGTTTGATCTCCACCGTCCGATCTCCCTAGATGCAKGAATTTTGGATTATCTTGCTAATCTTGATGCTTCTTGGAGTCTTTCTTGATAATCTTGGAAGAGTCTCACTTTATCTTGCTAATCTTGGAAGAGTCTTGGAAGAGTCTTGCTTTATCTTGCTAATCTTGGAAGAGTCTTGCTAATCTTGGATTCTTGGATCCCTTGCTTATCTTGAATTCTTGGATCTTAGTTAGACTTATCCTCATCCTAGGAACTGCCGCCCCTAGGGGTGAGATGGGCCTTGTGATGGGCCTCCATCATTCTCCCCCACTTGGAGAGAACTCAACCCCGAGTCGTGACTAAGATAGGCAAGTGTTATTTCCGACAGGTACCAATGAAGGTCAGCAACGTTGAAGGTCTTGGATATACCCATATGATCTGGTAATCCACTACATAGGCATTGTCATTAATCTTCATCACGATCTTATATGGACCATACTTCCGAGGCTTCAACTTGTTGTAAGTACCTACGGGAATCCTTTCCTTCCTTAAGAAGATCATAACCTCTTCACCTACATCAAACACTTAAGGTCGGCGGTGCTTGTCTGCGGACATCTTGTACTTGGCGTTGGATTGCTCTAGCTTCTGCTTCACGACCTCTTGGACGGACTGGATTTGTTCTGCCATCTGTTCTGCTGAGATACTGG
>NW_010729074.1:5244048-5273375 GCF_000365185.1 Nelumbo nucifera
TCTTGCTAATCTTGGATTCTTGGATCCCTTGCTTATCTTGAATTCTTGGATCTTAGTTAGACTTATCCTCATCCTAGGAGCTGCCACCCCTAGGGGTGAGATGGGCCTTGTGATGGGCCTCCATCAACAACAGTTCTAAAGCCTTGTCAAATAGTGATTAACTACCTAAATTAACCATGTTGTCAAACACTCCTTAAATAAATTCATTTACATCACAAACTCCCATATTGCTGACATGTTTAAATGTTCTAATTGAAGTCCTTTTATCATAGGGTCTGGATAAATTGCCATTAGAAGCAACATATCCTTGTCTAGTTCGTTTCATTCTAATGGAGTTATTCCTAGGCTTTAGTTTTGTATTACACAACACACATTTTAGGGGGTTCATGGGGAGGGGAACAAATTAAGGTTAACATGCAGATGCAGTCAGCTGCCTTGCTTTGATGTCATACCTCCAAGATTCAAAGAATTGATACAATATGTCCTAATAAAATTAAGAATTTTAACACTTTTGCATGTTTGAATAATTAATCAACAGTGTAAGCAAGGTGGGATCCTTGCATTTGGAGGTGATCAAAGGATCTATGGACCTTCTCTCTTTCAGATGTTGAAGTTGGTCAACTCTCTCTCACTCTCTACCTCTACCACTCAAATCTCCGATTTCAATTAAGCACCGCACAACCACTATCTCTTCCTCACTTATTGTCTGAGAAAATTTGCTTCAATATTCGTTCGATGCATTGTTTAATTTGTTTTTGAAAATGTTGGCTGCCGCTGTGTGTGAGAGTGGAAGAAGATGAGGGAGAGAAAGAAAAAGAAAGACGTACAGACTAGAGGCCGGATGATTTATCTCTAACCGCCGGTGGCTTTGTCGTTCACAGGAGCGCCGGTGTAGAGTGAAGGCGCTGATGAACTACGTACGACTATTGGAGGTGCTAGGGTTCAAATGAGTACAGGGAGGGGGAGTTGAACTCGAGTGAAATGAAAATGAAATTTTGTTTTTCTGCCTGGCCGGTTGAACTAGATGAAATTAATTGACTGCCAAAACCACGTTACCGTTATACAAAACACGCTCAATGGACATGAATCACGTGATCGAACGTGATTAGTAGATGCACTCGTCGAATGCACCAATGCGGTCTCCGGAAAATGGGCATTATTGAAATAGTTTAATTCATCGGTTGAACTTGATTAGACATCCATTCATTCATGCGAGACCTAATCAGCCCCCCACAAAATTGCCCCCTACAATGTCACACAGCACATTTCCAATGTGTATTAGGAACATCTCTCGATGATGATATCATCATTTCGAATATTTTTATCCAAAGATGTTTCTAATACAAGGTAGGTGATGGTGCGAGATCTGGTCACTCCTAATTGGCAGTGGTTGTGTTTCTATCTGGCGATGGACAAGGTACCTGCGAGGAAGAAGATGAAAGATCCCCGAGGAGCTCTCCCGGCGGGAACACTCCGATGCTTAAGTCAGTGACTGGGTTGGAAGCTGATAGAGAGAGAGAGAGAGTTGCAGAGAAATCAGAGAGCTAAAGTGAAGATCACGCAATACCTTTGCCCCTAGGGGTTGGGGTCCTTATATACTAGTGTCCTAACACGTCAGGTGCAACTGCCTCCGAATCTCTGTTGCGTCAATCTACTATCAGATAACGGCTTGGAGTGGCGGGCCATTATTTGTTAGAGTTGAGCTGGTGATGAAGGTGATCGTTGTAGAGTACGGTCATGCTAGACAAGAAACAACCTCCAAGGTTCGGCAGGCACAACGCCGCCAAGTGAGAGACGTGGGTAGAGTCTCTAGGTTTGGAAGGTACGGTTGTCAGGCAAGAAACCCCCTGCGATACGCCGAGCTATTCTACAGCGAGCTACCTTATTCCGAGCTGTTGGTGATGTGCCGAGGTGCTTCTACCCGAGGCATGTCTCCGAGGTGACCTACTTAGGTTTGGACAGGAGTGAGCTTATTGACGAGCTTACCCAAAGTGTCTTCAATTCGGGATGCTCCTTACCTGAGAATCTTAGCTCGGGGTGCTCCCTTCTGGGGAGAGACTTAGCTCAGGGCGCTCCCTAATTGGGAGAGTCTTAGCTCGGGGTTCTCCCTACTCAAGGGTCTTTAGCTCGGGGTAACGGAGTATTTTTTTATAGCGAGCTGCCATTCGTGGCGAATTCACTACGCTGAATTGTAACGAATTCATTATGCTGAGTTGTCACTTATGTTGAGTCACATCAACATGTCCCCCAATTACGAGATCGGGCCAAATCACCCTCCATCAACAGGGATGTAGACGTTGTGAGGGGCTGATTTGAACTCCATTCATAGCACCAAAATGTAGATAAAATGGATCGGACTAATCGAGATTCTTTTCACAGTTGGTCAAATAAATATATACTTATAAATGGATCGGGCTCTACTGGGAGCGATAAACAAAGATGGGGTCGTTGGTTGTTTTACGCCTGTGCTTTATTGTTCTTGTATTTTCTCCACTGTATCTGAGGTATATTATTTACCTTAATGGATGTCTAGATATATGCTCAAGTTTTGCTTCATTTATAATCGACACGTTTTTCTATGATTGACGGGAATCACAGTCACAGCACAAAAAGATGTTCCTCCCTCGGGTGAGTCCCGGTTCACTCTTATCCCAGAAGGGGTACGCATGCCAACTCGTAGAGGATACATTTCAAAGATAACCTAAGTAATTAAAATAACAGAGATTAAGAGGTAGGCCTTTGACGAAAGGTTTGGCTCTACTTCCATTGTCATCTGGGTGATCAAGGTTCAAATCTCCAAAACAGCTCTGTATATACAGGGGTAGGTAGAAGGAGATTTGTGGGAATCTTGCTGCTAGAGTTGGACTGTTTTTGTTTTTGATTAAGCTGTTTAGTTTGAATTACAATGAAGGGTCATAAAGTGTTGCATAAAAAGGGTTTGGATCTCTCTCTTGTTATTCGATCTCACAGATTTATGTTTAGTTTATTTTCTATAAGGAAAGAGAGTGTGTGTGGAAAAGTTTTATGTTTAGTTTATTTTCTATGAGCTATGTATGATGTTGGACAAACATGTATACCCGTAAGTGAAGAGTTCCTTATTTTGTTTCTTGTGCACCTACCCATTGTTTTTGGGTGAAATCTTTCTTAATTTCTCTATATTTACTTTTATTTGCTTATATACTTGATCTTCTATATGGCTTGGAAAATTCAAGCAAAGAGTGGCCGCCGGTGTGTTCTGGTCAGAGAATGTAGCGCCAGTGTGAGCTGTGAGGTTC
Organism: Nelumbo nucifera; assembly: GCF_000365185.1. The sequence goes on from NW_010729074.1 coordinate 5,247,324, forward strand.
GGGTCACCTTCGATCTGTTCAAAACAGAAAATAAGCCCCAACTTTGTAAGAAGGAGGAGGAGGAGGAGGAGGCCATACCACGTATTAGTGCCGGAGTTTCGCCGCCGATGGACAATGGCCAGTGTAGTGTGTTCGATGGGGTAGGAGGGTTCAGTGGAGGAGAAGAGAAAATGAGAGATGGGGCTCTGGGGTTCTTTTCCTACAGAGGGTTTGATCGGATATTTTTGTCGTGTTTTGCTTGAGTCAACCACGGATGCATGTTAACGTCCATCAATGGCGGAATTTGAAAGGGACAACGTGGTCGTCACTCATTGACAGATTCACTCGTTCAGTGAATCCGTGTGTGCACAGAACGCAAATTCCATCTTCCGAAGCTTGACCTTGACCCGTTTGGAGTGACCATACACTAATATTCGACAAAACTAAAAAATCAAATCAGATTGCTCTCCGCAAGTTGGTAGGTTTTCTGACTCGTTGGAGTAGAGACTGGGATTAAATACCGCTGCCACCGGGATGGGCTACCCCTGTGCATTGAAAATATCTCTTGATGATAATGTTTCTAATACATGATGGCAATATACTAATTTGAACTCCAAAAATAATAATAAAAAAAAGTATAAATCTCTTAAATTATCAATTGTTTACCAAATTGACAAATTGCACGCGTTATATAATGTCTTATACTACCCTTCAATTTTTTTATGGTATCCTTCTTAAATTTTCTGATAATTACCCAAAATCTCCCTTGTCGTTAATTTTCTATCGCTCCGTTTATATGTTACATCACGTGAGTAATAATTCTTTTTTTAAATTCTTTAAATGCCTTTATTGTTCACCGCAGCAGTGACGGTGATTTTGATATCGTCACCTGACGGTGGCCATTGCAACTTCCGAACGATAAAAGTTTGGTGAGAAGGAGGTAAAGAATGAATTGAGCCGGAAAGCCATCGCCACTTCTGAAAAGCCATCACCATTCATGGCTCCCGTCTTCATACACTTCTGAAAAGCCATCACCACTCATGGCTCCAGAATCAAAGGTTTCTCGAATTAGTTGCTGAAGGATATAGCCATCACCACTCCTTCTAAAAAGCCATCACCTCTCTTGCCTTTGACCTCCCGGAATTCGGTTTTAACAGAAGCCTCGTCACCTCCTTAGAAGTCGGTTCAATGAACTCCCGGTGTGGCGACCAGAAGTGCGTGTACTGTGGGGATTGTAAAATGGTTTTACAAAATTTACAGAGAGCTTTCAGTTGCATATCCAAACTGAGGACTTCTCCCATTGTTGGTAGATTTACAGAGTTTTGGAATCGCCCGCAAAAACCAGACAGAAGATGATCGTGTTGCAGTGGTCTTGTTGTAGGGTTCGTCTTTGAGCTCTGTATTTTCTAAGTTGAAGAAGAGAAAAAGAAGGGGAACGACCGTTCATATTCAGGGATGTGACGATTCCGTCACTTGAGGTTTAACAGATTCAGCGATGATTTCATCTTCGGGTACGGCCGTTGCAAAGCCATGTGCATAGACGGCACCAAGCACCTCTTCACGTACCAAAAACACCACCGTCACTGCCAATTAGAGAGGATCAGAGAGATTTTGAGGCAATTCGGACCGTTTATATTCAAATAATAGCTGATCTGTACATTTGACAAGTGGGTTCCCTCTCACAGCAACCAAATTGATGATTTAACAAGTGCCTCAAAACTCGTCGAACGTCAGAGACCCCAAACGAGTTGTGCTTCCATGGCTGCATTGAGTCCTGCGGAAGCATTGGCAATTGCTGCGGCTGTTGGCTCCGGAAACCCCAAACTGTGACCAACCCTTGTGAAAATTTCGTAATTTTGGAACTGACAACACGGAACAGAAAACCCCCATGCCATTAGCTCTGCAGCCGTCTTGGTAAAAATGCTGAATATAGCAAGCATGGTGTTCGTTGCTGCTAGTTTTGACTCGGCTTCGAGCTTCTTGAGATCACAGTAGCTTGAACGACCGGCAGCCCCAACCTTGATTGTGTTTACACCCCGCCAAGTTCATCTCATCCCCACCGGAAGCTTCCACTGCTCCGGTTAGACCGCCTACGTCCCAATTACGAAATCATACGATGCCCCTTTGAACAACGTGGCTTTACCGTTTCTCTTGCCTTAAAATCCAACGGCGGCCATGACAGAAGCCTCTCGTGGGTTTGGCATATCTAGGTTTTGCATGAATGGACAAAATACGTATTCGTTGATTCATCTCATCCACAGCTGCAATGAGTAGAGATGTAAATCGGGCTGTGCCACCCGCGGCCCAGCACGAACTTGAACCGGCCCGACACAATGATTTGCGGGTCGTGCCAGATCCAGCACGACCATGCGGGCCGTGCTAAGCTTGGGATTTTAGGTCTATGGGCTGGCACGACACGGCATGACTGAGTGGGCCGTGCTAGTCCGTGGGCACGGCCCAGCCTATATCCTAGCCCAGCACGGCTCATATATATTTTATATATATTATAATTATATAATAATATATTGTATATAATATATTAATAAAATAAATATTTTTTAATTTTATTATATTAATTTATTTAATTATTGCATATATAAGCAATTTTATACACAAAATTCATATAAAATTAAAATTTTAATCTTTTTTATCAATTTTTTTTAAATAAATAGCTTTGGCATACACGGCCCGACCTGGCCCAAGGATTAGCCCATAGGCCAACACGGCACGGCCCACACAAAGTGTGGGCTGCCCATGGGCCATGCCGTGCTGGCCCGACATGGCCCTATATATAGATGCCAATAAGTTTGTGGGTCCGAGAATCATTAACACAAAGGCACCACCATTGTTGCACCCTATTTATTACGTGTTCAGTTAAAATAAAAAAGATAATACTATAAAGATAGCTGATTAAAGTAAGACTATATCTTTTGGCCTTTGGATCAGGGGTGGTCAAGAGTTGAGCTTTTTATTAGTTATTGGAGCTCAATTCGATTCTGTTTAATGAGCTTTGAGTCGAATTTGAGCCCGATATATAGACTCTTTTTTAATTAAGCTAAGCTTGAGCCTAGAGAAGCTCGGCTCGCAAGCCCATAATTAAATAAATAATTATATACACATATACATAATAAATAATTTTGTTATACATAATAATATTTTTATTTTTATGTATAATAGTAAATAGCTTTTATAATTCTTAATTTTTTGTTTGAAAAATATATATAATTTTTATTTTTCAAAAAATTCTTAATTTATAGTTGAGCTTGAATAGCTAAGTATTCAGCTTGGCTCCGCTCAAATTCAACCCTACTTGGGACCATTTGACTGTCTCAACGCTATATTGCCCACAACAAACACACTTAGAAGCAAGTGAAACACCTCCTAATTAACCCTATAATTAGGAGTTGGTTCTGTAATATTATTTCCAGTACTAAAGCATATGTGGTAGGCCAACCCTAAACCTCGCATATGGTATGATTATCTGATTATGTGTGGCAACAAAACACATTCCAACCCTCTGTAAATTATCATCTCACACTAGCGGGTCCCAATTCCCAAATGTGTATTATGGTATAAGTAACCAATCACGAATAAATACATTTTCTTTCTCTATGTATGTATGAAAACCCATACTCTTGTGTCATTAATTCCAAGCATAAGCATTGAGAGAGAAGAAAATAAATTCAGTTTTAATGTACGCAATTAATCAGTTTATCTCCTTAATGTAGGAGATCAATCACTTACATGTTGAATGCATTGTTGGAGCCCCAAATATAGGAGAAAAACTTTTATCCAAACCCTTTTTATACAACACTTAAAAGAAGACTCTAACAACAAGATCCCCACAAATCTCAATCTACCACTTCTCCCACTTCATCCGTCATTTTACTTAGGGTTTCGTTGGATTAAATGATACACGAGGTGGCTTCTGTATCACTGTTCGCACATCGCTGTACCTACCCGGAACTTGTCCAGGGATTGCTAAGATTATTACCCTGTCAATGATAGAAAAATCTGTCGATTATGTAGATAGAAAACTGCAATACACATCTATTAAGGTAAATAGTAATATTACCTTACATACAGCAGAGAAAACAGAAGAACAAGAAAGCACAGGCGTAAGACAACCAACCACCTCATTTTTTGTTTATCACTCACTCTCATTTTCCCCTCCCTTTATAATGATATATGTATTTGATGGTGGCTTAGTTGATTGGTTCTCTGTCTAGCTGTATTAGAGACTTGTGATCAAATCTCGCTAACACCAACGTTAAGGGATGGACTTACATTTTATGGTTGAATCAGAACAATCCATGAAACAAATCTATATTAAATTAATAAAAAAATAGAGAAAAACTTGACAAAGTATCAAAATAGCAATGGAACGATCCTTTCATATTTTTGCCTTATCAAAAGAGCGAAAGAGCAATGGAACAATCTATATTAAATTAATAAAATAAATAAAGACACATGAGGGTTTTAATTTTGCCTTATCATGTTTTTAATCATTTCATTTAAAAAATATATATATGCACATATGTGAAAAATGAGAAAGGAGAGGAGGAGGCACACCTGAACTTTGTGGTGAGAGGACTCCTCACCTTCCCTCTTTCCTCTTTTATTATCTAGCTATGGAACAATCCAACTGTAGCGCCAAATCCACCTCTTAATCTGCTATTTTACGTAGGTGGAGTTTGATAAATCTGAAAATTCAGATATGAAAAGTTAAAATGTTATTAAAAGTGTCTGAAATCTGAAAAGATGCACAGTTGCTTTTCTACTTTTTAGAGGATCTGAATCCATATGTTTGTTTGTATTGGATGGACCCTTTACCATCTAAAATGTACTGATTTTACTATTTACCCCCAGATCATACTATTTGGAAATATTGAGTTCAATTTACATTATCTCATAAAAAATAATTTTCAACCTCAAAATAATATTAAAATAATAAAAATAATAAATAATAAATTATTAATTGTTAATTAATAAATGAAACGATTAAAATTAAAAATAAGTAATGCCTATAAAAATATTAAAATAATTAATAATTAATAATTTACACAAATAAAAAGTAAAATCATTTTTAAAAATTAATAAAATAATTAAAATTTACTAATTAATAAATAACACAAATAAATTTAATAAAAAATAAATAATGGTTAATAAAAATAATAAAATAATAAAATAATTAATAATTAATAAAAAATTGCGGTGGAAGGCAAGTAGAGAGAGGGAGGGAGGAGAGAGAGCGAGAGAGAAAAGACAAAGGGAAGAGAGTCGCCGCTGCAAGTTGCAACGATAGTGACGGCGGTGGGAAGATAGGGGACGGAGGGATGGAGAGAGAGAGAGAACCACTGCGGTGATGGTTCTTCTTTGGCGGTGGTGGCTGAAAGACAGGGCAAAGAGAGAGAGAGAAATAGAGAGAACCGCAGCGGCGGTGGCAGAAGACAGGGCAGAGAGAGCGTGAGTGAGAGAAAAGAACCACCGTTGCGGTGGTGGAAGACAAGGTGGAGAGAAAGAGAGAGCAAGAGAGAAGAACCACCACCGCCATTGTAGCAACGGTGGCGGGAAGACAAGATGGAGAGAGAGAGAGAGAGAGACAGAGAGAGAGAGAGAGACAGAGAGAGAAAGAGAGAGAGAGAGAGAGAGACAGAGAGAGAGAGAGAGAGAGAGAGAGAGAGAGAGAGAGAGAGAGAGAGAGAGAGAGAGAGAGAGAGAGACAGAGAGACAGAGAGAGAAAGAGAGAGAGAGAGAGAGAGAGAGAGAGAAAGAGAGAGAGAGAGACAGAGACAGAGAGAGAAAGAAAGAGAGAGAGAGAGAGAGAGAGAGTGCAGCGACGGTGGTGGCACTAGAGCTTTGTTAGTTCACAGTGAGGGTTCGATTCGATTTACATGAAGGACAAAAATATGTAATATTAAAATTTCTTTGATGGTAATTATGTCTTTTAAGTACCTCTGAATTAGGTCTAAGCACATTAAGCAGCTTCTCCACCTCTTAGAAATTAAAATCTGAAATCCAATTACAGATCTGTAATAATACCAAACAAAGCAAGGTGTGCAAGGTGTCTGAAAAGCAAACTTTTCATATTCAAAAATCTAAAAAGTGCAATCAAACGCCACCTTACCTAAATATCTATGGACGATATGTTTCAGGAAATGCCATCTTTAGCCTTTTGGGTGAATAGCGTACTCACCTGAAGGACCCAAGGGAGGAACTGCTCCACGTGCTGTGGAAAATAGAAGAACAAGAAAGTACAGGCGTAAAACAACCAACCACCTCATCTTCTTTTATCACTCCCAGGCCCAAAGATATAACCAATCAACTCACTACTCACTTCATTTTTCCCACCATTTATGAGGATATATATGTATTCGACCAAGTCAAGAGAATGCTCGGTGGGTTTCTAGAAACAATACTACTTTGACAAGGTGTGTATAGGAGAACCTTTTATTATACGAAGAAGACATAACCATTACAGGCTTATAAAATCATTTCTTCTGGTCATTAATGGAAATTGCATTTGAGTATTCTTGACAATAAACAAAGACAAAATTGGAATGATATATTCTCATAGTCAGTTTGGTTTATAGTCAGAATCGAAATGATATATTCTCATAGTCAGTTTGGTTTAAAATTGGAATTGGAATAAGCTGCAACGGAATTATTCCCAAAGAAGAGGGAGGGAATGGTTATTCTTTCAAATAAGGGATCCCATTCGATCAGGCTCAGGTTTGTGGTTTATGTATGCATGCATAAAAATAACTTGTCCGTATGTGCATGTGTGTATATAGTTGGGCTCTGATTTGCATAAGGTTGGGCTAGGTTCATGTCAGGCTCAGGTTGTTCACGGATTAGGCCTGACCCCGGCCTAAAAATTAATAAAACCTGAACTTTTGGGTCCAGACTCAATCCGAGGATAAAAAATCTAAGCCTAACCCATGTAAAATTGTAAACTGAACTGGTCCGGGCTTCAATTGGGTCTGCCCAAATTGCACCCCTATAAAGGGTCTAGAAAAGGATTGCAACTGAAAGTTTTCTTATCCATTCTGGACCAGGCCTAGCCCAACCAGAGGCAAATCCAACCAGTTAACAGACCGAGGTCCGAAGATGACTGCGATTCTCTAGTTTTTCTATTATGCGTATTAGAGGGGCTTGGATCTGCTACCCACTGCTTGTTTCCACATCTCTACACGTGGGACATAACAATTGCTCACAGTTGTTCATTGGGAATATCTTTTTTCATTTATAGGGAGATGTTTCCATACACGGCAACATTATTGGATGAATATAGATGTAGAACAAATAGTAGGTAGCAGATCCGAAGGCATATGAAACTGCATAGCGCATACTATTAGAAAAAGCATATTGCTTGCAGCCTATAAATTAATACATTGCATTTGGTCATGAATGGATAACTGCATATGCATATTTTTTGTGCTTGGAATGGAAGTCTACGTCAATGTCAATTGATCCATCCAATTAGCTAATTTCGGTGACTTTTCCATCTGTTTATTTCTTTTTTGTCACAAAATTTGTAACGAAAGGGCCAAAATTTTGACAGGGATAATAAAAGACCACCAAAAACAACTTCGAGTGCTACAAATTCAAATAAGCTCTTAATCGAGCCCTAGCAAACTCAACCTGACCTACATTGTTTCCCTATGTGATGAGTTCACATCTCCGACCTACAAGGAGCTGCCCCACAGCACGTCCTGTCATGTATTGTGAATAGACCTGTTCATAGGCTGGGTGGCCTGACGGGTCGGCCCGGCCCGGCCTGGCCCCCGGACGGGCTTGAACAGGTATATAGGCCCGCGGGCTTAACCTCGGGCCAAAAAGTCCGGCCTGCAATAAATTCGAGCTGGGCTCGGGATTTGCCAAAATAGCTCGGCCCGAGCCCGGCCCAGCCCGACCTATAAATAAACCTAAAACCCCTAATTGAATACCCCTCTTTTTTTCACCCCTTTCCCTTCTTTTTCCAACCGAATTCTTCTTCTCCACATCCTCTTTCCCTTCTTTATATATATATTTTTAATATAAATAAATTTTGAATTTATATATTTTTTAATGTAAATAAATTCTGATTTATATTGATTATTGAATAGGAAAATTTTCTAATTTTTTTATTAGGTCGGGCTTCTGGCTCGGGCTCGGGCTTCAGGCTTTTTATTAGGGCCGGGCTCGGGCCCATGTTGTAGGCCCATTGGACGGGTTGGGCTCGGGCTCGGGCCTAACATATTTTTATTAATGAAGAGTAAAAGCCCGGCCTGAGCCCGGCCCGGCCCGGCCCATGAACAGGTCTAATTGTGAATATCTTCCAATGATAGTATTAATTCCGATGATGTGATCATCAGGAGATGTTCACAATATACGGCGGGATGTGTTGTGGGGCATTTGTGGGGCTGAGATGTGATCTCCTATGTGATATACGAGTTCAGATTAAAGTCCATTGTCATTGGAAACTATGGGTGAGCATGAGCCAGTTTGGTTCGATTCTATGGAAGAGTTCTAAGTTTTGGAATCGGAACCTACCCTATGAAAGTCGGTCTGGCCTTGTGGTTATGGGGTTGGTTTCAGGGTCTACACATTGAACCTGTTTTTTCTTTATTATCCCACTTCAAAATAAAAAAAATAATAATAAAAAGAAAGAAAGAAACATATTCTTATAAAAACTTGACTTTAAGTAAATATAATATATAATTTAAAACTTACACTATCTTTATTTATGAAATTGAGTAATTTAATATATAAATTATAATGATATATTAATGTATTGTTTATAATTTAAATTATAATATATATATATATATATATATATATATATATATATATATTATGATCCGATCCATTTGCACCCGTACTTTTAGAGGGCTAAGAGAAAAAAATGTGGATCGTTAATTATGGAAAAGTCATCTACAACTTTCGGAGACATGGTTAATTAAATTGAGCTTTTGGATGCCTTGAACTTGATCCAATAAGTCTACCCAGATTATGATTTGAGAAAGAGTTAAAAACTTACTAGCGTTGCTTAGTGATCATTGTACAGTTACCAAAAGGAAATAATGATAATGATAATTTCAGATTGATGTTTTGGGGCTTGGATTCCTTACTTGATTTAACCCTTTATCATTTGGGGCTTGAGATTTAGAAAAAAATCATGCAATTGTTTAAAGAGATATTATCTAAAACTCAACATCATTTTTTCACTTTCTTTTTTTTTTTAACTTACAATGAATTCAAAACCTCCAAAGAGCCCCCTGTTATTGTGCTTTATCATCCAAAATTCATCTTTCATTAAGATTTCTGTTAAATTATTGTTAGTGATCATTAATAAAAGTTGTCAGCACTTGAATATCTTACATAACCAAACTACCCCGAATGGCCTATCAAACTTTTAAATACTTTTGTGACAAAATTACACCCAACCTGAGCCTAAACCCATAATAGACCTTCAAATTTTAGAGTCAGGCCTGGGCCTATTAATATGGAAAGCTTATATTAATGGTCACTAACAGTGATCTAAGGGAGGCCTTAATGGAAGGTGAGTTTTGAACAATAAATTAAACTCACTACAAGTGCATTCTCTAAATTAGAACCTTGAAAAGTCATGGTGAGTTAAGTTTTTAGATTGTATCCCTTACTTAAATCTTAAATGAAGTCTTAGTAGAGGAGGTTGTGTGTCCTCTACCAACACTTGCTCCAATTTTCCAAACCGTCTAGAATATCAATTATATAAACAAATAAAAAAGTAAATTTAGAAAAAACAAACTAAACATAGAACTTTTTCGAACACCACAGCTTAGAGAAAACAAGCTAAACATAGAACATAGAACTTTTCCTCCCTCCTCTTCTTCCTTTTGCGAAGGTTAACAGGACATTTAATTCTAACTAAACAGCTTAATAAAAAAAAATCTAACTAATTTAAAAGCATATTTAATTCAGATATTTTCAAGATAAAAAAAAAAGAAAAAAATGAAGCAACCTTAGACAGACCAGTTAACCATAGAAAAATGTGTCAATTGTATATTATTAAAAAAACCAACCACCCCATCTTTCGATCTTTCACTCCCAGAGTCCAAAGATATTATAATGATTTATAGCTACTTCATTTTCCCCACCATTTATAATGATTTATAGCTACATTTGACCAAATGCTAAGTGGGTTTTTAAATTAAAACCGAAGGCTACGTTTGACAAGGCATGTACAGAAAGTTACATCTTGACACAAATTAAATATTATAAGGACAACTGACTGATGATCTAAGTGTCATCCATCTTTATCTACAATTTGGTGCTCCCAGTGGAAATCTAAACCAAACTCAATTGACCAATCAACTAATGCACTAATGCCCATCTAAAACCTTGACCCATTTTTTCTACCAACCATGCTCCAAGATTTTAAAAAAGATAGTAAAAGGATAGAAAGCACTTTTGGACCAACTAAATCAACTTTGGATGACCTTGATCCAAATAGGGTCTAGCATATAACACCCCCAACCCTACCGAAGAAAAATTGTCTATCTATAACATCCAACAGTTTATACATTCCACAGGTCGGTGGAACACTGCAAAGTCACAAATACTAAGCCACATCTTTAATATGAATTAGTCGATCAAAAATAATCCAATCTACTAGTTAACCCGATTGAGTCTCACCACCCCATCCTAACTCTATAGAGTTAGGTCCATGAAAGTTTACAACTTGACCCGACCCACGCTATACAAGGTCTACAACACGCACACGCCAGTATCAAATATTGTATATACGCCAGTATCAAATATTGTATATTCAGGCCTAAAGTATTAGTGTTAACATCTTGACGCCAATAAAATGCAAACACAGTATTTTTACAATAATTTTGTTGATGTGATATTATGTATTTTTTAAAGGGCAAATATTATATAGATTAATATGGGTAGAGGCAATTATCCCCCAAACTTTCATTTGTTACCAGTTTGGTCGATATGATTGAATGTTATGTTTATTTCGATTTTAGGTTTCCATAGAATTTTTATTTTTTTTGTTTTAATTTCCATTTTATTGGAGTTTCTTGAATGAATAATGATGAGGGGTAATTGGGCCCGACCTGTTAGCACGTGAACACGTAAAACAACTTGATGATTAGGTGGCAATTCAGCACTTTTCGACACCTCAAATGGCCAATTTAGCTTGGGTATCTCAAGTACCTCGACCAAGACCAAGGTCCGAGCAACTTGTAGTGTCCCAACCTGCCAAGGTGCCACATAGCCCACTTTCAGAAGCTAGTTAGCTATCTCCAACCTTTCTAGGATCACGGTGCACGTCTGCAAGCCTTATCCTTATCCTATCCGGATTGGATGGACTTGATAAGTCTTATCGGCTTGTACGAAGTTCATATCTAGGTGTGAAATGGACTCTAGGTAATGCAGGTCGGGGATCTCAGATATGTACCGTGAGGCCTATGGCAACTCCCCTACATAACGATATTACTTCCACACGTGTAAGGTACATACGATATTAGCTCTCTTACTTACAAAGCTCTCCAACTTGTAACTACACTCATCGCTAACTTAAGTATCAAAGTGCCCACACTAAGTAAACACCCCAAGTTCTCTAATTGTGTTTTCTTGCTTTTCAACCAGCCACTTAAGTAGACTGTGTCCAAATTGCCATCTAGTTAGGAATGACTAGATCATGCACTATCAATTGGCACCATCTATGAGAATCAACAATAAAAAGCCAATTTTTCATTTTCTTTCTTTACTTGTATCATATAAAATACAAGATTTTAATTTGCACTCTACAAACTAAGCCTTAATGGACCTGACAATCAATACAGGCCACGATGTACAATATTGTTACCAAGTTTCATCAATTCAATATTCAATGGACTTCGAGTTTGTGTTCTGTGAATCCCTAGGCCAAGGAAAAGCGACTACGTCGGTTGGGTGACAATAAATGTAATGTTAACGGGCCTTTGGTTGTTAATTGGAGTGGTCGGTTGAATCTGACACAAAAATAACAAAAAAATGCATCTATCCTCTCAGTTCGAACTCCAACTCCTCTCTCCCATTTTTTTTTTTTTCTCCTCCACCAAACCCTACCCCACAAGCACCGGCATTCCGTCAGTGCGAAAACCACTGGCGGCAAGAGAGAATCATCTGGTGGTATGTTCTCTAGCTGCTGTTCTTCTTCTTCTTCCTACAATCCTAATGTTCTTTCTGGTTTCTATTTTCAACAAATCGAAGAACCGTAGCTCACATCAGCGGTTAGTTTTCATCCGAGCGAAGGTGAGTTACCCCAAACCCTAGTTATTAGTAATTTTTTCCCCTGTTTGTTATTTCAGAAGATGAAAAAACAAAAGTAACACTTTGTGTGTTGGTTTAATAGCTTAACCAAGATTACTTGGTTTAGTAACTAAACCCAACAATTTCAATCACTGAATGAGGATAGGCCACTCCACCCAATCGCAGGCCTTTGAAAGGTCCACCTTTAATAAAAAGAAACCTTCTGGGCAATTACTCTTATTCATTGAGTGAATTAATTTGCGAACTACCACGACATTATCAATTATTCGTCTCCCAGGTTTGTTGACAGCATAACTGAGGAGCGTGCATAGCCACATCTTTCTCCACTTGACTTCCGACTTTTAACGCTGAACGTAATTAATGGGATTAATGGGTCATGGCCAAGCATACATTTGTTTTGTTTGATTTTCGTGTTTTGTTATATCCCTGTCAAAACTTTGGTCTTGACTTGTTGAGTCTTCACTTGTACCATTTTCCTTGACTTTCCTAACTGATACCGATGCATTCATCTTCGATTCCTCACCCTCCACTGCCACTGACTCTGACTGAAAACTCGGCTCGAAATGGGTCTGTGGGATAATCTTTTAGTTAGGGTAATTTTAGTCCTGAAAAAAAAAACAAAACTTCTCCAACTCACTGTTTTGGTTATCTTTTTCTGATTTCATCATTTTCTTTTTTTATGTAATTACTATATATAAATGTAAAGCATGTACAATAATAAAACAATTTTAATGAGCTAGCCACAAACTATTTTAATTAACAAGACTTGTCCAAGTCTTCTTTTTTTTTTTTCTTTTAAGAAATCCATTGAGCATTTCTATTGACTTTGGTCAAATACATATATCATTATAAATGGAGGGGAAAATGAGTGAATTGATATCGGCCGGAGTGATAAACAAAAATGAGGTGGTTGGTTGTTTTACGCCTGTGCTTTCTTGTTCTTCTATTTCCTCTACTATATCTAAGGTATACTACTACTTACCTTAATACATGTCTATTGCGGTTTTCTATCTTATATAAGAGACACACTTTTCTATCATTGACAGGGGAATCACAGAACAACTTGGACATGTTCCTCAGATAGGTAACTCCGGTAACTCGGGTAACTCCGGTAACTCCGGTACCGCGGGTAGGTACGTTAGTATTCCCCAAATGAATCCATCTCCTGCAGCATTTATTCCAACGAGACCTTAAGCAAAATGACAGATGAGATGAAGTGGGAGAAGAGGTAGATTGAGATTTGTGGGGATGTTGTTAGAGTCTTCTTTAATTAACTGGTCTTTAAGATCCTTTTATTTATCTTATTTTTTCTATTGAAAAAACCGAAAATTAATAAATATGCTCTTGTTTTATTAAGCTGTTCACTAGTTGGAGAATCCCTCAATTCATTGAAGGGTAATGAAGTGTTTTATAAAAAGGGTTTGGATCTCTCTCCTGTCATTCGCGAGCTCACACATTTTCCAAAAGCTTACTGTCAAGCTTTGCAAAAGGAAGAATAGGAGAGTGAGGAAAAGTTTTATGTTTAGTTTGTTTTCTGTAAGCTGTATATGATGTTTATTTTGCACCTATACAATGTTTTTGGCTGAAATCTTTGTCAACTTCTCTAAATTTATTTTTTTATTTTCTTATATATTTGATGGTTTAGAAAATTCAAGCAATCATGTTGGTAGAATCACCAAATAACAAGCGTAAAATCAAAAAATGAAACCAAGCCCCAAAAAATCAATCTGATTATCATATTTTTTCGGTAATTGGATAATGATCACGAACCAACACTAAGGGTCCATTTGGTTCATTCCCAGAATCCAGGTCTCCTGACCACACAAACTCTGCCCATGGCTACCTACATAACATCGCAGCCGCACATGGAGAATATATAATCCTCCTGCATAGTATTATTCCGGGGGAGATGTTCCCAATTTATGGGGGGTAGTGTACTGTGGGTAGATGTGGGCAGAGTTCTCATGGGCAGGAGATCTGGAGTCCCATTCCCATAGTCTCCTTGGTTCAAACAACAATGGGAATGGGATTTCATTCCCCAGAGAGGGACAGGGAATGGCCATGGGATTCCAATTATGCCCAACCAAACAGTTGGAAATAACTAATTCATTCCAATTCCGATTCCAAACCCCTATTCCTGTGAACCAAATGGGGCCTAAGTTTTTAACTCTCTAGCAATAGCAACATGAAAAGAAAAGCACCACACATATTTTTTCCATAGCACAATCAATTCTTCCTCGAATGATAAACTGGGTAGATTTACTGGATCAAGTGTAAGACCATCATAGCCAATAAGGTCCAAAAGCTCAATTAAACTAACCATGTGTCTAAGTCTAAGAGTTGTAGTTGTCTTTGACTCTTTTCCATAATTAACCATCCATATTTTTCACCTATATTTGGGGCTCCAACAGTGCATCCAAGATAAGTAATAGATCTCCTAAAGAGATAAACCGATTGCGTACATTAAAACTGAATGCTTGGATGGGCGCAAGGGAATGGGTCTTATACATACAGAAAATGTATTTATAGGTGATTGGTTACTTAGCCCGTAATACACATTTGTGTTGTATCAGATTGGAGTCCTGTTGAGCTAGCTGTGGTTATAGAATCTACTTCCATTCAACACACATGGCAAATGAGTACCCAGTTACTTATTGGGATTGGGTATGTTATGATAAAAGGAAATAGGCATAATGTTACAGAACCAACTCCTAGTTGTAGGGTTAATTGCACCATTGGATTACTTTTCATAAACTAGAAAACTTTGCTCAAATGATTTAATGAACGATCGATTTAACAGTTTTGCATTATACATGGCTAGTATTCCTAGCTATTCCTATAAAAAAAATTAAAAAAAAAGGTATATTTACAAGGGCAAATGTCTAAAGAACCCTCCACTTCCAATTAATCTACAAAAGTACCCTCCGTTTCCAATTAATGTTGCCCAAGCATGTTTCAATGACCATACAGTACTCATTGATAAAGTGAATCATACTGTTTTTTTGGGCTCTTATAACTAACAAGAAAGAGATGGAGACAGCGACTGATCTCAGGCCTATTGGGCTTTGTAATGTCATACACAAGAAGATTAACACTAAAGGAAAGGTAATTAATTACTTATGGACTGAAGCCCATGTTATCCAAGTCTATCAACCCTCGTCAATCAGCTTTTCTATCAGGTAGAAAAAGTATTGATAATTGGGTGTTATAGGTCATGAATTCTCGCCTTTATCAATGCAAATTTCTATTACAAGATATTCATGGCTTCAAATGCAAAAGAAGTGCAGCTTCCCTATATATAATAAAATCATCTCATGTATGGCAGATGACCTACTGGTAGTGGGCAAGGCCTCTCTACACCAAGGATACACTTGAGCTATATAGTCTTTGGTCGGAACAGGCTTTCAATACCATACCTCAAGTCAGTCATATAGTTTAGCAAAAATGTTCATAAAAGACATAGGAGAGTACTTCTCCCTTGCTTTCAGGTGCACCACCTTCTTTTCTTCAAAAGAAGGACAACCATTTGGGCAATCCACTGCTATTTGGTGCATCAAAAACCAAATATACTAAATTATTGGGTGGTCTCCTTGGTGTATAGAGGCTTTGCCCTGTTCTCATAGTTTCTACTTTGCAAACAACCCCCTCATTTATCACATGTCCAACCAAATCATTGGGTGGTTTGGGCTTCAGGGATTTGCATGTACCTCCTGAACACTTGTATTAATTATGAAATTGTTCTGGCACTTTCTCGTTACATCAAATACCATATGAAGCTCTTTGTTATTAAGCAAATAGCTCCCTAATAGCTCCCTATCAAGTCTTACACTACGTAATTCTTGCTCTTCAATCTGGAGAAGTCTCATGAAAAGTTGATGTAGAGATGTAGAGCAGTAATGTGTTTTGTTATATCGTTATCAATTATTTGCTGTGGTCCCCACTGCTGCTATTACTTGCTTGTTGCTTGTTGTTAGTGATGTTAGTTTTGTTAGTTATTTGCTAGCTTATGTAAACAGTAGGGGCATTACTATAATTGTTGCCTTATTTATGATGTTAATATAAATAGTTGAGTGGGGCGGCAATTCTAGTCAACCCGCACTCTTTCTCTCATCTCTTTCTTTTTTTCTTCTCTCTTCTCTTCTTTTTCTTCTTTTCTGTTATTTTTTTTCTCATTAAATCACATCAAGAATTGAATTGATTACAGTCCTCATTGTCCAACTTGGTATCAAAGTCAATCTAGGGTTTTTCATGTGTCTCATTTAGTCGAGTGCATGCGAACTTATTAGGTCCAAAAGTTTAGCAAGATCCATCCAACGGCTGATTCTTGGAGGTTACTAAAAGGGTTTAGCAGATGTCCACTGATTTGTAGAGTCTTAGAGAGTGTTTGGTAATGAGGAAGAATCAAAGTAGAACAAGAAAGATCAAGATTAGGGTTCAAACTAGGATTGGAAGAGGCAACATGTTTTTTTCTAGGTAAGTTTTTATTTTTCCTTCAGATTGACACCAATCAGAAATGGATCAAACCTATCTGGAAGAGCGTCTAAGAATTTGTTTCGTTTTCTCAAGAGTTTTCTTTAGGGTTTTTCTTAACCCTATGATCAGACCTGACTGTTAACAATTTTTTGGGTGATTTCCAAATTGGTTTCAGCATCCCAAACTGTTTTTTCGGTGATTTCTATACTAGTTTCAACATTCCAAACTATTTTTCTAGGAAACATAACCTTTTCCAGGTGATTACCAAATCCGTTCTAACATAAAAGCTTCTCTTTTTTTTTTGTTTTTTGGGTGGGGGGAGGGGTCTTGCAAAGAACTAGTTTCTTCTAATAAGCCTCTTATAGAAATGGTAGGAACCCAAGGGGAATGTGTTTTAGGATTTGGAAACATGGTAGAAAATAGTTAGCCATGATGGCAATTGGGGGCAAGCGAAGTTCGGCTATGTAAATGAGGATGTAAAGAAACCAACCAAGGAAGATCCTTTATATGATAAATGTGTTTAGGAAAACTATTTGGTCATGACTTAGCTGTGTAATTCTATGCAACCTTACATTAGCCCAAATTACTTTTGAACAAAAACAGCTAAGGAGATTTGAGAAGTGATGAAGGAGACATACTCTCAACCACTCAATATTGCCAAGGCCTATAAATTGAAATGTAGAGTAAATAATCTCAAGAAAGGGGAGAAGCTAGTCTCAGTTTACTTTTCCACTCTAAAATCTTTATGGCATGAAATTGAACACCTATAAACTATTGAGTAAGAAAGTTAAAATGATGCAAAAACCTATAGAAAATAGGTTGAGACTAAAGGGGTTTTTGAATTCCTACCTGGTCTGAATTCAGAGTATGATATTGTGAGACAACAACTACTCACCAGGGAGAGTGTGACCTTATCTCAAGCCTATTCTCCAGTGCATAATGAATAAAGTAGGAGAAATGTTATGTTGCAGCGTTAGCCTATGAATAAGCTCTAGCAGCAATGAAACCAAAATTTTAGGGTGACAAGGAAAGGAACATAAAGAAGGAGGATAATAAGGAGTTAGTTTGTGACAATTGCAAGAAGTTGAAACATACCAGAGACACTTGTTAGAAGTTATATCCACATCTAATTCTAGTAAAGCTCAAAACAAAAAAGGAAATGCCAATGTGGCTATCACTACTAATGGTGCATCTTCATCCAACACAAGAGCCACATCCATAGACACTTTAGATGTTGTTTGAGCTACTCTAACTAAGTTGGAAAGTGAAGTTGGCACTTCAACCCCCTCGTTTTAACCATCAGTTACATCTGCTACTCCTTAGCATTTACTCATCCAGGTACAAGGGCATCAACATATCATATTTCATGTCTAAATAACAATAGACATTGTTGGGTCATAGATTCAGGTGCATCTAACCATATGATAGGCTTATCTTCTCTGTTTACCATTTATTGCTTATCTTCTAATAGAGACAAAATATTCATTACTTATAGATCCCTTGTCCCATCTCTGAGAAGGGAGACATTAGATTGTTTGATGCCATCTCATTGTCCTTAGTTTTGCATGTTCATAAACTTGGTACTAATCTATTGTCAGATAATAGCATCACTAAAAATTAAAATTATCCAATGATTTTTTCCCTGATCAGTGTATTTTTCAAGATCTGGAGACAATGAAGGTGATTGGGATTGGCCATGAGACGTATGAAATCTACCTGATTGGATGGCATCTACATGGAAAAGATAAAGAAGTTGGAAGGTCTCTTGTTTCTCAGTCTGTAAGTCAAATTATGCTTTTGTATAATTCGTTAGGGCATTTGTCTTTTAGGTTTTTAAGGAGTTTGCTTCCCAATTTGTTTGAGTCAATTCAAATGTCTAACTTAAAATGTGAGAGTTATAAATTGCAAAGCATTATAGAACGACCTAATTCTTTGAGTAATAAAAGTAGTATTCCTTTTGAAATTATTCATATTGATGTTTGAGGACCATATCACATCATTGCTCTGAGGGGATACAAATACTTCATGTTGTTTGTTGATGACTATACTCTCTTCTAATGGGTTTATCTTATGCACTCTCGAGATGAGGTCTCTACCCTGAATCGAAGTTTCCATCAAATGGTTCTAACCCAATTTGAAGTCAAAATCAAAATTTTCAGATCAGATAATGCCAAAGAGTATTCTGCAAAACCTTTGGCCTCATATTTTCTTGACCATGGGATTATTCATCAAAGCACATGTCCTCGTACACCTTAGCAAAATGGAGTTGCTGAGAGAAAGAATAAGTATATATTGGAGGTAGCAAGAAGTATTGTGCTAAACTCTAATGTTATTAGACGTTTTTGGAGGGATGCTATCC
This sequence comes from Nelumbo nucifera, assembly GCF_000365185.1. Next base: position 5,266,426 of record NW_010729074.1, read on the forward strand.
ATACAGCTGTGTATCTTATCAACCAGGTTCTTTCACAGGTCCTAAATATGAAATTTCCATTCAACCTTTTATATTTCGATAAGAACTTGTTCACTATTTCCCTTAAAACTTTTCGATGTATTTATTTTGTTCAGATTCTTGGGTTTCATTATTTCAAGTTTGATCTTAAAACTTCCAAATGTATTTTTCTTAGGTATATACAAAATCAAAAGGGATATGGCTACTATGAACCTATTTCTAGGAAACGGTTTGTTTCTATAGACATCACATTCTTTCAGGATGTTCCCTATTATCATAGAATTTCTTCTCTGGGGGAGAGTAGTGAGATGGTTCAATTACATCAGAAATTCCATCACTTGTCTTAATCACTGAAAGGGGAGTGTAGTGTGAAGGGTTCTCAAAAATCTAAGGATTTAAGGGTGTTTCACAAGCAATGAGTTGATTTCAATCCTCAATAGTTTAGGTCAACTCCAATGTCCTCTATAGCTCTAAATCTAGATACCACAACTCCTTTACATCCCACCACAGATGAGATATTCCCCATCACTAAGCCTAATCAAATGCCTTTCATTACTGAGCTTTCTCCTCTAAATAATCTTAATCTTCCAATTGTAGTCCGTAAAGGAAAGCGCCATTGTACTTCATCTACAACACATTGTATTTCTCAGTTTCTGATTTATAATCATTTATCTCTATCCTATAAGTCCTTTTTGGCATCTATTTTTACTATTCTCATTCCCATGACAGTACAAGAGGCCTTGTCAATACCTAAGTGGAAGGATGCCATTAAGGTAATAATGGATGCCCTTCTCAAAAACAATACATGGGAGTTAGTTGATCAACCAAAAAGGAAGAAATTGATTGGGTATAAATGGGTGTTTATAGTGAAACATAATGTTGATAGTTCTATTGAGAGGCATAAGGCAAGATTAATTGCAAAAGGGTTTACATAGACTTATGGCATAAACTATTTGGAGACTTTTGCACCAATAGCCAAAATAAACACTATTAGAATATTATTGTCTATTGCAGCAAATTTTTCATGGTCATTATTCCAAATGGATGTTAAAAATGCCTTCCTCAATGGTGATTTGTAAGAAAAGGTGTACATAAAGTTATCTCTTAGACTCCATAGTATAGAAGCAAGGGAGAAGGTCTATTAGTTGAATAAAGTCTTATATGGATTGAAGCAGTCTCCAAGAATCTGAGTTTATAAATTTAGACTTACTCTTAGAAATTTTGACTATGTCCAAACCAAATCAGACCACACTCTTTTCATTAAGAAAACAAACTCCTTAACTCTACTTGTATATGTGGATGATATTGTGGTGACAATGAGTGATACCCATGAGATTGACTTTCTTAAGCAATTACTTCACCAAGAATTTATCGTCAAATACTTGGGAGAATTACGTTATGTCTTGGGTATTGAAGTAGCCCAATCCAAAGATGGGATTTTTGTCTCCCAAATGAAGTATATTCTTGATCTTCTAGAAGAAACTAGGAAGCTAGGTGTTAAACCTGCTAACACACCCATTGAACAAAACCACAAGATAAGGGCTGAAGCTAGAGGGCTCATTGAAGACAAGGTTATGTTTCAATAGTTGGTTGGAAAACTTCTTTTATCTTTGCTTCACACGACTAGACATTTCTTATGCAATCAATGTAGTTAATCATTATATGCATTACCATAGAAGTCTAGAACCACTCACCTTCTTGTAATTGAGAGGATCCTTGTTTATCTTAAGAAATGTCCTAATAGAAGCATACTCTTCAAAAATAATGATTACATGAAGATAGAAACAAAATGTTGTAATTCATTCCAGTGTTGAAGTAGAATACATATTTATGGCACATGGTGTGGTTGAAGTATTATGATTGAGGTCCATATTCGAGAAACCGGGAATTGCTTAAGAGAAGTCTTTGATATTGTATTGTGATAATTAGACTGCTATTAACAATGCCCATAATCCAGTACAACATGACAGAACTAAACATATAAAGTGGATCGACACTTTATCAAAGAGAGAGTTGTCCCTCAAGAAGTGTGTCTTCCATATATTGCCTTTGATATACAACCTACATATCTCTTCACCAAGGCAATTACAATGACCAAGTTGAAAACAGATCTACACAAATTGGGAATGATAAAATATATATTTCCAACTTAAGGGGAAAGTATAGAGATGCAAAATAATAATGTGTGTTGTTACAAGGACAAAATTCAATTACGTATCGAATGATACATATCATACCAAGATCTTCTTGATACACCCCTCCAAGGGGTGTTTTGATGTCTAACCCAATTTAGGGAGTAGACGGGCCTTAAATTAACCCCTCTCAACAAGGTTGAAGAAAAAAACTAAAAAGTAAGGGAGCGAATCACGATATAGTCGGATACGCTGAACTGTACCGAAATTTTGAACCTTGAAAGGAAAGGGGTGAAGCAATATTAATCATGAGAATTCATGTAGCCCATGTACAGTATTAAGCATGAGAATCCCAAATCACTGCTTTGCTATGGCAAAATATCTCAGGATTACTCAACCATTGCTAAGATACCTTTATCTACACTTTATATGATAAATACTTTATAGACCCTAACCACAAAATCACATGATCCAGGCAACGATAACCATCTGATTATCCACTCTTTCAGTGATTGAACATAATGTAGGCATCAGGCTAATTCTTGCCAGTTTATTGGTTTATGGTCTTCTTGCAGACGAGTACACCACATTTTAAACTGCCCACCTTGAATCTTGTGTCAAATAAAACAACAGTTGAAGCACAGGAAGTATCAAGAGATGTCGCAGACTATGAGTTTCAGAACCTAACCTACTTTTTACAACAAAACTTAGGGCTTCTTGTCTCATCTTTTACACATATCACATATAAAATGGTATTGAACTCCATATTCTTGACGTTTGTCAATGGATTACAGGCTTGAGGGGATGCGCTCTCAGTTTTGATAGGTCAAGATTTGCATCAAGCTCCTCATCTAGTTCCCCAACGATACTTCTATGCAAGTCAAAGAGAGGAAAAATACAGGGAAGTGTTAAGAAAAAAAATGCTCTGACAACATGACAACATACGAACATCATAAATGACTATTAAGAAGTCTTACATGTTATCACCCCTTATTATGTACAAGCCTAATACAAGTTGCTGGACGCCCTCCTGCAAAATGGGATAAAATAGGAATTTCAGCTGGTAATGAACAAAATCTGGACTCAAAGACAAAACTGAAAGAACATTTAAGGAAAAAAAAAGGAAGATAACAATGAAGAAGACTACCGTAACTAGATAGATAGCTGATATTAATATAGGTGACCCATGTGAAGTGCCACAATAAGTGCAAACAGCAAAGGCATGACCTACACAGTTTGTACACCACTAACACTAAAACAAACACCTTAAGGTCACATTATTAAATTGTTTTATAAAATAAAATCGCAAAATAGGTGGTGATGGCAACAACATTTAAGAAGCAAAATATGTTAATTTGATGATGTCTGTCAACATGGACTCCCAAGCCCTAAGCCCATTGAAGCAAGAAATAACCAAGTTCCTAAGCTTCAAATTAGGGATTTCAATGGGCCGGATATGAATTGAGTCCAACTTGAATGGTCGAATCTGACCTGACTAAAATGGACTGGACAGTCCAATACTTCATATTGAATCAGACCGATCCAGAATAGAAGGTCCATTATTTTATCGGTTTCAATCGGACATAATCCGATTGTCAAACTCTCCAATGACTCCAGAAAAGTGGTAAAACCCCATTTCTTGTCCAATCCATCCCTAAAACCTCCATTTCTCATCCAATAGCCTTGCCACAACCTCCAACAGCCACACACAGCAGCATCACCACTGCCTCTCTCTTTCTCTCTCTCTCTCTCTCTCTCTCTCTCGTTCCTCATCCAAAAACCCCTGACGACAGAATGCTACCACTTCACCACTTCTGATGGCCAGCCATCAGCATTGCTGCCGTCACTGCCACCACCCACCTCATAGTGAAACTAAAAGAGCGTTCTTGTCTCTTGTCTCTAGAGTTGTCTTTAGTCACAACCTCGCTCCTTCCACAGAAAAAAAAAAAACTCAATTTTTTTCATTTTTTGTATTTTTTCTATTGTTTTTATTTTCTGGTGATTTTTATGATTCTTATTTTTATGTTATTTTTGTAATTTAGACTGGTTCGTATTTGACCCGTCCAACCAGACCCATTAAAGGATCAGACTGAACCTTCTCTTTACTAGATTCAGATTGGATTGGGTCCAGGCCATCTGTTAGTGGATTTAAATTGGATCAGATCGGGTTAGACAAAACCAGGTCCCTTAACACCCCTACTTCAAATTATGTTTGGGGTGATAAATCATCTATCTTATTCTGCATAATATAAATATATAATGGTAGGTTGCAACAAGAGAAAATAGAATCCCAACAGACTTATCAAAGAAATAAACAAGGCACCTAAAAAAATCATTCAAGGCATTCATGATAATGTAAAGCCAAATAAAGGACAAGTGTACAAACTGTTGTGGAGTAAACCCGTTCACGAGACTCATCGAGGATAATATTTGTAGCCTGATCAAAACCTTTTAAGACTCCCTGAATGGAAATAAACAAAGATTAATGCAAATGTAATCAATACAGTACAGAAATTTCTTTTTTTTTGATGGACCTTTCCAGTACATAATTCACCACTTTCTAGTGATTGTATCCTGAAACTTACCACTATATTGCGCCCATCATTTGTTATAACCGATATTTGTTCTACACATAAGAAAAAGAAATTAAAAAGAAACAACGAATCTGAAAGTAAATAAATGCCATGGCTAGTGGGTTTTATTAGCAATAAAAAAAACTTCAAATTAGCTTCTCAGTAAGACCAAAATAATAGGGATAGGATATGGCTCAGACAAGTCATGATGGCCAAAAACAGAAACAGGGTTCAGAGTGCTGACAGGAGTAATAGTATGGTCAAGGGTTATAAGAGTTATGGTCAAGTCTAAGTTGATGTAGTCAACATTATTTTCAAGTACCATGATATTAAGCAGATGCTCCAATATCACTAATGCAGAGCTGATATGGAAAAGCAAATAATTACAAATGTAAAGTAGGGTTTAAAGGAAAACTATGGGCATGGAAGGAGTGCGCTGGGTACACTGGGTACAAAACAAGGGAATTCAGCCCTTTTAGTGCTGATGACAATGACATCATGAGAGCAAGGCAAGTAATATCTGTCTTCTGTACTGAGGACTTAATTATGGTTGCAGCCTTGCAAACCCAGCCAATTCTGGAATTTAAAGGAATATATAGAAATAGCAGGTGAAATTCTTACAATCCAAACAGGATCAAGTTGAAATTGGTTAACTCTGACTGTGTTGAATTACTTTCTGTTTTGCAAGGTCTGAGATTAATCGTCTTTTGATGATGTAGAGCTTGAAGTGGGAGGGGATTTAAAAGTTGTAATTGGGTGGCCCAAAGGTGATGTGTCAGTTCCCTGGTTTTACACCCATAACATGAGGGAAGTAACAAAAGAGCTTGAAGTGGGAGGGGATTTAAAAGTTGTAATCGGGTGGCCCAAAGGTGATATGTCAGTTCCCTGGTTTTACACCCATAACATGAGGGAAGTAAGATCCTTGGTGTCCAGATTGAACATCTCATTTAATTGGAACCCTAGGAGAGATGGGTTTTAGACCCATAACATCTTGGTATCCAGATTGAGCATCTCATTTAATTGGAACCCTAGGAGAGATAATTCTTCTTGCTGATGTTCTTGCAAAAAAGGAGCTAACAAACTTACATTGAAGTCTAGCCTCAGCAGCAACAACTTTACTAGTCACTGTTATTGAGTTTTTTTCTATGTGCTTTTGACCTGCTATCTAAGCCTTTCAGTTTTCTTTAAACTGCAATAATATTCCCGGACCATTACTAGACCTGTAACTTGGGGGATCCCAACCCAACCCAAGGTTTTAAACAGCTCAGGTTTGAGGTTTCAGGCTGCAGGATGAGCCTGGGTTAGAAAACTTGCGCCTAACCTAAACTTAAATCTATGCATTGTGTATTAAAGATATGTATATATGCATGTATATAATATACATATTTATAATATCAGATACACCTTAGTCTGTTTAATTATTTATAGGGTTTGATTATGATACCGGAAAAACTTGTAACCAATCAACTGGTACCATAGAAGTGGTAATTAATCAGGTGGTATTTATCAAAATTCACGAGGGTTTTGATTGGTCAAAGCTCTTTTGGTATCATATCTTTCCAAAAACATGGATTTTTCCTTATTATAATTAGCCAAAACTCATACCCATACACAAACATGTAGAATTCACGCATAACCTAAATGCAGTTGAACCATTTAAGTATCTAAACGGGTTGACATCTAAAACCTACTTTAGATCAGCATAACCTAAAACCTAGAAAGGATAACAAATTTACTAATATGAACATTAACAACCTTATTTTGTGCACAACAAATCATAGTTTTTAAAATCGAACTGGTTAGGGGTCCAGTTATCGGGTCGAACGGTCTAACTGTTCGAACCAAACACTCGGTCCATTCTGACAAAAAAATAAAAAATGGTTAAAACCGTTCGAACAGTTAACCACCCGATTCAGCGGTTCGCTGACCAAGATCAACAGTTTTGGGGAAAAATCCGATTTTTGGAAAAAACAGAAACGATCACCTGATTAATTCCCGATTTTTCCGATCTGACCGTCCAGTCCGATCCCATTTTGAAAACCATGCAACAAATTGACTAAACTAACAAACGATACTGGTGAGCTTCAAAATATGACACATAACAGTATGGCCCGCTAAACACGTCTGAGATGTGTGGCTATAGATCATGTTCGAAGCTTTGTTGGTAGCAGATCTAGACTTGATTGTTGCAAACTCTGAAATGAACTTCATGCAGTAGAGGTGGTGC
>NW_010729074.1:5287731-5337509 GCF_000365185.1 Nelumbo nucifera
GGCGGCAACATAACACTTGCGGGACTCAAGTTGGTCGCCCCGCGCTACCCCCACACCGAAGTCGGTAGGGAACTTCATTGCCAGATAGTAGGTGGAGACCACTGCTCGCAGAATGTGCGTAAGTGGCTGTCCTATTATGGCATTGTATGGGGAGGGGGTCGCAACTATCAAGAAATCGTGGTTGAGTCTGACCGCATAGGGCCATGTGCCGACTTCCACAGGTACTGTTATTTTCCCGAGGGGCCTGACTTCCTCTCCGCTGAAGCCTACTAGAGGGGTATTTGAGGGCTTCAGCTCGTGTTTCTGCAACTGTAACTGCTCAAATGCTGACTTGAAGAGGATGTCTGCCGAGTTTCCCAAATCCACAAGCACGCGCTTGACCTCGAAGTCGCTGATCCTTAGTTTTATGACGAGTGCGTCATCGTGGGGGTAATGGACACCTCGCGCATTGTCTTCCGTGAAGAAGATCGGTTCTTCCGTCTTTGGCCTCTTGGGAGGGTTCTGCTCTTCTCGGGCTGCCTCGCGAACTGACGTCCGGGCTGCTGCCGAAGTACATCCTGCTACCACCGAACCTCCCACTATCACATGGATGGTCCCTCGAACTGGCCTTTCTTCCGGGGGCTGTCGTAGCGGCGCTTCGGCCGGCTTGCTGCTGGACTCGGGGATATCTTTTCCATGCTCCCCTTGTCGACCTGCCTTATTGTTGTCATACTGTACAAAATTTCTCAAGTATCCATGACGGATGAGTCCCTCTATCTTGTCCCAGAGGTTATTACACTGTTCGGTACTATGACCGTGATTTTTGTGAAAACTACAATATAAAATTTTATTCCTCTCATTTGGATTCCCCTTCAGGCGAGGTGGCCACTTCACGTACGGGGCGTCCTTGATCGTCATCAAGATCTCAGTCCGCCTCGTGTTTAATGGCGTGTAATCCGTCCGAACTGCTGGGGGAGCTCAGGACAGCGGGCTCGGCTTTGCCTCTCGGGCTGGGTTTCTCCTATCATTTTGGTTGGTGAGCTCACCTTCTCTTTTCCTTTTCTCGAACCCGGCTTCGGTTCTTTGGTTGATTTCTTCCTCTGTTTGCATGAACTTGTCCGCGAGTTTGAGGAATTCGGCCATGGTCGCGGGCTGGCTGGCTACCATGTGCCATTTGAATTCTTTGTGCGTTACTCCTCTCTTGGCCGCGACGAGATGTACTGCGGGGTCCAATCGCGGTATCTGTAAGCATGCTTCATTGAACCGCTTGATGTAGCCCCGGATGGATTCTCCTTCTCTCTGGACTACCCCGAAGATGCTTTCCTCCGTCCTGGGGCACCGCTTGCTGGTGACGAAGTGTGCTGTGAAGACTTGCACGAACTGGGTCCAGCTTCTTATTGACCCTGGGGCTAGGTTCCTATACTAGGTGCGGGCCACCCCTCTGAAGGTGGTGGTGAAGGCCACGCACATGCATGATTCGCTGGCCCTAGCGAGGTGCATTTGGGATTGGAAAGCATCGACGTGGTCGTTGGGGTCGAAGGATCCATCATACTTATCCAAAGGTGGGAGCTTGAAGTCTCTGGGCATGGGGACTGCCAGGAGTTCTGATGCGAGGGGGGAAGGAACTGAGAGAATTGGGGTAGCTCTTACCTCATCCGAGCTCGTCTCTTCCTTTCCTCTGAGCTCGAGCAAGACGCGGGTGGCAGTTCGGCGACTTCGCCAGCGCCTTCGTTGAGTGGGCCTGGTACTGGCTCTGCTGGCCTCTGTGTTGCCGAGCTCGACGGGCCCGGAATGCTGGTAATCTGCTACTAGGGCACTGAACCGGTTCTCCGTTAGCGGGAACTCGGATCTGGAGCGCCAAGGTGCTGACCTCGCGGGCGAGGTTTCTGTTCCGCCTGCGAGTTAAGAGGCAGGGGTGATTTTCCTTTCCCTTCGGCTTGGGGGTGAGGCTTGACTGTTAGGGGGTTCTACAGCTAGGAGGTTTCTCCCCGGTGAGGGCGTCCGCCCTGAGGAGAGGCCTTAACCTGCCTCGGGGCTGGGTGCCTAGGTGGAAGCAGTGACTGGTTCACGGGTAGTTGGGGGAACTGCTGTTGATAATGATGTTGGGAGAGGTGGTGCAGCACTTGGTGCTGTTGGAGCTGATGTTGCTGGAATTGCTGCATTTGGGCATGCATCGCCCGCATGCATTGCATCAGGTCGTCCAACTGGTTTGGGCAAGTCGCCAGGGGGACCAGGGGGACGGTGGTTGGTTCAGCAAAAGTTGTTTCGACARGGAACGAAGAGGGGATGTTCATGGTAGGAGGATTCATGGGCGCCACTGTTTGAGGCGCATCCAAGTTGGGGATTCCATCCACAGGAAGGGGGATGGTGAACTGTCCGATGCATATTACGGGAGCTTGGGGTCATTCCCCGGTGGTGTTTGTTTCTGTGCCACGTCCGGTGTTACTGCAGGAAACCATGAGTGTTGGTTTTTGGAAGAAGAGGGGGTTGAGGAATTTGAGAGTTTTAGAGGGAGGCTTTTAGAAGCGATATCCCACAGACGGCGCCAATTGATGGAGCGCAATCCGGTCGGTCCTAGTTGTTGATGACCTGGCCTCTGAACGGAGCTACGGGGAACCTGAAACCAAAGGGTGAGAATGCCCCGGGGGAGACCCGGTGTGGAGGCTCCGAAGCTCAAGTTAGAGTCTTTCAAAGGCAAAATGAAACCAGATAGCGCAAAGTTTGATTACCTTCTTCTTGAGGGGTCGGGAGCCTTTTATAACCACCTCGCGCACTCACTTCCAGGCTTCCGTCAGATCGGCCATGATTACTTCTGAGTTCCTGCCAGTTCGGGTGTCCTTCCTTCTGACTTGGTCAGAACCGCCACTGCTCCTTTTGTCGAGGTCACCTCTGCGACTGGTGATGATGGTGGCAGGTGGCGGTGGCAGGAGGCCATTTGAAGTGCCGCTGTCAAGCGTCAGATCCCAAGCCAGACAGGTGCGCCGCCTTGGGATACGGACACCCCTGGTGTCAGGGATGGTACGTTCGGTCAGCCAGGTATCTGGGAGGTGAGATACAGGAGTGGCGAGGTGAGGTGAAGTCTTGAGTTCGGTTTGGAGAGTGTTCCGAGCTGCCATGGGCCAGTTCGGGTCACTGCTTTGTGAGGCTTAGGGCCTAAGAGAGAGTTCGGGCTCCTTGCAGGGAGTTCGGGTTCTTAGTAGAGAGTTCGGGCTCCCAGTAGGGAGCTCGGGTTCTTAGTAGGGAGCTCGGGCTCCTAGTAGGGAGCTCGGGTTGTTAGTAGGGAGCTCGGGCTCCTAGTAGGGAGCTCGGGTTCTTAGTAGGGAGCTCGGGCTCCTAGTAGGGAGCTCGGGCTCCTGGACTGTTGGTTCCTTTTGGTGCTTGTGTTTTGGGTGCACTGTTGCCCCGAGCTGCTTGCTTTTGCCACATGTCGAGTGAATGTGAGGTCGGGCCAAATTTCCCTTCATCACCATCATTTCCAGCAAGTGTGGGACAAGCACTAATAGTTGGGATAGCAATCTCCATTTAAACCGGGTAAAATCCACAAATCCTTGGAAAGGCATCACTTCTACCTAAAGTAGTATTTTAGAGAAGAAGAGGAGGAAGACACACTAACCTGCTTACAGCTTTTATTGTAAAATCCTAGTTATCTACTGTACCAGCACCAATTAGTGAGACATGGAAGCTTCCTAAATAAGCCTAGCAATACATATTTACAAATGGGCCCTTACCTAAAAGGCTAAAACCCTTCTACTCGGAAGGGGAAACTTTAAGATGCATCAGCTGTCTCCACACCAAGGAACTCCGCAGAAATAGGCGTCTCAATGCCGTCRCGATACGACTCTGCGCTGCATAGAACTGGGAAACTGCAGTCCTGCACCTGAGAATCTCCGGTAATGTGACCGGAACTGCTCTCCTCACCATCACCCCATCCTATAAGTCAACTCTCGAAGACAGGCTGTCATCTGCCCTCACTGCCATTCTCCACTATAGAGCTGACAGAAAGCTGACTCATCCTCTCTAGCAGAAGCCAGATCTATCAAACTGAAGCTATCCTCATCGTCCCCATTTTTATTTGAGAACAAAAATGGCCATATTGTAGCCATCTTTTCAGGCCCTATCAGTATCAGGAGCTCCATGAGGGCTGGGCTCCTTACTGCTCTCCAAGGAATCCAATGGGTAAAAGATATGAATTGGGAAAGGATAATCATTGGGGGTGACTCCATGGTCGTGGTTGGATGGCTGATGAACAATGAAAAGCAATTTGGGAATACAGGAATGAGATTAAAAAAGACAAATGGCTGACTAGGAACATGGATGTAAGAATGCAATGGGTGAATAAATCGGCTAATGGGCTGGCTGATTCTTTAACCAAACAGCGGGTCAATAGGGATTCTTTGTATTGAGCTCTACTATAATCAATAACTGTATACTTGGGGGAGGTAGCACTGATGACCTATCCAAGGAAAGGGTAGTAATGTTGTACGTTATTTCTGATTATTAATAAAATTTTCTTCACAATTACCAAGCAAAAAAATTATCCTCTCAAAAAGTTCCAAAATGAAATTTTCTTTGCCTTGTACCCCCCTCTTTTATCAGTGCCTTGCACCCCCTTACAAATGCATTTTTAACCATATAACTGGGTTATTATATGTAGAACCACCTGAACTGATAGATTGATGAAACAGGACTTATGTAGCCAATCCCATATAGTTGGGATAAGGCTTCAATGATGATGATGACCTGAACTAAGAGATTGAGACTGAGCTCTACAACGCCATCAAAATGAATGGCATCTCTAAGGAAGTGGTGCCATCAATGTTTGAATAAGGGGAGGGGCAAGTATGTGATGGGTGCTGTTTGATAACAGCTCAAGTGGTTGAACTGAATGACTTAGCAAACAAGATTAAATAGGTTGTGAGCTCCTTAATGGCCGAACAGAATGTTGAATTAGGTTAATTTATCGCTAAGTATTTTATCTAAATATTTTGTCCAGTAAGGGTAAAAGAAATGATCCATTATCACCATATTTGGGCTGCATCTGGGGGAGGGAGTTTTTCCATGTAAACGGGTTTCCAAAAAGAATCCACTGTTTGAAAAGTGCAATTTGGCTGAGTGTTTGGATGAATGATTTTTGCCAATGTGACTGATTAATAAAGGGGTTCATTCTATTCTATTTTTAACATTACACTCTATATTTTTTTTGATAATTTAAACCAATAAAGGGGTTTATTCTATTCTATTTTTAACATTACACTCCTTACCATTAATCATGTATATTTTTTTGATAATTTATTTTTTTATCAACTTGAGAGAATCAATGTTTGGATCTGAATGGAACACTGGATGGGCAAATTGCCCATTAATTGCATGTAAGAAACTTAATTAGTCCTACACATTCTATTTTTACCATTATACCCCTACCATTGACATGATCATTATTTTGAATATTTTCAGTTAAAATAAGAATCACCAAATTAGGGACCTGAAAAAAAGAAAAAGGAATAACTGGTTAATGGTTCAAGCAGAGAACATGACCTGTGATTTACTTGCTACTATAGAGAAAGGGATAGTTAAATTGCTTGCTTTCATAGATGGCTAGTAGAAAAAAAAAAAAAAAAAACAAACAAGATAACGAGGCAATAAACAACATCTAATGAAATTTACATTGCTTAGAAAGTAAATAACAAAACAAGGCAAGCACAATGGCCACCATCTAAAATCATTCACTTGACTTTGTAATTTTTAGAGGAGAAAAAAGTCCTTTTATAATACCTACATCATACTCTTTCATATATGTTGTCAACCTCACAAAACAGACAGACGCCATAACCATTCATATATGTATCGGTCAACATAATCCAAGTTTTAATACTCCCTCTCTTTCTCTCAATTTTGGCAACTTTTCTAATTCAAATTATTTTCCCATCTCTCTCTCTCTCTTAATTATATCACTTCTAATTAAGTCTTTAAATTTGACATGCCATTAAAGGCAACATTCAAATTCGAATTTGAATTTGGCACACCACGGAATTAACTTGTTAAAAACCATAAGTAGAAGACAGGCAGATGTGAACACTGGTCATTCATTTCGAATGACCGTAAGCCCACCACTGTGCCATACGGCCCATACCCTGATTGGATGTGATCATTATTCATCCAATCCGTTTGCATTAAAATGAATCAGACTGGACCCTCAGTCCATTAGATTTGGGTCGGATCAGGTTTGAACTGTTTAGTTATGGACGCTTGCTGGGTTGGGTCAGATTGGACCATAACCTGTTCAATTGACACCCCTGCTAGTTAGATGATTAGTGGGGTTGCCGGGGAGATGTCTGAAATTCAAGCAGTGCTTTCTGTTAATGTTATTTTGCTTGGATCTTATGAGTTGCCGTTAGTGTGTGCTGTGTTTTGTTGATCTGAGTCATTGCTGTAAGGTCGTGTTTGAGTTGGTAGCTATTCAGGGGATTTTCTTCATGTGTTCTCTTTTTATTTTAATGACAATTTTCTTTTACTATTAAAAATAATAACAGTAAGGGGATGTTACTGATTCAATTATCAAAGAGTGATATACAGTTTATGGATCTAGTTCATCCTGGCAATAGGATAGCCAATAGTGTAAATTTGGACTCTATGCGTAGAGACCATAAAGTTGAACTTAATAGGAGCTCAAATGGGAACCACGGGCATCAGGTGTAGGGAGGAGTATTTTGATCAGTTGTCAAAATGCAGAGGTGAGATTTGTAGATTGAACCTCCTCATAGTTTGTACATGCTGCGATAGAAGATAAAAGAATTAAGATTTGAAAATATCCTAAGTTCATCGGCAACGGAGAATTACTGAAAACTCAAAGTAAAACAGAAATAATACCAACTATCCTGAATTTACGAAACTGAAAAGAACCCTACACTACACAACAACATTGCCATGACATAGAAAATTTTCAGAAAACACCCATAAAAGTAAATGGATAAAAATGTCTTGAAAGAAGTCGTGATACAATTAACAAACTCATTATCACATCCACACTTTGCCCAGAAGAAAATAAATACATCAAATCCATCACGTTGGGTGAGCTTACTTATCAAAATAGATGATAGAATGGCGATGGTTCAAATTGGTGAGGATTGAGAATCATAATCACATCAAATTAGTATGTCCACTGATCTATGACAACTCGTTTATCAACATAGGTCTATCACTCAGTTTATCAAAATAGATGACGAAACTGATCCATGACTCAACAGTTGGTTTCTCGTTTAGGTTTGAGATTTTCGTTTCTCCATTGAGGCAAGATTATTGGTACCAAAAGAAAAAACCTTTAAAAGATATCTGCACAGAGGAAACACAACCATACCACTAGTTTGTAGCCTCTTAACCAGCGGCGGTGCTCGCCCTACCGTCTGCCACTGATCAGATGGGACTTGGGAGGTCGCCACTGCTGCTATACCGCCACAGTTCTTTGTTCTTTGTTCGGTGTATGCCTCTGTGGTGAGGATAGACCTGTTCTTGGCCCAGGTAGCCCGACGGGCTGGCCCGGCCCGGCCTGTTATAAGTCGGGCTTGGTCATAATTTTAGGCCTGCAGGTTTGGGCTCGGGCCTAAAGCACCAGGCCTGACTTTTTTCGGGCCGGGTTGGGGCTTTCATAAAAGAGCCCGGCCCCATCCTGAGCATAACTTGATACTATATATTAAATAATAAAAGTATATTTTATTTAATAAAAATTATATATACAATATTTTTTCTTTGTTCTTCTCTTTTTTTTCCGAGTAGTAGTGAGATGTTTATCATTTTTCCAGGCCTAAGTGTATTCTGTTGATACATATACAAAACCCGGCCCAGCCCAGCCTATGAACAGGTCTAGGTGAGGATAGGGGTGCAAGTCAGACCGGCTTAGGTCGGGTTGTAATCAAACCTAACCCAATCCGAGTTGTTGAACCCTAATTCAAAACCTAAAGTATAGGTGTAATGCAGGTCATCCTATGCTGACCAGCCCATTTTTTGTACTACCAGTAATATAGGCCTTGTTTGGCAACGTTTCGTGAGAACATTTTGCGCTTTCCCAATGTTATCACAGATGTTTGGTACAAGAAAAACCAAAAAAAAATGTGTTCTCATGTGACTACACCCAAAAAGCGTGTTCTTTGGGAGTGAAAAAATTGATGCTCCCAAAGAATGTGTTCCCAAGGAATGCACAGTTCCCACAACATTAACCCTATTAACAAATACGTGTTAACAACTCTCATGTGAGAGAGAAGGGGTATTTTGGGTATTTCACACTAAATGATAGAAAGAAGCCCTACCAAACATTTTTCATTCAACAGTGAACTCCTCCAACTTGTTGTTGCAAATCTCAGAGGAAGGAGGGACTCCCTTGACTCCAATCGAATGGCGAGTGAACAGTAGAAAGCAACATTGACATTTCCAGCTACGAACACGTCAACAGGTATGTTGTCTAGTCATTGTATCTAGTTTTTGTATCGTGTGCTTTGTTTTAACCTCACCTTTTCTCCAGCTAGATTCACTTGAAATTGTCTTTTCTCCCACCACGAAGTTGAGTTTTAAACAATCTCTAACCGATGCTTTTTCATATATTATTTTGTTTGCATTTGTTATATGTTATGCCCAATGGGTGTAGTTTCTTCTCTAGCCCATCGATGGTTATATGTTATACCGAATGGGTGGGGTTTCTTCTCTAATCTCATCGTTGTGTTTTGTTATGTCTTTTTTTGTATGTTGAGTATCATGAAGATTGTCTTTTGTTATGTGTTAATGTCTTTTGTTATGAAGATTATGCTAGTGACAACATGAAGACATCGCTATGACAATGACACGTGTTTTTTATGGTTAATTTTAGGCTTAATGTGGGTGGATTTGCAAAAAAAAAACTGATGTTAAAAAATAGTTTCATTATCCAAAACTCCTGAAAGAGCAAAAAATAAAATTCTTGCTCTAGAATAGGAATTTCTAAAAGAACAAGAAGAGATGAGAACATTGCCAAGCAAGGCCATAGTGGTCCATGCTGGAATGATACAGCCATGGTAGTGGGTTGTACCGACACGACATAAGTGCAGAGATGGGGCCAACACGAGCTCATACCCACGGCCTATGGGCCTGTGCCAAGCCAACACATTTTACACCTTTACCTAAAAGGTTGGGCTTGATCTACCAAAAAGGAAAGGTTGGGCTTGGGTGACTTCGGATCTCATGCCCCCGAGAACTCTTTTCACGTCTACCCACAACACACTACCCCGTAAATTGGAAACATCTCCCCTGCATAATCAATATCTATCAATATCAATATATATATTAAGCTGAAATGTGTACTTGAGAAGGCCTGAGAATGAGGGAAATGGAATCTAACAGTATTTTTTGCCTTTTTTCATGGAAATTACAAGAATGCTACTCTTTCCTACCAACTCTCTCTCTCTTACTTTTTTCTTTTAAATTACAAGAATGTCACTCTCTCTCCTACCAACTCTCTCTCTCTCTCTCTCTCCTTATAAATTACTAAGGGAGACCTTGGCTTGACACTTTGTCAACTAAGGGAGACCTTAGCTCGATACCTCGCCTCCTAAGGAAACCTTAGCTTGACACTTCAGCAGTTGAGGGAGACCTCGATTTGGCACATTGGCAATTGAGGGAGACCTCAGCTCGGAACCTCAACTCAACACCTCAAATGCGTGAGAGACCTACAACCAAAGGTAGTCAAGCTCGAACTTCTGAAGTTTTGACTTGAATCAAGCTCGAGCTCGAGCTCAAGTTTCTAATTTGAATCAATCTCGAGCTTGATAGCTTATGAGCGAGCCCTGCAACGTAGGGCCCCCTCTGCTAATAAATATATTAAGTTGAAATGTGTACTTGAGAAAGCCTTAGAATGAGGGAAATGGAATCTAACAGTATTTTTTGCCTTTTCTCATAGAAATTACAATAATGCCACTCTCTCCTACCAAATCTCTCTCTTGCTTTTTTTCTTCCAAATTATAAGGATGTCACTCTCTCTCTCTCTCCTACCAACTCTCTCTCTCTCTCTCTCTCTTTCTTACAAGTTACAAGAATGCCATCTCCCCCTCTCTCTTTCTCCTTATAAATTACAAGAATGTTACTCTCTCTCTCTCTCTCCAACTGATGGAGACCTCAGCTCAGCACCTCGGTTGGTAAGGGACTTGCAATCAAAGGTAGTTGAGTTCGAGCTGAGCTGAGCTCGAACTTATGAATTCAAGCTCAAGTCTCTAATTCGAATCGAGCTTGAGATAGACAACACCTTGACCACTAAGGGAGACCTCGACTCAGCACCTCGGTCACTAAGGGAGATATTGGCTCAGCACCTCGACAATTGAGGGAGACCTTAGCTCGACACTTTATCAACTAAGGGAGACCTTAGCTCGACACCTTTCCTGCTAGGGAAACCTCAATTTGAGGGGAGACCTCAGCTCGACACTTCAGCATTTGAGGGAGGCCTCAATTTGGCACCTTGACAATTGAGGGAGACCTCAACTGTTTGAAAGACCTGCAATCAAAGGTAGCCAAGCTTGAACCATCAAGCTTTTGACTCGAGTCGAGCTCAAGCTCAAGTCTCTAATTCAAATCGAGCTTGAGCCAGATAGTTTATGAGCGAGCTCGTACAACGCAGGGCCCCCTCTGCTAATAAATATATTAAGCTGAAATGTGTACTTAAGAAGGCTTAAGGATGAGGGAAATAGAATCTAACAGTATTTTTTGCCTTTTTTTCTTAGAAATTACAAGAATGCCACTCTCTCCTACCAACTTTCTCTTTTGCTTTTTTTCTTCCAAATTACAAGAATACCACTCTCTCCTACCAACTCTCTCTCTCTCTCTCTTACTTTTTTTTCTTTCAAATTACAATAATGCCACTCTCTCTCCTACCAACTCTCTCTCTCTCTTTCTTACAAATTACAAGAATGACATCTCTCTCTCTCCTTATAAATTACAAGAATGCCACTCTCTCTCCAACTGAGGGAGACCTCAGTTTGGCATCTTGGATGCTAGGGGACCTACAATCAAAGGTAGTCGAGCTCAGATTTCTAAGCTCAAGTTTAAGTCTCTAATTTGAATCAAGCTCGAGCTAAATGACACCTCGACCACTGAGGGAGACATCGGCTCGGCACCTCGGTCACTGAGGGAGATCATAGCTCAGCACTTCGACAATGGAGGAAGACCTCAGCTCGACACCTTGTCAACTAAGGGAGACCTTAGCTCGACACCTCTCTTTCTAGGAAAACCTCAGTTCGACACTTCAGCAACTGAAGGAGACCTCGGCTGCTTGAGAGACCTGCAATCAACGATAGCCGGGCTTGAACTTCTGAGCTTTTGACTCGAGCCGGGCTCGAGCTCGAGCTCAAGTCTCTAATTCGAATAAAGCTTGAGCCTGATAGTTTATGAGTGAGCCCATACAACACAGGGCCCCTTCCGCTAGTATTATGTAAAAGGATGAGATATTCTCCATGTGTGACTGCAATGTTATGTGGGTAGACGTGGGCAGACTTTTCTTGGGCAGGAGATCGGGACTCGGCTTCGGTTAGGTTTGCGTACTTTTCTACTTCCTTTCAAATGCTGCATCAGATATACATGTGTCTTTTCCAAAAAAGAAAAAAAAAATATAACTAAAATTTTCATATTCACAATGCATTCTCTCTCTCTATCCAAGTGTTCTCAAAAGAAATAGCTCAAGAGAGAGAATTTAACATGTAGACATATCTTTCCCTTCTGTAAATCTAGCTTTGCTCCAGTAGCCAACCAATGCCCGGGGCTATCCTTTGGCCCCTTACACAACTCTGATAAGTCTACAAATTTCAACAGTTTCTGAGTATTCACAGGAAGTGGAGGACCCTTTGGAAATACCGCAGAATCTATTACTACTGGAGCTGGCTTCTCCTTCTCTGAATTGCCTGAAATTGAAGTACTAATTGCTGAGAAAAAGCTTGATGACTTGTGAGAGAACTCTGACGGGCATTGTGTCCACACTGATCTTGCAATGCCAGAACACAACACCTTGGAGAACAAAAGCCGGAGGTGGAGTACACTCTTGGACCCATGCTTCTTCACATGGAGCTGAGCTCCTGTGACAATGAATACAACATCTCTGCAGCCAACAGCCCACTGGGGATCATACTTCACTGGTGCTGTGCATACATGTGAGAATTTCTTCCATTGTACAGCTTCGAGAAACCGGTCGTCGCCAATCTCTTCCGATCCTCGCCATATCGGAACATCATCTATCCTGTTTTGGAGCACGACTGGTGTATTTGATAAATGTTCTAGATGTATGGCTAACCTGAGCAGAGATTGTTTCTGGTTAGCTTTAAGTATTGGAGATGGTTTTGTGTTTGTAGACTATCAAGCAAATGTTTTACAGGCTTTCCAAGCAAAATATCCAATTTCGGCTTCATTGAATGTGGCACTGCCCATCAAACCGGCCCAAAAAAGGGTGGGCTGTTTGTTAGCCGGCCCATTTGCTGGAAAATGCTCACACTTGAGTAAAAAAAAATGTACAGTACCCAGATCGGGTGGACAACAACAACATATGCTTACCCATTACATTTCATTCCCTCCAGATACAACCGCATCCCTGTCACTGGTCTCTTTCCAACCGTAACCTGAAGATCAGAATAGATCACTTCGATTTACACCCAATCTGACGGTACAAAACAGAAAGAAAATCTCGAAAGCAGTTCATTTGTTCACCGGCACCTACCTGAACTGGATTCACGTAAAGCTTTGGGCCCATTAAGTTGAAATGAAGAGCTGGAGTTGGAATAACCCTGTTTGTGGTGGGACCCAATGGAAGGTCATTATGAATGGGGGCCCACAATTTGTGAGATTGGAAGTCCAGAAAGTATTGCAAATGAGCCATAGGTGGTTTATCTGTACATAAAATAAAAATAAATCAGAATCCAAGTGTGGGCCAATTCTTAGGCAGTAGGGTAAGTTAGGTTATTTATAATTCAAGCTGGGGTGGACTCAATCCGGTTTAATGTCTACTGGATATCGACCCGGTTTAGTGCCCACTCCATTCTCTCTATTAATCATGCTCAAGCTCAACTAGGTATATAAACGGGTCGGGTTTGGCACGCTTGGCTCAACCGGAATCTGACCGGATTTGTATTCAACATGGAACCCGATATTATCCCGATAGAGTCAGGTCAGTGCAACACCACATAACCCGACCCATTGACATCCCCAAGTTCTTCAACCCTTGAGTGAGATTGACCAGCCAATTATAAAAGGGAAATGAATGGAGAGACTTACAGCGGAGGTAGAGGTTGATTGCATGTGATAAGAAACCTTTGCCGGGGACTCCTTGGAGGAGAGAAGTTATGGGTATGAAGCTGAAATGGACGGCGTCCGGCACCGACGGCACTGTAAGAAGCCACTCACAGTGGCTGTTGGCTAATAATTCCCCTCCTCTCTTAGAGCAAATAACTGAAATTCCCTGAAATTTCATGGATTTCTATCTTAATTAATTGCTAGTTTTCCAAAATGCTAATGAAGGGAAAATTTTATATATGTTGAGAACAAATTTGATTTTTCCCATTATTCCATTTGTTTCACCAGAAATGGGGTGGGATTGGGATCTGTACTGGTGCAAAAGATTGAAAATTTGCAATGTAGTTTTACTTGCACTGGTGCAAAAATACGAGAGCGCAAGGATAGTTTGTTTTGTTCGTTTGCAATGCAAATGAAATAAGTAAAGCCTGAAGCAAAAATAAATCAGAATTTGCACTCTGATACAGTTATTCCAATGAATATAATTGAAAACACCTATACATACATCTTTAGTTGTGATCGACGAGAAGCCGCCCATGAAGTTCGGGTTTGGGTCGAAAACGTTGAATGCCTTAGGAGCCTGTAAATGAAATGCAAATAATAAATTTAGGGTTGAAGGTTCAATTATGATATAAAAAGATATGATACCTGAAAAATTTATAACCGACATCTATATCATAAAAGAGTATGATAATTAATCAAGTTGTATTCATTAAAATTAAAATTCATGGTTTTATTTTTTTTCCCTGGATTCAATCGGGGTTTGATTGGTCAAAACCCTTCTGATATTATACCTTTTCAACATCATAAATTTATCGGTTTATTAGTGATAAAGAGAAAGAGAGTGTCTAGTTTAGACCTTGTGCCTGGTATGGACCCTGGATTTGCAATGAAGTGGGAGGGTGCATGTCCCCGTAAACAGTTGATCTCCAAGGCTTTCCAAGTGCTTTTTGATCTCTGCTGGCTGCAAGTTTGAACTTTGATCTTGTCTAACAAGCACCACATCTTGACCCCCAATCCCCAACCCCACAATAACGTGGGTTCCGTAGGTCTCTATGAACCTGTAAACAGATTAATTTAAACGGTCCAGTTAGACTTGGATCATTCAATCCATAGAAAATCCTTCAAAAATAACTGAGACTCAACAAAAATTCTCCGACTCGATCATTACACAATGGTTGAGCCATCTCATCTGACCAATCCTGACAATTGTTTTAGATCGAATTCCATTCCGGTCTGAAGTGTTTGTTATACCGTCCACCATTGATTTTTTATTGATCCCATGCTACGCCGAATCGGTTCATATCATGATATTCAATCATTAAATTTTTTGTAATAAATTACCAAGATTTTATATTAAAAATTTTGTTGACAATTGGGGTGAGTAAGAAAAACCAATAAATCGACTGAAACCAAAGCAAAAATCCGGTTAACTGAATCGGTTGATTCGGTTTTTTAAAAAATCAAAAGTATTATTGGTTCAGTTTCAGTTAACCAATATAGAAAATTAGCGGTTAACCGGATCAACCAGTATGCATATATTTCTATATATTTTACATATATTTATGTATTATATATATATATATATATATATATATATATATATATATATTTGTAATATATAATATATTATTCGTTATTTAAAACATAATATCTTATTTTTATAATATATATTATAAATATAAAAAAACCAAAAAACTAATGAACCGAATTGATGGTTTAATTACCGGTTTTTGAAAAATCGATAACCCAGTTTGCTTTCAAAAATAGGCCCAACCAAACCGTAGGCACTCCTAATTGTCAATGCATCCACACCACAATGGAAAATACATTACAAAAGTGTGATGCGATTCAAATAGTTGGGTTTAATGGATTCAAACTCACTACACTTTATCTCATCCACAATACCGAATACCCATTTAGATGGACCACCCAATTAAAAATGATAGCCAGTGACAAGCACAAATGGACAGTATTGTTAGAAAACAGTTTCGTAAGTTGTACATATTATAATATTAGGGGGTAATATCTATGTGATACCAAAAGAACTTTGGTCAATCATAACCCCACCGTGAATTTTGATCAATACTGGGCGATTGATTACCACTTTTATCACTGATTAATTATCAAAGTCAGATTTATAAGTAATGTTTTGAGCCCGTTTTAACCATTGGTGCAAGTCAGGATTGGGTAGAAGTTAACCATAAACCAATTGGTGTTGTCGAACCCCTAAACCTAACTCTAATTCAACTTTTTTTTTTCCGCATTGGGTTCATGCAAGCATAATTTCATTAATACATGCAAATTTATACAAATAAATACGATGACGTGTCCAATTCAAGGTGATCAAGACTTTAAGGCTATGTTTGGTTTGAAGGAAAAAATAGGAAAAGAAAAGGAAAGGTAAGAAAATCTATACAAGATTTGTAAAGGATTTCCTACTTTTCTCTTCCTTTCCCTAATTTTTCCTTCAAACCAAATACAGCTTAATTGTCAATCTTAAGCCAACCTGGAATTAAGGTTCATAATTTTTTTACTCTATATTATAAGGTTTTTAAAACCGATCCAGAGGACGAACCGGTCAGGGGTCCAGTTTCCAGGTAGAACGGTCTGACCATTCAAACTGAACGATCAGACTGTTTTGACAAATAATTAAAAAAAAAATAAAAAACAATCAAAACCGTTGAACGGTTCAAATGGTTCAATCGCCTGGGTCAGTGGTTTGTTGACCAAATCAATATTTTTTGGCCAAAATCTGATTATGGGGAAAAACAGAATCGATCACCTGACCAGTTCCCAATTTTTCTGATTCAATTGTCCGGTCCGGTCTAATTCTGAAAACCATGCTATTTTAAACTTCAACCAAATCTAACCCAAGTATACCCAACCTGACTTTTTCATATTGATTTGGTCTAACTCAGCCCAATTTGCACCCCAAGTCTTGATATAAGAAAGATGGCTTCAGTGACTATTTTAATAATTGAACTGGACCAAAATAGTTTTGTATAATCTATCTTGACTTCTTATACCTTGGGCTCAGTTTGGGAAAGAGTGCACAAAGTTTAGAAATACTGTATATATGTGTATTTGTACTCTTCTCAAACGGAGCCTTGATGGCAAAAACAACAGACCAAGGACCAACCAGCCAGACATAATCCTGCACACAAACAACTTGCAAGAAGCATATAAGCCGATCACTTCAGATCTATTACCCACAGACTCTTCCCACATTCCCACCCACACGACACTACCACCTTGAATTGGAAACATCTATCCATGAATGAAAGGAGATATTTCCAATCCGAACCTGTAATGTTGCGTGGGCAGGAATGTGAGAAGAGTTTGTGGGTAGGGGATCCGAACTGGCTTAAGATTAAGGGTGCAATTCTGGTTGGCTCGAAATGGCATTTTACACTCCCTTGGATAGTTGGATTTGGGCCTTTGAAATCAAATCAGGCTCATTCAAAGTTTGACAAAAGCCCAAACTAAATCCATCCCAAGTTGCAAGGGTACTTAAAAATGTCCAGATTTGTAATACCTGGCTAGGGCAGCGGGATCCCAGGTAGAGGGAACTGCTTTCCGGACTTGGTCGGAGAGTAGAAGCGGATAACGGTCGATGTGGAGGTTGAAGAGGATGATGTAGTAACCATCAAGAGCCAAGCATTTGGTCTCCGAAGCGTCTCTCGCCCATGAACTACTGTTGAACCCAAACATAGAATTGAATAACCCCGACGGGATCTTTCCCGGCAGCGAGCACTTCTGATTGAAAAACTCCGACATCTGCATCAGTTTGTTTGTTATAATATCTCAGTTTCTTACTCATAAACATGATTCTCAAGAGTAGGTTTATCAGTTTGATTCGTTCTTCTACTAAGGTTTCTAAGCTGACCTCATCTACTGACGTTTTAAAGAAACCTACAAAGAATTTAGCCCAAGATCATTCGTTTTTCCATGGGACTAGTATCTGTCATTGTCTCAATTTCAGAGAAAGAGAGAGATAGAGAGGGGGGTGGTCACGAGCCGAGCTTTTCACAAGCTATTCGAGTTAGGTTCGTGAAAAGCTCGGCTTGGCTCGGTTTAAATCAAGCTTTGAGCCTAATATATAGGTTCATTTGTTAATCGAGCCGAACTCGAGCCTAGTGAAACTCGGCTCATGAGGCTCGCAAGCCTAGTATTAAATAAATAATTTTTATTATATATAGTATATATGCATACATATATATAATACTATTTTTATTTTTCATGTATAATAGTAAATAATTTTTATAATTCTTAATTTCTTGTCTAAAAAATAAAAAATAATTTCATACATATAATTTTTATTTTTCAAAAAAAACTTGGCTTATAGTTGAGTTCTAACTGAGTTGAGTTCAAACTTGCAAGCTATGAACTGAGTCGAGTTTGAGCTCGAGCCTAATACTACTCCTGCAAGCTGAACTTGAATAGCTAAATATTCAGCTTGGCTCTGCTCAAATCCACCCTTAAGAGAGAGAGAGATTGATGTCATTCACTAGAAAGAGAGAGAGAGAGAGAGAGAGAGAGAGAGAGAGAGTGGGGTGGCCACGAGCCAAGCTTTTCACAAGTTATTCAAGTTAGGTTCATGAAAAGCTCGGCTTGGCTCGGTTTAAATCAAGCTTTGAGTCGAATTCGACCCTAATATATAGGTTCATTTGTTAATCAAGCCAAACTCGAGCCTAGTGAAACTCGGCTCATGAGGCTCGCAAGCCTAATATTAAATAAATAATTTTTATTATATATAGTATAATAAATAGTAAATAATTTTTATATAATTATATATAATACTATTTTTATTTTTCATGTATAATAGTAAATAATTTTTATAATTCTTAATTTTTTGTCTAAAAAATAAGAAATAATTTCATACATATAATTTTTATTTTTCAAGAAAAAAACTTGGCTTATAGTTGAGTTCTAGATGAGCTGAGTTCAAACTTGCAAGTTATGAACTGAGTCGAATTTGAGCTCGAGCCTAATACTACTCCTGCAAGCTGAGCTCAAATAGCTAAATATTCGGCCCGGCTCGGCTCAAATCCACCCTTAAGAGAGAGAGAGATGGATGTAGAAAAAAAAAAGCCGAGAATGATTCATTAATTAATATGCTACTTGTGGCAAAGCCAGTGAAAAAACATGATTTAGTCTCTGTTCATAGTATCAAAGAACAGTGGCACTGACTGCTATCTTGAATTGAACGTACTGTTTGCTTGTTGCACACAGTTTCTTACTTAGGTACAAGAGTCCCACATAAAGAAAAACCACAGGTTTAAACAACAACAGCACTTGGTGCGCTTTATGCTATAGGAACGGTCGCATGGACTGGAGCATATAGAGTCCAACAATTAGTTGAATATTGAAAGCAAGAAGTGAACAGTGGGCGTTCCATTATGACCAATCTTAAAGTTTGAATTATTTTCCCGTATCCATGTACACCCATATTTTCCTACATTTTTTTTCT
Source organism: Nelumbo nucifera (assembly GCF_000365185.1). The sequence goes on from NW_010729074.1 coordinate 5,306,468, forward strand.
AGTTGTTTAAATTACTTATACCTCCCTAGAGTTCGGCCAAATACTCATACCGTCTTTGTTTTTTACTTAATGTCTTATATCCCATTTCACACAAAATTAAAGAGGGTTTTTTATAAACACTAAGTACAGTTTTATGATGTTAAATTCTTATTTGTGATAGAAAAATTCATCTATTTAGATTAATTTAGGGTATCTCTGGTATAAATATATGAGGTAAAAAGGGTAAATTGGGCTTTTAAAAATATCAAGGCCTTCTGGAAACTCTTATCTGTGTTTTTTTATTTCTTAAATAAATAAGATAATGATTAATTTAATTATAAAAAAATTATTATTAAAAGAAGTAATTTTGTATTATTCAAATATTTGATAAAAACCCCAAAAAGCCAAAAACATTGAAAAAATAGACTTTACCATGAAACTATTTTGATAATTTACAGTAAACTGTTCAATAAATGCAGAAACCCTTTCAAACAAGTACATATATAAAACGTGTTCCAGCCCCCTGCTAGTCCTTTTTCCACCCTATAAACCACATCCTGTCTGTGAATGCATTTTCCCTGTGGGGTTATAAAATTATCATCTGGACTGATTACGATAATGATGATGATTTGTGGAATAAAAATCAATTGCGGGTCGTGAGCCGTGACACATCTCATAGTACAGCAACTACTTGTCTCGTTGCTCCCCACCAAAAGTAAAGCTAGTAAAACGGACCTACCACTAAGAGCAATATTAGCAAAACGGGTCCATGCTAGTAACATGGGTGCAGAGCCCCAAACGACAAACATTAATAAGGTGACAGGGACTCAGGTGTGGTGTTTGGTATGAAACATCCTTTAATTTAATCTATTTTAAATTAGAACGATGTGCATCACTTAGCATCAATCCACGCTCACTTGCGTGTGAATCTAAAACTACATTTATTTCCACACTCTAGAAATGCTGACAACTTACAAAATGACAAGCCGGGTCCCAGATATTTGGATTTACTGATTTAGACCTAGAGTAGCAACAGCTTACAAATAGACCTGTTTATGGGTCAGATAGCTTGACGGTCCGGCCCGCATTTTAATTGGACTTGGATAAGTAATTAGACTCACTGGCCTAATCTGACCCGATTTAACATTATATATTTTATAAAATATGTAATATGTATTTTATATTATATAAAATATATAATATTTATTAGAATATATATATATACTTTTTTTAATTTTTTTTATAATCTCTCTCTATATATATTATCTTTTGATTGATAAAATAAATAAATAAATAAATATTCAATAATATAATAATCATACCTAACTTCAATTTTAACCATTAATCTCAAAACTTATTCACCCAAAGGGACGAAGACAACGAAGCTCAGTAGAATAAACTTTTCAGTTCAGCCACTTCAACATCAAACGATTACTTAATTATGGGATTTTTTATTTCTTTATTATTATTATTTTTTAATCCCTTAATTATGGATTTTTCTTTTTCTTTTTGAATTCAACGAATACCATTTACAGCCCCAGTGGAACTAGATCTTGCAATTTTGCAAGAGGGTGAAACTCCAACATTCAAGAGCCTCGCTAGAATTACCAAAGTTCCCTTGATGGAAAAAGAACTCCGGGTTCGGGTTTGTTCATTCAAGAACTAGATCTTCCACGTCAGATGTTTTATGTGAGACATTGACCTGACAGACCTTTTATATGTGCCAACCTAACCAAATCTGAACCCGAATTGCTGCAATATTTAATGTCTGTGTCACCAATAATAACGCTCCACCTAAGCTACGCATGCCATCGGGCGTTTTTATTGGTTAGACAGCCTTTCACACACGGCCATCATCATCAAGTGCAGCTAACTTCGACTGAGCAAAATAGGCGTCATCTTATGCAACGCTTGCGCCATGTAAGAAGTAAATTTTGGCACCCAACAGGAGATCACATTTAGAACATTTGTCATACTCGTTATGGGGAGATGTTCTAAAATGTGCTGTGGGGTGCTTATGTGAATTCACCATTGGATCAATTCCTGACAAATCGCGCCTCACACAAGGGAGATGTTCCCCAGGTCATGTTCAACCAGAACATACTGTGAGTTTTCTGTGATATGCGCTGCGTGAGGAGCGGATCTGGTCTCCACAACAGTAGCTCCTTGTGAGGACTATAACGCATTAAAATGTTGGTCCACAAGTCTACTGGACTGGAGATTTAAAAAAATGTTCTCCATGAGTATGAGTCTGGATATCTCATTAATTGAAGCAGCCCACGGGAAACGGAAGCTAGAACTAGGAAATTTTGGTCAATTATATAATTAAGGATTTGTCCCACAGCAGCCTCCTTCTAATTTCCTGGTCTAAACTCTAAAGTGAGAAACCATGTTCTGGGTGGGATCCACCGGTGTGGCTTCTGTCCCTGGACAACGCTCAATGTTACTCCTACTTCTACCATATCGCATTCCTGAAATACAGCTTACACTCGCTCAGAGCCTCAGAGGGAGAGAGTTGCAGGGGCGATGACAGAAATTGGGTTTTATCTTCATTTGTTGGGTTTCTGTTTTAATTTGGGCCTGAATGGACCCGAGAAATCACAGATAAGAAAAAAGAAAATTGAAAGAAAACAATAAGCATCGGCCCAGAAATTAAAACATACTATAGAAAAGAAAGAAGAAAAACCATAATGGAAAAGAAATAAGTTCTATAATCGGTAGCTCAAAACGCAAGACTCAAGATAGGGATTAAGAAACCAAGAAACGAAAGAAGTTGGAATTAATTTGGAAACGATGAAAAATTAGTAAGGGAGGAAAAGAAGAGGAGAAGGCAACATTACCTTATTGAACTCAAGAACGTCGGACTGGTATCTTGTCCGGTCGCCTTTATCGCATTTTATGTCGACGGAGACATCATTATAGAATCCGAAACCTGGAACAGCGAGTTCTCTCTTGTCCGTTTCATCGAGCAGGACCAACCTTCTCTTTCCCTTGCAATATTTCAGTCGAAAATCGGATGTTATGTCGTACCCTCTCCCCAAACTGTTCAAAGCCTTCTCCACAATGCCTTCACCACTCATCTCTCCCTCTCTTCCTCTTCTTCTTCTTCTCTTATAGGGTTTTCTGGACGATGGGGTGATGATTTATATGAAGATGATGTTGCTAGAAACAATTGTGACGAGAGAATGTCAAAACCGAGTACTTTGGGTTCATATTTGAGTGATCGATACCTTCCAATTTAGAGGAAGAAGAAACTTCGGAAGGTTCATAGTTGCCCTCTCTTGTTTCTGAGCTACCACTTTTGATTTGACCAGGCTCTTGTTTTCTCTGTGTCTGTACTTTCCTTGCCATACAACAACTACTTATACTTTGGAGCTTAAATTGGTGACTTCATATATAATGACCTGTCTACCCTTTTAATTTGCCAATTGGCAACTTAATTCACAAGGGTAGATTAATCATCCGATAAATTTCCACTCCTGTTGATTGTATGTGGTGGTTTAAGGTGGTGTTTGGAATCATTTCTATTTTTACCTTTTCAACCCAAAATAACAGTTTGTATGTCAATTTGTATTTGTAATTGATCAACCCAAAATGTTTATTATGATTTATGACCGGGATTGGTCTTCTAGTTGCGTTGTCGAAAGAAAAATCTGTTATGGCTCTGTCTGTCTAAACTTTCAAGTAAAATGGGTGAAATTTTTTCATCCTCAGATATTTGAACTATATTTCACAATGTTTTCGAATCATTGTTAATCTGGACGGTCAGACCATTTGGCCCGGTAACCATCTAGGCAACTGATTTTGTTTTACCCCAAACCCGGAATCTGATCAAAAATCATTGAAAAAGTCAATAAACCATTGATCCAGGCAGTTGAACCATGGATCCATCAACCCGTTCAATAGTTTTTGACCATTTTTTATTTTTTATTTTTTTAATTTTACTGTCAGAACGAGCTGTCCATTCAAACCTAACGATCGGACCGTCGACCCAAAAACCAGTGGCCAGAACAATTCCGTTTCCAGATCGTTTTTTAAAACATTGATATTTCAACCTCTTAATCTTCACTGAAAATTTTACTGTTAATTGCATAAATAAATCAGAGGGTAAAAGACAGACTTTTCACTGAGCACAGGGCAACGACTATAACTGAAACATTTTTAATCTGAAAAAATTATAGCTCAAACCATTTCAAGCTCAAATCATTGTTTGCAGCCCTACAAATATATGTAAATGGGTTAGATCCATCGGGCCTGCCCGACCCATTAACAACCCTACTTATCTGATACACGGTTCAAACTGGCCACATAATTTGTCACATCGCAGATATAGATCAATGTTTTTTTTGGTAAATGATGAATGGTTTTAGTGATTATATGTAGGGTGAGCATTATTCAGTTAAAACAGAATTATTGTACCGAAAATTTCAGTTTTGGTTTTTGGATAATTTGGTTTTCGGTTTTGGTTTCAGATTTAGAAATTTGATTATATATAATGTATTATAATGAAATTAAATTTCATAATATATATTATAGGTTATAATATATAATATTATATATATATATATATATATAAAATTAAATTTGTCTTTTAACCGAAGTAACCAAAAACTGAACTGAAAATTTCAGTTTTATTGTAATTCGATTTTTGGTTCAGTTTTTAATTTTTTAATTCGGTTTAAAAAAAATCGGTTTATTTGGTTTGGTTTTTAACCGAATAAACCGGATGCTCACCCCTAATTATATGCTTTCCTTTTACCTTGAAAACCTATGATGTAGCTAGGAGTGTCAATTGGACTGGATTTGGTCTAATCTGATCCAATCCAATGTGAGTCCATTATAAATGGACCAGGTCCAATCCAATCCAATGAATATTTTGGACCATTTTGGATTGGTCCAATTCAATGTCTAGACCATTCAATCTATTCAAATTTGTTTTAGTTTAGATTAATTCTAACCCAAACCTGGTCCATTGACACACCTATATTCTTATCTTTTATCAACGGACCAGATATTGGCTCAATTCAACCCAATCCAATATAAATTCATTATGGATGGACTAGATCCAATCCAATCCAATCCAATAAATACTTTAGGCCATTAAGTCTAGACTGGTCCAATTCAATATATCTTTGTTGGTCCATCCAATCCGTTCAAATTGATTTTGGTTTGGATGAGGTCCAATCCAAAACCGGTCCATTGACACCCCTAGATGTGGCTAACCCAAAATTCTGTGAAGACATTCTGTTCTTATTCTGGAGTCTCATATTTTCAATTTAATTTTCCAACCCAAAAGTCAAAAAAATTTTCCCTAGTGAGGCGCTAAGACTGATTAAAAGTACATATGCGAGGGCTTTAGCGTTGAGGGAGGTAGGGTGAGCAAAAAAAACCGAAAAACTGAACCGACCAAAAAATTGATTGAAACCAAACCGAAAAATCGGTTAATCGAACCGATCGGTCGGTTTTGGTTCAGTGTTTTTAAAAAACAGAAGGTACTGGTTCGGTTTCGGCTAACCAATATAGAAAACCAGCAATTAACTGAACTGATCGGTATACATGTATTACTATATATTTATGTATATTATATATTTTATATTTTTATATATTATAGATTAATAAATATGCATTATATATAAATATATATTTATAATGTATTATATATTATTTATTATTTAAAACATAATTTGTTATATATATTTATAATTTTTTATTATATATTTTTATAATATATATTGAAAAAACTAAAAAACTGAAAAAACGATGAATCAAACTGACAGTTAACCAAATTAGTCAATCGGTTAATTGATTGGCTTCGATTCAATTCCGATTATTGGTTTTCTAAAAGCCAATAATACTGGTTCTATTCCAAAAAATACTCCACATTTCGATTAACTGAACCATGAACACCCCTAGAAAACGTTGCTAAAGCCAGATTTCCCGAAAAGTGGATTTTGAAGCTCATGTAACATTTGACTTTTTGGATTTTTATCAAACATGTTCTCATGGAATTTTCATGTGGGGCCTACTTTGCAATATGAAAAGCCTCCCTAATAGGCATTAATTTGAAGTTTGATTTAACAAGGTATCAACTGGATAGTTTACAAGGTCTCTTACAAGTTATAATATAAACTTGGGAGTTGGGATCAAATAGCACTTGCAGCAGGGTTGGGAGCTTAAGAGTTAGGGGGATGGGTTAGCAGCTGCAACAGCCAACAATAAATAAAATAAAGTTTGTGTAAACATGGAGCCAAAAATAAATAAAATAAATTTTGGTTTCCACTGAAAAATAGAAAAGCCAAAAGTGAAGGCTTCAGCTTCTTTTCCTACTTGGTAACGGTCTAACCAAAGCAGGAAACGTGTGAACTACTTTCCACCTAACAGCCATATGAAAATTTTGAAGTCATGTGAAGTCATTTAAAGCATGTTGCTAGATGTCTGATGTCTCTCTGGCCTTTGGGGAATTAAACAAGTTTCTACAACTTATAACTGGCACGGGATAACAGCACACCCACGGCAGCCTCTTCGTGGTGCTCTCTCCATCAAGAAATTTTAAACCCGGATTGGGGAACCGTTCTAGGACCGGTTCTTGATTCAACCATTTGGTTCAAACAGACAATTTATTTTAATTTAAAAATAAATAAATAATAGTTAACCATAAACTATTGTTTGGATCAACATGACAGTTTGACGATTCAACTGCTTGGGTTAGCTGTTGTTGATTAAATCAATGATTTTTTTACTAAAACGTGATTTTTCTAGTCTAACCGTTCGATCCGGTCTAGTCTAATTTTAAAAACCACAGTCCCCACCCCCAATTCCTTCTAATGCAAAATATGTAATACTTGATTTGCATGGTATTCCCAAACTGAAACCTAAACAGTTGGATCTCTGATAGAGATCTGATCAAATGAATATTAGCTCACATTTATTTCATGTTTATTTATACTTTAGATACAGATCCACTTATGGGTAAATTGGAATAATCATAGAAACTTTAAACAAATACTTATACGAGATTTGGTGTATGCTCCACGACACCAAATGGTAGCCCATATCAGCATTATTGAAGTAGACATGTTTTTTTTGTTTTCGAAGGTATCGTGTTTCTTTTTTTTTTTTTGTATAGATAAGATTATTATTTATGAATCAAACTGAAAATGTTTTACTTAGAAACATGTTTTTATTTCACACTAACAATTTATTTCCTAAAAACATGAAAACCAAAAACCTTCATATTGGGAACAACCATTGGCATGTAGGGGTGGAAAATGAATCAAATTTTTCACAAGTTATTCGAGCTTGTCTCATGAAAAGTTTGACTTGGCTCAGTTTAAACCGAGTTTTAAGTAGAGTTCAAGCCCAATATATAGGCTTGTTTGCTAATTAAACCGAGCTTAAACCCAATAAAGCTCGGCTTCTCAGCCTTGCAAGTCTAATCGAGTCTAATACATACATACATACATATAAAATAAATAATTTTTATAATTCTTAATTTTTTGTATATAAAATAAAAAATAAAAAATAATTTTTATATGTATAACTTTATTTTTTATAGGAAGCTTGGCTCATAATACGAGCCAAGCTCGAACGTACAAGCTTTTGAGTTGAGACTAATTCGAGCTCAAGCTCAAGCCTAACATCGTTTTGGCAAGTCAAACTCAAATAACTAGAAATTTGGCTTGGCTCGGTTCAAATCCACCTCTACTGGCATGGTCCTTGTGGTTAAGCTGGCCTAAGACTGCCAATTTAGTCCAATTTTCTTGTAGCGACCTTAGGGGTGCCAATGGACCAATTTTGGGTTGGACCCCATCCAAATCAAAGTCAATTTGGACAGATTGGGCAGACCAAAAGACATATTGAATTGGATCAATCCAGACTTAATGGTCTAAAGTATTTATTGGATTGGGTCGGATTGAACCAATATCTTGTCCATTGATAAGAATGTAGGCGTCAACGGACCAGATTTGGGTTGGAATTCATCTAAATTAAAACCAATTTGACCATATTGGATGGTCCAAACATTGAATTGGACTGGTCCAAAGAGGTCCAAAGTATTTATCAGACTAGATCTAACCTAGTCCATCTATAATGAGTCTTTTTGAGTTCACCCCAAGGCCCCTTTCGTTTTTCGATAAGTTACTTACCAGATAAATGCAGTTACTTATGTAAGTTTCTCTTGAGGAACACTTATCCGGGTAAGTGCATTTAACCATATTCTTTTTTATTTCTCATGTTAATAAGGGCAATGACCATTTTAGCCATAAAAATCCATTATTAAAAAGGACATTTTTGTCCCATTCAAGTGTTGGCAACTTTCCCCCTAGGTGAAAAAGTTATTTACCCACGTAGGAGATGACGAGTATCACTTATCCGGATAAATGATACTCATGAAAATAAACTTTCCCTGATCCCCATATAAATCTGAAGAAAAAAATGAGATTCTTGGTCAATAAGAACCAAAATCCTATTGACCAACTTCCCCCTCTCAAAATTGAAAAAAAGAATACCCCCTAAAAGATCTTATGTATTGACTCCTGAGTTCTTAGCCAGTTACCTTCTTATAGAGTTGTGCTTAACATAGTCCTTACCAACACAACCCTCTAATCTCTTAGGTGGGACCACTTAAAATATTGTGTACAACCCTCTCCATTGATCATTGTTTCAGATCTCTTAACCACAAAGTGCTGATTACATCCTGTTCACAACATTACAGCTGCACATAAAATATCTCCTCATAAATAACACTTAGATGTTTCTGATGCAAACATTGTCTTGTATACAGCGTCTCGTGGTTAGCAGATTTAGGCTTATAATAGAATCAGTCAGAATGATTCTGGGTCTATTATTTTGTCTTGATAGCCCTAAACGCAGCTCAGTCAACATAGAAACACTACCATACAGGCTCTTAAATCATACTTTGCTCCATGATTCACACTTACAAGCAATTCTTTACCATGATTAATTAGTAAATAAATCAATTAGTAATGACATCCATTTATGGTCAAATTGATGGGTCCCATCTGATGAAACCCATAAAACTACATTCAATATTTGGTATTAAAATAATCTCCTAAGAGAGAAGAAGAGCTGTTTTTCTCTCTACTTTCGGGGAAAATAATATTTCACTCAAGGCCCAAGTCATCAAGATATGGTTTAGATACGATCTTTCTCCATTATGTCTCGCAAGTCTCCCCCAAGAATAATTTATGGACCCCATTGACCAGTAGCGTTGATTTATTGATATTATTATTATTATTATTATTATTATTATTATTATTATTATTATTATTATTATTATTATTATTAATAGTAATAGTAATAATAGTATTAATATTAATATTAATATTTTTTCCATCAATACATATTATATGATATAAAAGATAAACATGCCTAATTCAAACCATCCATTGAATTCGCTGATGGCCTGTGTTTTATCTACATTAGCCCTAAACTCAACCATGCAATGCATGGGCCCCCCCTTCCCTACAATGTACAAACAAAAACCAAGTATCTCATTGAAGCTTTTTTTCACATTTGAAAACACTGATTAATCGTTTAGAAAGGATTTGTGAAGAGGGTATTATTAGAGTATAGGAATAAATAGGGATCGTTTGGTAAGTCTTTTTGGAAAGATCTTTCGGTAGTTTTGATCATTAAAAGACGCATTGAGCTTTTGTATGAAAATTTGAGCAGTCTGAAGTTAGTTTGGCTACTGCACATCTTTCCGTGTCTTTCTATGCGAGGATAAAGCGAGAAAGACGTGAAAAACTTCAATTTGAACTTCCTGAAATCAACTCAAAATGGGCTTTTCGCATCTTTTTCGGTGCATTGAATTTTGGCGGCTAAATCTGTTATGAACCAAACAGAAAAGGACCGTGGTGTGGTCTTCCTAGCTTGTAAACAGCTGAAAGATCGCAGCGTGGTCTGCCCGACATAAACAACCAAAAAATTGTGCGGAAAGGCACGCCAAATAGGGCTTATTTTTTTAATAAAATTTAACTCTTTTAGACTACAAGAGATGTACTGAAAACAATGCTACCCACATTGGTGAAGTACCCATGAACACAAAAAGAGAAAACCTAAGCAACCCTAAACTGATTTTCACATAAACATTGGGGGCTATTTGGCAAGTTTTTTTTAAAACATCTTCTAGAAGCCTTAACGGTCAAAAGACGATGTAAATTTTTGCATCAAGATTTTAGTAACTTGAAGACTGTTTGGTTAAGGCACATCTATTCGTGCGTCTTTTCATATATGAATGAGTTGAAAAAAATGATAAATTCTCCATTTGAAGCTTTTCGAAAATAGCCTAAAACGGGCTTTCCACGTCTTTTCGGGGCTACGCCTTTTGGTGGCTAGATCTTTTCCCAATCAAACAGGAAAAAACCAAAATGCAAACTACCTGACTTCTAAAAAGCCGGCAACTCACACGAAAAGACGCCCCAAACAAGACCCAATTTTTAGCTAGCATCTATCTTTTCGTGGTCTAGGACTCTAAGGTTTCATAAGGTTCAACTAAATCACATGCACTTGTTTTTTATGGTTGATTGCTCTTTTTAAAAGATTATCTGAATCTTTAAATGATAAGGAAAACTAAAATGTTTCACATTGAATTACTCAAAAAACCGCTAAAATTATTGATATTCTTTTTAAGGGGGTGTTTGCTCTTTGGTAAATGGGGGCATTTAAGTTGATGGGTCCTGTTGAAAAGAAAAAAACCAGTGCTCATGTTTTAATATTATTGGATTCCACAAAAAAAGAATAATTCCCAAACAACTCATTTATTTGGGCAAGTAATACCCTATAGAGATTTGGGTAAATAACTTTCATGTTAATTGGCACAGAAAATTGCTAAAGCGTGACGGGACAATTGTCCCTTAAATAATGACCCTTTTATGGATTAAATGATTTTTACATAACTTTACTGGGAAACAAAAGAACAATAATAATTACACTTATCCAGATAAATATTTCAGAGAAAACACTTGTTTGGACATATACATTTATACAAGTAAATGATTTATTCAATGATCAAAATTTTAAATCTTTGATACAATACACCCCATATCAAACGTATGGGTATCATATCTTTTGGTTCACAATGCACCCGTTTACAGGCGTATGGATATTTTGATCCATGGACTTATCGAAAAACACACAAGGCCTGAGAACTTTCCCGAAACCAAAGCCAGCCTTACTAAAGACAAAAGGCTGGAGGAAACGTACAAATCACCCTCCAACAAATGAATAATGCCAATTCCATCCGTGTCAGAATAGTGGGATGGGGTTGTTTTATTAGTGAGGGATGTGCTGTCTTGGGCGCAAAGACAAGGGAGGAAACGTACAAATCACTCTAGCATTGTCCTTGTTATGCTTCAATATAGTCTAAGTTGAATGTTACTTCACAAAAGTGAAGAAGAAATACAATGACTTACATAAATTCCTTGTTTATTACCATTTCTTTAAGAAATACAAGAGAATAAAAAGTTAGAAATCAATTGATGCTTTACTCAATAACCATATAATCTGGTTGAAAAATGGAGATTCTATTTAGGGAGTAGTGATGAAGATCTACCAACACCCATAATTTGATTTATAAATATGTTAATCTAAGCATTGCCTATATAGTTGAGATTTTGGATCCGAGAGTCTTGCTTAATGAGCTTAATTTATCTCTGTTGGAGGAATTTGTTCCTCTTTTTGGGCATCATATGACTTTAAGGCTGAGTTTTGAAGGAATACAAACTCAGTTTGGAAGCAGTACAAATGCAAATATGTACAGTGTAAATACATACAAAATATAAAGTTTTGCACTACATATTTGCACTTGTATTCCTTCCAAACTCAGCCTAAGGTTTAGTCTGAAAGGAGTACAAATCCAAATACGTGGAGCACAAAACTTTGTATTTTGTATTAGTTTGTATATATTTGTACTGTACATATTTGTATTTTTACTCTTTTCAAACTGAGCTTAAGTGTCATTTTGAGGGGGTCTAAGGAGACGCACTTTCTGGTGGTCAAAATTACTTATTTTGGTATAGCAGTTATGTTTTGTTCCCTGATATGGGTAATCTAAGCATCTATAGTGAAGAAATTTTTTCCTTTTTTTTGAATTTTCTATTTTTTATTCCATGTCAATTTTTAAACAACCAATGAGATGCTCTCTTTCCCCCATAAGAATTACCTCTCCCACTATCCTTCACTTTCTCCTAAATTATCTCCAATTTAATAGAGGTTTCTCTCCTAAATTATTTCTGGTCCTATTTATCCTCTCCCCCACTTTTTATCTATATCTATCTAAAGAAAGTTTGAATTAAAAAAAAATAAAAATTATTTAATATTCTCCCGAATTTATATTATAACTTTAAAACACAAAAATAGTTGTACTCTCTCTCTCTCTCTCTCTCTCTCCACACACACACACATTCCCAATAACCTAAATAATATCTTCTCCTAAATTGCCACCCCCAATATTATATCCTTCACTTTTTCAAAAAATTATCTCTAATTTAATAGAGATTTCTCTCCTAAATGGGAAAATCTATGATACAAGAAAGATATGATATGGAAAGAGTTTTGACCAATTAAAACCCACCCATGAATTTTGATAAATGACACCTAATTCGCTACCACGCTTATGATTCCAATTTATTGGTCAGTTGTTTTTCCAATATCTAATCCTATTTATCCTCTCCCCCACTTTTTATCTATATTTATGTAAAGAAAGTTTGAATTAAAATTTTAAAAATGGTTTAATATTCTCACAAAATTATATAATAATTTTAAAATATTTATTAAAAATAATTATAATAGATTTAATATTATTCTAATTATGAATATTTTTTTATTTTTACAAATTTATTTTTTTCCAGATTATTCAAATAAATAAATATTTAACATTAAAAAAATAAAATGTTGTTTAAATATTTCAATAACTAAATATCTAAAATAACAAAATATTCAAAATATCTAAATAATTATATAACAAAACATTTATTGTATTTTTTATAATTTATTGATTAATATTTATTAGAGATTAAACTATTATTTGAGATTACATTATTTATTGACTAATTTAATATATTTTTTAGTATTTGTTGTATTTTTGTAACTATTGTATTTATTTTATTTTTATTACCAATACATTTTCAATAATTGTGTATTTTTGCTATAACTTTTCAATAATTATTAGAGATTAAACTATTTTTATTTATTAGAGACTAGATTATGAATTTAGCTAAAATTATGAGTGTTCACTAATTGGTTCAATTTAATCGTAAGTTGTTTGACCAACGAAATCAACCTGTTTAGGTTGGGGAGTTGGTCACCCAAAACTAGGCATGTAAACAGATTGGATCATATTTGAATCAAGGTATATCTGAATTCAATCTGATACTGTTAATTGTAGATCTTAGATATGATGCACATGGATTTGAATTCGAATTTGATGAGGAAGTCAAATTTTTAGATCTAATCCAATCCGATATGATTTTAAAAAAATAATAAATTATTAAAATGAAAATAAAATCTAACAATTTAAATAAAGAAAAACAAAAACTACAAGTATCTTTTCAACAATTTTCACATAAATATATACATGTTTTTTAATAAAATAAATAAATAATATAACAAATTTACAAAAATACAATATAAATAATATATTTATAAGCGTATAAATCAATAACATATTTGTGTGTGTTATATATTGATGAGGGCAGATTTGGCCCTCTAGTGAAATTGCGACACGTGGCACCTCATGACAACTAGGCAACACCTAGGCAACAACTTACCAAGTTGGTGTCCCAACTGGGCACCGGCCTGGCCGGCTTGGCGCGGCCTACACACGGCCTGCGTGCTGCCTGACGCATGGCCTACGCGCTGCCTGGCGCGGCCTGCTCGCGGCCTGGATCAGCCTGGCACATGATCCGACCTGGCCGACCTAGCTGCCCATAAGTCGCCCACCGATAAACTCGACATGCATACCCCACGAGCTCGGTAGCTCACCAGGGAGCTCGCCGCTAGGGAGCTCATCACTAGGCAGCTCGCCACTAGGTAGCTCACCACTATGCAACTCGCCACCAAGCATCTCACCACTAGGCAGCTCGCCACCTCACAGGCAGCTCGCCACTAGGCAGCTAACCAAGCAGCTCGGCACCTCACAGGTAGCTCGCCACCAGGTAGCTAACCACCAGGGAGCTCGTCACCAGGTAGCTCGCCACCAGGTAGCTCACCACCAGGGAGTTCGTCACCAAGTAGCTCACCACCAGGCAGTTCACCACCAAGCACTTCACCACTAGATCAAATGACAAGGTACTTAGCCAAAAAAATTAATACATCACAAAAAATTGGTACGTGACCAGAAACGGTTACATCATATATATTTATATAAATAAATAACATATATATCAGATCGAATCTTATCAAATCAAATAGGGGCCAGGTGATCTAAATTTGATCTGATTTCTAATCAAATCCAATTATCTTATCTAATCCAAAGATTTGAAATAGGATTATCTAAATCCAAGAATATAGGATCGGACTTTGGATTGATCATGATTTGATCCATTTGCACCCTATCCGAAACCAACTAACCATTAGTGAAATCCGCCCAACTCGGGTTGTAATAGTTTGAGTCGGTTTTCAGTGTTGTTAGTCGGTTCAAAATATTTAAACTTAAAAAATAAATTTGAAAATTAAATTCATGATATAAAATATTTTAGACTTGAAAATATGGGAATTTTCCCACTTTCCCCTATTAAAAAATTATATTAAAAATATAAAATGTAAATATATATCTATGGTTGGATCATTCAATTTTGGTTAATTTACAAATGGCCAAAATGAAACTAATCTGACCTCGTCAGGTTGGGCAATTGTTGAACCAAAGCCCACCAAAAATACTAGAAAAGTGATAGCTGAAATTAATTATTGTTATTTTTATGTTGTAAAAAAAATTATTAATAATAGTATATAAGGGGAAATCTATGATGCAGGAAAGATATGGTATCGAAAGAGTTTTGACCAATGGAAATCCACCCATGAATTTTGATAAATAGCACCTATTGGCTACCGTGTTTATGATACCAGTTGATTGGTCAAAAAAATTCAGATATCATATCTTTTCTATATCATTGTCAAACTCAAAATATAAATAATTATTAATTATTTAAAAATTAAAAAATATAAAACAATTGTATACTCTTATATGTTTCTATTATTTAGTTTTTGCTTAACAAATTTTGTGCATCGCACAGGTCACCCTGCTGGGTTACGAATGGAATTTTCCTTTCAAGCTTAAAAATAAAAGATCCAAAGCCATGATACATATAAAGAATAGGACAATGATCCTATCCCCAATTTTGGTACTCTAGGGAGCAAGATTCGAATTCGAATTCCCCTTACCCTTTTCTACACATAAAATCCATGCTGTTAAAAGTGTTGATCTATTTAAGGAGCCTGCTTGAAACTTGAAAGTAGCTTGGCTTTAGATTATTATGCTTTTAAAGTAACTCTTATTACTAAATGCTCAAGGCACTTTTTGAGTCATTTTTGTTTCTTATATCCCGAAGCTCAAAAGCAAAAAATTTATCCAAACGGAGCCTAAATTATTAAGGAGGCTGTCAGTTCTTAATGATTGAATTGGTTTGATTACTATAGCTTTGAATATTTTAATATTTCAATTACTTTATTCACTAAAAACAAAGGTGTGAATGAAGAGAACCAATCAAATATGCTGCCAAAGCCAAACCAATCATTCTCAGAATAGCCCTGGCCCATTACGCTAGTTTCCAAACACTCAATTATAAGCTAGTAAACCCTAACCCTAAAACATGTGGTGACTGGAGTTGTGAAGAAGGTAAAACCCACATTGATATGGATGCCCCTTACGCGCTTATGTGTGCGTGTGTGTGAACCTAATAGATGTCTGATGTGCCCACTAAGAAAATGACGTTGTTCACACTCTAACTTTGGAGTATTCTATGGAATGGAATTATATATAATCATGTATTATTATTATTATTTTGGGTATCTGAAAGCAAATATAATCTCGTATTAATTGTGGGAACTATTGGACCTCTTGATTGTTTCTTCTGGACATCACCAACGTAGGTTTCTTGTCACAATATAATCTGCTTGCGTGTGACAATGTTGATGTGATACTGTAGGACTACGAGCATGGCTATAAATCAATTGGGGCAGTTATCCATCTTTTTCTGTTTGATGTAGAAACCCTTCATCCTTCAATGGATTGGGCTTCTCCACCAGATGGATTTAGGTGAACTTTTCATTTTTATTATCGACCATAAAGCTGATAAATAAAGCTTGCCAATCAAGAATATGGAGTTATCATAAAGTTGATTTTTCGTTTTGTAGTTCGGATATTATATCATATATGATTTCTCTCAAGAACATGTTTTCCATGGTTTTGTTTTCAAATGAGATGGTTTTTTATTTGTGTTTAGAACTTGCAACAAGAAAAACGATAGAACCATTTGCATCCACTATGATAAATTAGCCATTAATTAAGGCTCTTATACTCCTTCCAAACTGAGCCTAAGGAACAACCAACCAGTTAAACTTAAAGAATCCCCTCTAGTTTCAATTGCCTAGTCCAGCCCAATTTGTAAAATAATGGCTAATACTCTACAAGGTACTTCTATACCACCATTGGAGCAATTTGTCATTGCTACCTAAAACATTTAATTGAAATGTGTTGCACCATCCTGCTTATCCCATGGTCAATTTTAAAAATATAAATGTTTTCTATTGATTGGCTCAATCGTAACAAATAGATTAACATCTAAGGGTTCGTTTGGTTTGCAGTTAGAATCGGAATCAAAATCGAAATCCACCAGAATCAAAATTGGAATGGCCCATTTCAGACAGGAATTGGAATGAGAATTAAAATCAGCAGGAATGGGATTTCATTCCCTAGGGAGGGGCAGGGAATGACCATTCCCTCAAATAGGGGAATGCCATTCCAGCAGGAATTCCCATTCCATCCAACCAAACATTTGGAATCAGAATAACCCATTTTGATTCCGATTCCAGACCCCTATTCCCATGAACCAAACAGGGCCTAAATGTAGTTCTAATGGTTTTATAACCATTAAAAAAAACACACAACAACAACAACAACAACGGTTCTAGGGTAGAAAATAATCCTGTACAGAAATGTTTTAAACAAACTGGCAAGTGTTCAGAAAGGCTAGGGGCGGGGTTTCTCAGAGGTGATAAAGACAGCCCTAAAAATTTGAAAACAGTTTTACATTCAAGTTACCAAATGGGCCTAGTTTCTCCCAAAATGTTTATTTTCTTAAAAAAAAAAAAAAACACTTCCTTTGAAGAAGGCATGGCCCTGTTTTCAAAAATCGAAAACACTATTTTGAAGAAGGCATGACCCTATTGAACACCCCTTAATAAGCAATAGTGCCATTGATAAATTTTGTTGCATGATAACATAGGTGATTATATATTTCAAGCATCTATAATTTTTTGTATACAATCTAAACAACATTTAATCTAGATTGTTGTCTGGGTTCCTTATACCAACGGGGTTCAGCAGCATGAATTTTGTTCTTCCATTTTGCTCTACCTAAAGTTTTGCCTTTCTGAGGTGGAGCCTTACCTACTGAGAGAGATTTATTTCCTTTCTTATTCGGGGATGAAGCTGAATGCAGTTCATTGAGGTTTAAAGTTTGTATCTAGTCTCTCCTTAGTCCATATATTTCCAAAATCATGATAGGTTTGAGTGACTACTCACCAAAATAAAATGCTTCAGAAAATACAAAAGAAAAAACTAAAGTAAATAATAGAAAGATAAAATGTTTGAATGAAATGTTGGGGAAAATCCAAAATGTCAACTCCGAGTATTGAGAAAATGTCCACATGGGCAATAAAATAATATTCGGAATATCTAGAATGTAAACTCCTGGTATTCTTAAGCTAAACTTGAGGCAGGTTTCTGTATGAAATCTAGGTGAAAATTAGAAAAAAAAAAGGTTCTAGTAATTGCAATATACTTGATCCGGGCAAGAGTGCAATATCATTTACTATTAGCAACACTAGTAGAGATCAGTGCTCAGATGTTTAATCAAATTGGAAGTTGGAAATCATTAAATTTGAATGTACATAAACCATAATATATATGTAAGTTGAAACCTAGAAAACTATTCCCAACTGTATTCATAACATATTCAGATGAAGAAGTAAAATTGTTCAAAATAGACAACATGAAAATCCTGTAGCAATCTAATACAAACTGACCAAGCTAGATTTGCAATCTGAAATTTGTCGTGAATGTGTCAATGGTCAAAATTAATCTCCAACATGGTATCAACATCTGAAGGTTGTTTTTTAAAGCTAACTACTGATTAGCCTAGCTAACAGTAGTTGATAAAAAAAAACAATTCTTGATTTCCATGGAGAGAGAGAGATAAGAGAGAAAGGAAGAGGAAAATAGAGAGGAAAGAAAGATAGGCATGGGTGTGCTACCATACTTATAAGTTCAAAGGGAAAGAAAAAGTGAAAAGAAAATGAAGTTTTAAAGGGTCTAAGTCCAAGGTTTGGGTTTTTTGGGCAAAAGGAAAGTCTAGGGAATTTAGAACTGAAATTCCTACAATATGCAAAAAGAAAAAAAAATCTGAAAAGAAAACAAAAAAGAAATCAATTATGTTCAGATTGAAATGAATTAGTTTCTTTCCAAATTGTTAAATATTTCAAAATCCAGCATAGCATCAAATCCCATAGAAGTGTTTGATGAAGAATATGTTACTTAGGAAGAGAATGAACTAAATTAAGTGGTTCATTGCTTGGTGTAGCTATACAATCTCAGGCTGAAAACCATATGGTAGTCTGAGTGTTATTCTTAGAGGAACCAATAACCACTTTGTGCAGAAAACAAAACAAAGGGTAGGTTTATATCCAACCTACCCTTCCCAACATCCAGCCTACCACTTGGGCAGGCTGGATTTTAAGAATGAAAATCACAATGTTGGTATGCTGCATTTCCCCCTAAGGTTGGTATTCCTTGATATGGCACTACCATGGTTCTCTCATGCCATGGGAATTTTGACATTGATCACTTGTAGTTGTAGTACTTTTTTTTAATGTATAATCAATAGGTTCCAACTTGATCCCACCAACAGTATTCTAATTCCCATCCATAGGAATGAAAAGAATGAAACAAAGAAACATGCACAACTTTCATCAGCAACATCAGCATTCTAATTGCATTAAATATTCTAGAAAAGAGAAGACTTTGGTTGGACAGTCACCCTGTGAGGAGTAATTAACAAGATGCTTAAAAACTAAAATAACATCACTCATAAGATAAATAACATTATTGGATATAGTAAAAAAGAAGAGATATTGGAGAAAATGATCATCATCATGTTCACTATTAAATTATTAGTGCTTTAATCATTCCTTACAACTTATAGCCCCTATACTTGTAACAAATCATAGAGCAAAGAACCTTTAAGATAAATTACGCTATTACATATAACATTCTTCAAAAACGGGGACATCCAACCTTGGGACTCCTACACTTTGGAATCAACTACCTTGAGTTACCATCAACTAAGATGACAACCCACCAAATTGACCATTGAAACCTTCTCATATGAGGAAGGCACATTACATTTTTGGAGCCTCTCTATAAGTTGCAACAGCTTTGTGAGTATAGGATGTTTGAAAGGATTTGATTTGTTATTTTCTCCCTATTATGGTACTGGTCTTGTATTCTTTTTCATGTGTGAAAGATGAAAGTATAGACATGAAAAGATCTAGCAGTTCCTTGTCTAATAAACTACGAGGCAAAAAGAATAGGAAGAAGAAGATGGGAGGAAAGAACAAACAACAATGTCAGGTCAACCAAACAAATCAGTAACAGTTAACCTTTTATTCTGATTGACAGCCAAGTTCAAAACAAAACTCTAGCACATCACAGGGATTGCTAAACCTAGAAAACTATGCCCCTCTACCTAGCACATTTTTTGTATGCCTTTCATACAAATGTCCGGTTTGTGAATGATAACTATGCTACAAAAATATTAGTAATGTAGTATAGTTTCTTATGGTATTTTATAGCTAGGATAGATAAAATAAAATGTTTCTATAAAGCACTTGTAAGGAAAGTTTCAAGGGAGTTTTAAAGGATAAGCATGGAGGGATGAATAAAGAACTCCAGAAGGTTTATAACCACTAGATATTTAGACAATTTTCAATCTTCACCATCCATTGTACTAATTTAATCATATGAAGGGAAACACTCATCATTTGTAAGGGGCCTCATCAAGTTAGAAGAATTAGCCTGAGACATTGAAGCCACTTCACACTTCACTTGTCCCAGGCGGGTTGCTATAGATATGAGGGATGATGAGTTTTTCAATTAAGAGAGTCATGCTTCATTTGTGACTCTCTTAATTGCTCCCACTCTTGAGAAAATCAAACTAAAGTAATCACCAGACAAAAAACAAGGTAGAAAGACGGGGAAAGAAAGGGATCTCTATGGGAGAAACTATTTCTATGTATGTTAGAGTCATCTATCCCTTATCCTAAAAAAAAGGCAGAGGAAGATGATAATCCAGTCACTCAAGAAATCTGGCCCTGAACTACCTCAGCTTCTGAACAAAAGTTTCTACTAGAATTGTTGGGACTGGTCTTGCTATTCTCTCATCTGTTTTCTGTAAGGTTGTTGAAGGGAGAGTTCCCTTCTGTGCATCCAAGTTCTTGAACATGGGGTTCGGTTTTGGATTGGTTTGGTTTTCTTAGGGAGTGAACACACTCAGAGACACCGTCATTTGTATTAGTAAAAAATTCATACAAGCTGGAGTTGAAGGAGGAGGAGATGGTTAAGAGAACGGACAGGAAATATGAATGAAATTTTCTTAAAGACTGCAACTTTAATGGCTATGGCAGTGCTAAGGCTTGCATGAACAATGGTAGTAAGAGAATAATTTGAAGATGATGAGATGCATTCATTATTTTTCCTTTTTTTTTTGTAACCTGAAGTGGTTTGGGAAGTTTAATCATTAATTAGTTGTGGTATTTGACCAAGCTTAGTATTTGTGGTAGGTTGTTTTTGTTTTTATTATTTTGAGTAGGTTGCTAATTGTTGTAATATGTAGAAAGCTTGAATTAGAAAACATGAATCAAAAGGGAGGAGTATTAGGAACATCAATATTCAAATAGATGAGGAAAGAGACATAGTCCACTCTATTTTTCTTCGTTTTTCTTATTACATTCCTTGGTGTCTCATGTAAGCACATAATCATCAAATGAATACGTACAAATACTAAATCACATGGAATAAAAGAGATGTATGGCTAACATGATTATGGCTGGGATGCAAATGGTTCAAAGATGTCCTATGGCTGTGAAGTATGGAGGGGAATTTATATAGTTGTCCCTGATTTTATGTAAGACAAAAAGTATCATCTTGGTAGTGGTGGAAGAATAAAATCTTGGTTGGATCCCTGGAAAGGATATCTGACTTTAAAAGAAAGGTTTCCGGAGATGTTTGTGTTGGCTACTTGGTTAGAAACAAAGGAAATGCTTGCTAGAAAAGGAGTCAATTTTCCAAATCTTGAGTACTCCTTTTGTAATGGGGAGATATAGTCATTGAATCATCTATTCATGTTTTGCAAACTCTCTTATGGAGTGTGGCATTTCAATAAAGGCTTAGTTGGTTGGCAAGTTCAAGTGATATCAAAGTGAGGCAAAACAGGATTTTTTAACAGAAGTTCAATCCAGAGGAGGTGATTGTCAACTATGGACTTGACATGATAAGAAGTTGGGTACTTACTCTTACTTGTTTCAGTAGAGTTGATTTCTCATCCCCTTCTTTGAATATTTAGGGGTATACTTTGTTTTTCAGTCAATACAATATACTTTACATTTTTCAAAAGGGGGGAGGGGGTAAATCAGACTTTGAAGATCACCCATAATAGTCCAATGTTTATGAAGGTAATCCCACAAATGGGAAATAAGGGGCCCCACTCATCTTTAAGTGTGACAGAATATTCCATGAGGCCATGACAAACTGCATAGTGTTATTCTTCACAGGAATGCACCATAGGTTCCACCTAAGGTAATATAGAAAATGCTTCACGGGTCTTGTACTCAATGATATGGATTTTTATAGGTACTTTATAAAAACCAGAGATTAGAAAAGGTGATGAATCCGCCATTAAACATCTGTTTTGGATAACCCTTAAAACATAAACATCTGTTTTGGATCTTAATGTTTCGAAAACTAGATTCGACTAGCCAATGAACAATGTTACCAACCAGATGCCTATTGGGTTTTTTAAATGTGAACTACTTCCCCTTTCATGCTTGCTTAATTTATTTGTTACTTTATATTTGTTGTTAGTAGGTTGTCCTCTTAAGATAGTGTTAGTTAGTTATTTTTCCTTTTTTCTAATTACTTTGTTTCTAGGGTGTGCCGCCAGGGGTATATTTGTAATTTCAATTCTTTTTTTATTAAATTAATATAAATAGTGAACTAGCGACAACCAGAGATAGTTTTCTTTTTCTCTCAATCATATCTCCCTTTCCTTCTCTTTCTCTCCCTCTCGTCTCCCACTCTCCATGACTGATTACATGGTATCAGAGCAAGTTTTTGGGCTGTAAAAGAATTTCGGTCCCTCTTGTTTTGAACCTGCTTTGCCTTTTTTTTTCCTTCTTTAATTCTTGGACGAGGAAGACAGAGAAACCCTAGATTACTGGCAGCACCTCCTGTGGGTTCTTCCTTGGTCGTAATATCAAGGAAACCCTAGTCAAAGAAGGGCGATGCTGATAGAGACTCCCTTTCTTCTCTATTCGATGCTGTGAAGTCGATTTCTGGTTGGCACCTTCGTACAGGTGTTGGACAAGTGTGTTCTTGTTTTTGTCTTTTTTGACCAATGGTGTGAAGGCCTTAGTCCTTGGTTCTATACATTTGTTTGGATGTTGGATTGTTAGATTGTATGGGTTGTAGTCGGACTGATAGTAACGTCTGCCTTGGCTGTGTTGGACTGATTACAGGTGGGTTTAATGACTGAACCATCACAGAGTTGATTTCAACAGTTTCTTGTTTTCTTCCTCACATCAAGAAGTAAATTTCTTGAGGGTTGGTATTCTGCTTGTGGTTGTTATGTAGTTGTGTGAGATTTGGATTGTTTTCAGTAGTATTCTATGGAAAATTATGAATCAACTTCATCGGGGGTTACACCGACCCACAACACAGCTGGTATGGGAGGTGAAAACATGATGTTTCTCATGCCAATTACCCCTTTAAATGGTCTGAACTACTTGCAGTGGGCTAAAAGTGTAAAATTCTATGTAACGACAAGGGGAAAAGTTGGTTATATAAATGGAAGGGTGAAAGAACCCAAGGGTGAGACAACTGAACATGATAGGTGGGACCAAGAAAACAGTATGGTGATGTCTTGGCTCCTTGCAGCCATGGAACCTGATGTGAAGAAGAACTTTATGTGGGCCGACACTGCTAGTGAGATCTGGGAACAGGCCAAAACTACTTATTCTGAGCAAAGGCATTATGCCTAGGTTTACCAGTTACAAGCTGAATCTTCAACCTGTAAACAGGGAAACCGTAGTTTGTCTTCATATTATTCAGCCCTTACTTCCATATGGAAACAATTGGATCATTATCAGGCTATAGAGTGGAAACATGATGATGATGCTAAGGCCTACAGAAAGTTGGTCTCTCAGCAACGTGTGTTTGCCTTCTTGTTGGGACTGAACCCTGCCTACGAACCTTTGAGGGTTCAGATCCTAGGAAGCAAAGAGTTGTCGTTGGTTCACAAGGTATACTCCCTTGTTCAATCGGAAGAAAGTAGGCGGAGTGTGATGGTTACAGGTGAGGGGGAGCAACAAGTTGCTTTGGCTACAATGAATAATAACTCCACGGGGAAGAAAAGTGACACTAAGAAGACTGATGATAAAGACAAGTTGTTTTGTACCCACTGTCGGCGTTCATGGCATACACGTAACACATGTTGGGACATTCACGGGAAACCCAAGTGGGCAGTGAAGAACCAAGAACAGGGTAAAGGTCAAGGTCAGAAGAAGATGAACACAGCACAGAATGTAGCACATGTGGCAACCCAAGATACTCAGGTTGTCGGTACTACCCGGAACCACCTTAATAATTCTGACCCCAAGGAAGATATAATGAATTCCATCAAAGAACACCTGGAGTCTTATGGTAGGGCTTTGCAACAAATTGATAGCTCAGTCATTAGTACTCCCTCTATTTCATTTGCATGTACATCAGGTAATACGGCTTCTGCATTCCATGTCACTCCCACGGGTTCCCCTTGGATCATTGACTCAAGGGCCTCCAACCACATGACCGGTAAGCTGAACCTGTTCTAGACTTATAGCCTTTTGTCAGGAAGGGATAGAGTGAGACTTGCAAATGGCTCATTTTCCTCCATTGCAAGCCAAGGATCAATATCTCTTCCCCATGGCCTTAACTTGAATTGTGTATTGCATGTTCCTCAACTTTCTATAAATTTGCTTTCAATTAGTAGTATCACAAGCTCTTTAAACTATAGTGTAACATTTTTTCCTGGCTCATTTTTTTTCAGGACCTAACTTTTGGAAGGATGATTGGTAGAGGGAGCCTAGTGGATGGTCTCTACACTCTCGACAACAAAGTTGGTCTCTCAACGTCATCCTCAAAGTCACATGGTCAATCAAATAAGAGTCAAATTTTTTTGTGGCATAGTCATTTAGGTCATGTTTCATTTGAAATAGTAAAGTCTTTGTTTCCGGTTTTGTTTAAGTCATGTTCAGTGTCAGAGTTCCAGTGTCAAACGTGTCAGTTAAGTAAGCAATGTAGAACAAATTTTCACTCAAGTAATAAAAGATCAAGTGTTCCTTTTCATGTTGTGTATTCTGATGTATGGGGGCCTACTAATGTAATCTCTGAGGGCAAATATAAGTACTTTATCACATTGATCAATGATTACTCTCGCTATATATGGGTATTTCCTATGCGTAGTAGAGACGAAGTTCCAAAGATCGTGAAAGACTTCTAGAGGATGATATTTACGCAGTTTCATGTTGAATACAGATCTTCTAATCCGATAATGCAAAAGAATACTTCCATGGTGAGCTCAATGAGTTCTTTATCTCCCACGGATCTATTCATAGGAGCTCATGTGCCAAAACGCCACAACAAAATGGTGTTGCAGAAAGAAAAAACAAACACCTCCTTGAGGTAGCTCGCAAGATGATGTTACACATGAATGTTCCAAAAAGGTTTTGGGTGGATAATATACTTGCAGTTTCTTATGTCATCAATCGCATGCCCTCCAAAGTGCTAAACTACATGGCCCCTCATCAGTTATTGTACCCTCAGTCCCCTTTATTTTCCATTCCCATGAGAGTCTTTGGTTGTCATGCCTTTGTCCATGATTTGTCTCCATCTCGAGGTAAGTTAGACCCTCGGTCCATTCCTTGTATCTTTATGGGATATCCTTCCTCTCAAAAAGGGTATCGGTGTTTTGATCCCGTTAGTCATAAGTTTTTTGTGTCTATGGATGTGTCATTCTTTGAGTCTGAGTCATTCTTCCCTGCTTCTCCTCAGGGGGAGAATAGTAGTGTGGAAGAGGAGAAGCAAGTTCAGGTTCGCCAAGTATCTCTTCCTTCTATTCCGGACCTTGCTCACTTCCGTGTCTTCCAACGTACACGCTGTAGGCTACTCTTACCTTCTGCTCTTTTTCTTCCTGCTCTTGCCGCCCCACCCTATTCGATCTCCAGTTCTTGGATTGGATCAAGATTGGATCTTGATATTGTTTCTTGCTAGAAGAAACAATCTAGAAGCGGTGCTCACTATCCTATTCGATTCTTGCTGAAGAAACACTAGTTCTTGGTGAAGAACTACCTACTGATCCCGCTTCACCCTAATCTGTGTCATCTTCAGTGGAAAGAGGATTTGGTACTCTCTTTGGGCGTGAACACCTACGTTGGGAGGAGCATTCTTGCGTGAATTCCATATCAGGTATATCCCTCCCTTATTTTGGTTTCAAATTTGGTCTGTTTTGGTTACGAGAACGAACCTTGAAAATGCAGTTTTCTAAATTGGGAAAAGGATTCCCGGATGGAAGTAAAAAAAAATTTGAAATTTCACTCAACCTTCCTGAACGGTCGGTTTGGTTAACCGCTGGTTTTTTTGTAGATTTACTGAAAACAGAACTGACCCTTTAGTTTTTCAAAAATTCCAAACCGAAATCGAACCGATCAGTTTAGTTTTTTGATTTTTTGGTTTTTCATGAACACCCCTAGAATATAGGTGTCAATGGACCAGGTTTGGGTTAGAACCAATCTAAATTAAAGAAAAATTATAGTCTAGACATTGAATTGGACCAGTCCAAAATATTTATTGGATTGGATTGGACCTAGTCCATTTGTAATGGACTCACATTGGACTAGATCGGATTGGACCAAATCTAGTCCAGTTGACACTCCTAACTGGTGTCACCTTGACAATTATGGGTGAAAACTTGATTTTTCTTCTTTTGCATCCTTTACAAATGTCCTTATGACTAAACCTGTTCACGGGCCAGACTTCAGGCCCAACTTTACATTTTCTCAGGCTCAGGCCCATTAGAATTTTGACAAAAGTCAAGTTTGAGCCCGACCCATAAACAGGTCTACTTATGGCTAAATACTTCTTTTTTGATAATACGTAAATTAAAGATGTGAAGTTATGGCAAGTTTATTGAGAAAAACCTAATTACAATACTTATTTAAGGGGCATTCGCTAGTATGTATGATTTTGTCTTTTAGAATAAAAACAATTGCCATCGGCAAAACCATATTGCTTTTTTACTGATTTGGTACGTAGTTGATTTTGCTTTGAAAACAAAACCGTCTATATTGGTGAAGACCCCTTTATTAATTTGTGAATCCTTTTCACTGTCCCACAAAGGATAAGTAATTTTGAATATGGCAGCTGAAAATTTACCACTGATTGGCAAACCTATCCATATGAAGAATAATTTGCCATGGATACCTGATATGTTTGGTTTGATAGAATATAAGGCTGCCGTTGGCATTCTTTATTTTAAGGACTTATCTCCTTTTTGCAGTTAAAAACTCAGTTTTCATAAAGGTATTTTAATTGCAAAAAATAGATAAGTACTTAAAGTAAGAAATGCTAAATGCAGCCTAAGAGTGTTTCAAAATCCAATACTTGACAGAAAAAGTAAGAATTGTTATACACAAGTAGATTAGTAATAAAGGAATTCAGGCATGAAAAAAAAAGGAATTTGACTATGTTGTTCAGTTGTGGAAAAATCTTGTCTTGCATCCATTACAATGTTTTAGGAAATCAACATATGCACTCTAAAATGCCCATTGCAATTTTCACTGAAATTAAGCTTAGTTAAAACAAGCTCCATGATATATTTGAACCAGCTTTTAAAACAAGCTCCATGATATATTTGAACCAGCTTGAATATAATAGTCCTTACTCCAAAGCACTTGGATGTCTTATTTGGTCTCTGGATAGTGTTTGGATATATAGTTAATTAGACCGAAATTGCCTTAATTAGGCCTCAACTTAGCCATGCAAGTGAGCTTGGGCTCAGATAGCTAGCCATGAGCCTGGCCACGAATGTATATGTTTTGGGCCTCATTCTTATTAGAATGAGAAATGGTGTCACAACAAAATATAGGTATCCCATGGAACAAAGAAAAGGGTTCTCCTCTTCATTTTCATAACATTTTATTATACTTATCCAAGGTTAAAAATATCATTATCATGTATTGTATTGTAAGCTTGGTTGTAGATATATAATGTATTGCGATATGCTTTGGATATGTATGGATATGGTGGAAAGGATATGGATATGTTTGGATACTTTTGGGACATCAATGCAAAACTTCTAAATACGTCAATAACAATAAATATAAAATTGGGATAACTATGAATATAGTATAAACATATAAGAATGCACAATTTAATAGTTTATATGTAGAGATACTTTATAGCAAAACGATACTAGGAGCCTATAACATGTAGATACCATATTGTTTGAGCTTTCCCATCTACTAAAAATTCAGTACATGACATATTAAATTGTTGTTGGATCAATGAGTTTGATATGTCATTGGTAAGTCATCTTATGGCTCTTTTGTACCATGAAAATCACTTAGAATATATAAAACATTTTTTAACTTTCAGAATTATTTTTTTTAAACATTGAGAAAAAAATGATTTTTGACATAAATTATCATTAGATCAATGAATTTAATAGATCATTGATAGATTCATCTTATAGTTTTTTCTATGATACAATGAAAATTATTTAAAACATATAAAACTTGTATTTTTATAAATTTCAACTTCTAGACGTTTGCTAAAAATTGAAGAGCACATCTGCATAAGTCCCTTTACACTATATTGTATTTGACTTTTGGATACTTCTGGGCAAACCCGTGTCCACATTGTTATTGGAAATATCTTTCTATGAAATAAAGTATATGAGTACGGAGATATTCTCAATACAAGGCGATAAAGGTTGACGGAAGTTTATTTATAACATGCATACCTATAGACACCTCATTTTGACCTTTTTCTATATGAATACAGGATCCTGATAATCTCTCCTAAATATTGAATTTAGGGCCAATTGAGGTATGTAATCCCAAAGGTATTTTGGATGTTTCACATGCTTGGACGTTAAAGTCACTCGGTTAGACCATGCTGATGTGTGTGGAGCAAGCATTCTTGAATCCATACATGCAATTTTGGTAAATATTGCCAACTTTTGCTAAAGTAATGTGAGGTTGTTTGGTTGGACTAATCTTGGGCCTTTGACCGGAATCTCTTACATTTGAATGATGCTAAAATTAATTGAACAAGTGGAGCCAATCAATGTTAATAAGTAGCCAATTTGAACATATCATAGAAGTAATACCAGCCAATCTAACCCTTGGATCAAAGGTTGAATGAGCTTGGTTGGTTGTTAATCCTCCAGTTGGAATCTTTGGGTTAAAATGCGTGGTTAACAACATAGATTGATCAATAAGACCAAACCAATGTATTAAGCTAATTGATTAGACATCAACTGTATTTGCCTTGTAAAGCAGGAGGATTTTTTTTTTCAGTGCTTAGCAATTTGATTAAAGGGTGGATCATGTAGACTACCTGGAAATGTATTCAAAATGGGGTCTATTCCCTGCACAACTTCCTACATTACCAATTGCAGGGTGCCATGTCAGCACTTAATTATGTGAGGTTCTCATATGCTCGAGTGGTATCAATGGACATTTCAGGGTAAAAGATTTAAGGGTTTCTAGCCGTTAAGGGCAACTTTGCCCTTAATATCAATAAAAATAATATATTTTATATAATCCCCAAGTAAATAAGGTATTATTTATCAAAATTCATGGGTGAGTATGAGGTATCTTTTTTGAAAAATATCAAATAAGGGCATTCGTCTTCCTCCTCTGTGTTTGGCCGGCGAATGCCCTTATTTTTAACGGAAATGAGATACCCGATTAAGTCCAATCATCTTAACGGCAGCTTTGGCAGCAAATAAGGGTTTAACGGAAAACTTAAGACGAGCACGGTCAAATAAGGGCATTCTCATCTCCCCAGCGAAATGAGATATCTTAACGCTGATAACAGCTTCTCTTTCAAGCGGAGAATGCTTGCTCTAGCTTCTTCGACCAACAGTTTCTGTGACTGTCACCCTGGTTTCTTCTTGAATTTTAAATTCAGTCAGCCGGTGATAATGGCCCTGCTCCATCGAGTTCGCCCTTTGGCTGCGACAACCAGGACTTGCTTCGCGTACAGCTCGACTACGAGGCGGAGCTTTCGGGGATGCAGGGGATTGATTCTGGTGAACTTGTCGCAAAGCTTCGGTGCGACATCTACCTTTTGGAGACCTGAGCGAAGATAGACGGTGCATCGATTTACCTGAGAGTTCCGCTCCCAGACCGACGAATCCTCCTCTTGCTCTGCCTGCTCCGCCTCATGGCTTGGCGTCCATTGCACCGACGTCAAGTTTCACTTGCTCACCTTGACCAGCTCCGCCTCCTCGACCTCAAAGCCATAGGAACAGAATTCACTTGCTCAGTTCTCAAAAATAATGCACTTAAGATAATTGGGCTTAACCGGAGGCATTCGCCGGCCAAATACAGAGGAGGAAGAGGAATGCCCTTATTTGATATTTTTTAGAAAAAGATACCTCATTTTACTTATTATATAAAATATATTATTATTTTTTTTTTATATTAAGGATAAAAAATTGCCTTTAATGGCTAGAAACCCAAGATTTAAACCTCCTTTGCCTTTTTCCTCCCATCTCTTTTCAAAATAGATTATTATTCTATTACCTCCCCTATTGGGTGATGTCAACGGACAAGACCTCTCCCTTCCATGGAACCTGTGTCAACATCCGATTGCATATAACCTCACAAGTCACAAATGGCTAAATTTTTTCGAAAACCTGATATTGGCCTTGTTAGTGCTCATATGTGAATCAATTACTATTGTTCTTTCCTAGGGGGTTCATTTTCAATCAGAATGGCATGATTTCTAATGGATTTCCAGCAAGTGGATGTTCGTAATAGATTTTAGGGATATACATGATCCAAAGATCTATTACCACTGTCGGCATTCTCCGAAACTTCAGACGTGGTGGAGATTGTGTTTTGAACTTAATTTCTTTCATTGTTCCTGCCATACTTAGAGTTGCATATTAATGATGTGCAATTCGGTTGGTCTTAGCTGTCAACGATTTTGCCTTTGAACTGAGTAGCAGGGAACCTGAAACGGAGGAGATGAGGAAGCTCCGGGGGGAACCCGGTGTAAAGGCTCCGAAGCTCAAGTTATAATCCTTCAAAGGCAAGATAAAACCAGATAGCGCAAAGTTTGCATACCTCTTCTTTTGGGGGTGGAGAGCCTTTTATAACCACCTCGCGCACTCACTCTTAGACTCTATCAGGTCGGGTATGATTACTTCCGTGCTTCTGCCAGTTYAGGTGTCATTGCCTCTGCTGGGGCAGAACCGTCACTGCTCTTTTTGTCGGAGCC
>NW_010729074.1:5340823-5388907 GCF_000365185.1 Nelumbo nucifera
CCTCGAAGGGAGTTCGGTCTCCTCGAGGGGAGTTCGGACTACTGGTCTCTTCCCTTTGGTGTTTGCACCCTGGGTACGCTGCTTCAAGTGCCGAGCTACTTGTTTTTTGCCACGTGGCGTAATTGCGAGGTCGGGCCAAATCTTCCTTCATCACATATCAATATTAATATATTATAAATTCTAAATAAAAGGGGACTGTAATTTAATAAGAGGAGAAAAAAGTAGAAACGTTATAAATAATCTTGTGCTACCTTTGAATGTGTTGAATATGCAGAAAGGAAATTGGTGCATATATTATAAATTTCATATCAGCTCAATCTTTTACTACCGTTGATCGTGAGGTAAGGAGCAATGTTTTAAAAACTGACCTGGAAATGAAACCGTTTTGGTCACCGGTTTCTGGGTCAGCGGTTTGACCATCCATATCAAACGGATCAAACAAGTTAAACACTTCAATAGGTGATATGTCATTTTACCCACTAGATTTGAATACTAGAATTAGATGCATATAAATAATAAGAGAAATAAGGTTTGATAACGAGAGTTTGAGAAGCTGTCGACTGTGAGAGTTTAGAAGAGAAAGAAGACAGAGAGAAAAAGAAGGAGGAGGAGGAGGAGGTCACTTGCAATGACAAACTACAATGGCAAAGACAGTGGCAATGAAAGTAGATTTGAGATTTCTCAAATCTCACCCTCTCTCTCTCTCTTCTCTCTCTCTTGTAGATCTCTCGTTTAGACTGTTCCCCCAAATCTCTAAACCTGAGATCTCTCAAATCTCTCTCACACATCTCTCAACTGATCTCTAGCTCTCTCTAGTAGATCTCAGATCTGAGAGATCTTCTCTTTTCATTCTTGTTGTCATAAGTAATAAATCGCAAACTGTTCCCCAGGTCGAACGGTTCGGTGGTCAAACTATCCAAGTCAATGGTTTGTTGATCAATTTAACAGTTTTTGACTAGGGACCGGGTTTGAGGTATGTAAAACAGAACTGGTCGCCTGGATGATTTCCAATCCGAATGATCCGATTGTTCGGACCAACAACGATCAAAAACATTGGTAAGGAGATCTAGGTCTCCATTGAAGAGAACATTTTAGAGGTGAATAGAAAATGCATTGAAAATTTAAATAATATTTAAGGACAAAGGAATCTTTTGATTGATCCCGTCAAAAGACATGACAATGTTTTCAAGGAATTGGGATTTGCTCTTCACAGAGCACGCCTCACACTGACCTCATAGCCATATCCCAACTTGTATTGTGAACATATCTCCATAAATAAGAAATATAAGTATGGGAGATGTTTCCAATGTGCGATCAAGACATGTTGTGAGGCCGTTGTGAAGCGCATTATGTGAGGAATAGATCTGGAGTCATTTTCAAGTCCCTATAGAAAAAGGAGGGAGACTTCCCGTATTTATGAGAAAACTGAGGGGAGATTTAAGTCTTTTACCCATATTTCAAACGTATTTTCATCTTATTTTTAATAACACTTGATTGGATACCACATTTATGATTCTAGTTGATTGGTCAAAATTTTTTCAGATATCATATCTTTTCCATATATAAAAGTAAGCATTTATTTAATATTTAAACATATAACATAATTCTTTAAAGTAAGATTAAGTAAATCTAATAAGATATAAAATGTGATTAACCATTAAGCACTTAATTAAGCAAAACAATTAAACATTTTAATATGATATTTGAATTATATTCGTTATTTATTCCCATATGCATGCTATTTGGGCTCTCTAATTAGGCCAAAACCCAATAAACCCAATAGAATGATCCAAATCGTATTAAAAATGGGATTATATGGTAATAAAATGATCTGCTCTGATCTGATCTGATTTCTATACTAAAACAGTTTGATTTGACTCACGATATGGGTAGAATCTGATCCGATGGGATCAAATTGACCAAACCAATTGGGCCAATTATGGTTCCAGGATACTGATGAATCGGTTCTGGTTCTTAATCTATTGTCCCCATTGTTTTGAGGATTGCTGCTTCTGTCTTGTTGTGAACCAACTCATCTATCTTAATATATATATATATATATATATAGATTGATGTATTCGTGGCAGTCTCTCCCCATTTAGGAAATGGTATCCGCACGTATAATATGTTTGAGTTATAAAGCGAGCGTGCGAAGTCCATGCAAATTGCATGGTATCTCTTGTGCACCGATTTCTCCCTTTTGCTGCTCCCCCTTTCTGTTGCCTCTCTCTCCTCCCTATATCCACGGTTTACCTACCGCCCTCTCTCTCTCCCTTCTCCTGCTCGCAATACGTCTTTTCCTTCCCTCTTCTTTGCAGTGACGCGAGCCGTTTCCCTCTTATGCTATTCTCCCTGAAAAGCCTCACCAACATGTGCTCCTGAGTGAAGGCAACCAAGTATTTGGGGAGGGGAGCAGTTCTCACATGAAAATCATTGTAAGGGCCTCATGTTATGGATTTCGGCAGACTTGAATTAAGTCCCAGAAAAACAAAATCAAAACAGGTTCGTTGAGGCTTGATCTCTTACCAATTGATTCAGCTACATATCTTACATTCTCACTCAAAGATTTAATGTCGAGGCTTGATCTCTTATTCCAGTTCATTCTTCCTTATGTCCTTTAAGATGGATTTCATACAACATATGAAATCCTAAAAGATGTGAGCTGGATTCATTTTGAACGTGTGAATTTGTAAATGGTTTAAATTTATTGATCTTATTCATCTAATATGTTATTTATTGTGGGTTTAACTTTCTATTATCAACTTGGATTTTTTTTTTCCTTAATAGATTCTATTTATTGTTATTTGTTGATAGTATTATCATTGTTACCTAAAAGATATATGTGCTATGAGTTCCAAAGTTGCTTAATTTTTGTTTACCAATTCCTTTAAATCATATCCTGTATAGCACCATGGGATATCCTCCTCCTCATGCAAGGAATTAAATCATATCCCGTTTAAATCTCTATAACATTGCTGAAATGGTTGATTGAATTGATATTAATTTTGAATTGCATGCATTTGAATAATATATAAAAGAAAAGGAGAGAATGATTGAATCCTAAACTTCAAATTTTAGTTAAAATGTCCTTCTAATAATTCTCAATAAATATAAACTTCTGCTATCCATGGATAGGCTTCAGTCAATAGAAGGTCTCCTAATAATACACGACCTAAAAGCATATTGGAGGTGCAAGGAGCCTTATACACGGTATGGTTTGAATGGAAGATGTAAAGATAGAGACTCAAAAGGCAAAGCCAAGCTGTTGGTAAATGCTTCAACACTTTAAAACCATTAAAAAAACAGAGGAAAAAAAATGCTTTTACGTCTGAAATTGCTTCTTCCTCATGGTGGAACAGAGTGGGCAAGGATGGTTCATCTCCCATTCACGAGTTTGTATCTCAATTAATAAAGTCCCACATATACTCTTTTTGTATAAATTCATTAAAATTATAAATATCACAATTTTATACTTTTGTTTTAGGCCAAGGCCAATTGAAATAATGGAGCCCTCCGCTAGTCTATATATATTTAATACTAAATGGTGTTATACGTGTTACACACTATAAACTATTCGAATACTTTCTACCTCCCTTGTGGCCCTGTCCCCTAATGTTTCTTCTTTTGCTATCTTACTCTCTCCGCTGCCTCCCTTCCCTCTTCTCATCTCCTCACCAGAAACCTGTTATCGACGGTAGGAGCACGGTAGTCGAATTCATGTGTTTTGGATTTTGGGAAGGATAGTTGGCATTGATGAGGGTGAATCCGGGTCTATCTTCGCATTCGCCTAACTCAGAAAAAAAGCCGTGAGTTCTCTGTTGAAGCCTTTGAACTTTACCAATGAGAGAATTCTCAAGGATCATTGGGGAGAGGCCAAAATTAGGCTAATGGCGAATGTGGGTTTTCGGAGGCTTGATTTACATGTTTAGGAGCGGATATTGAACTCCTGCAGAAAGGTTCTTAGTGACTCAGGTTTCCAGTTTCGGGATAACTGGGCTTCTGTTATCACAGGTAACGGTTTGGGCTTTCGACCTTCTTGCAATTTCATGCGACTCCTGATGGTTCTCAGTCACTCAGGCTTCCAGTTTCGGGATAACTAGGTTTCCGTCATCACAAGTAACGATTTGGGCTTTCAACCTTCTTGCATTTTCATGCAATCGAAAATTTACTCTTTTATCAAATTTTGTACCTGTAGTACTCTGGGCCTTCTTTCTTTTCATCTTGCAACCTAGGTAAGACCAGTTACAATTTACACAAGCAACGCTGTACTTGGTATTTTAATCTGTGTGTCAGAATTTTCTTGCTTTAAACATGGGAGGTTATTAGCTTGGGTGCCTGTAAACAGGCTTGTGTTCGATCGAGATAGAGGGAAGTGATGAGGGAGGTTGTGAATTAAGATAGATACTTTATATCAGTTTCTCTTGGTCTCAGCTACAAATGCTTTTACATGGTAGAACTTGCTCAGAGATAGAAGCCCCTTCTTCAATAAGTTGTTAATATAACCCATTTTTATTCATCTGGAGAGATATGTGGAAAAAACCAAACTCTTGTTGGCTGATTAGGTGAATTGTGAATAGATATCATATTATACTTTTGCACCGTATATCAATTAAATCTGACAATTAACAGGTTGGGGTCCTAATCCTCTGTGTTTTAGCATTATGGCAATATAAATTCTTGAAATCTGAGATGCTAGATTATCTTTTATATCAGAATTATATTATTTATTCTCTTTATGCATTGATGTGAATTTGATTAATACTAATAAGTGACCTGATGGGGTGCTGTAGTCATCCAATAAAGGAACCTTACTGAGCCGCTCCTTGTATTCTGTTTCTATCTTCCAAACCAATGACAGAAATGGGATTGATATGAAGATCATACTACAATTAGATCTCTTTTATTCTTCCCATCAACTTGCAGTTGCTTGCCCCATTAATTCCATTGTTGAAGAAAACACCTGTCACTATGGTGTTTAGTTACATATGGCCTATACCAAGTTTAACAATTAAATCAAAGAGGAGACAATATACACAAAGAAAACAAGTAATTTTGGGCTTCTCTGTACTTGATCATAATTGACCACTTGAAACTGAGGACTGGAGAAGTTGAAGATGCCAGAGTTCTCGAACCATCTAGAATGTAGAGGGCCTAGAATATCCTCTTTGGAATTTCTGAAGTGTATGAGTGTGAAGTAGGTTGTAGGAGCCCTTTTGTGAAGGCTATGGAGATTGAGGATGAATTTTCTGCCCCCATTGAAAAAAAAAAAGAGAAAAGTGTTAAATTCCCGCATTGTTTTGAGATAAGTTGTATTGTGTGCCATATTGATATCTTCTGTTTATGCCTGATAGGAATTTTTTGATGTACGTCTTAGAGGAGATGGAATGGTAAAAATTGGGGCTGTCCACTAGTGAGATGGGGTGGGATTCAAAACTTGAACTTTCTTTTCTTTGTATTGGTTCCATATGACAATGATTTAGGGGAGAATGGGACTGCATAGGGAGAATGAACAAGGGAAAGAGGGCAAAGAAGAATTACAGAAAGAGGGGGCACACATGGGGGAAAAGAATTGGATCCCAGGATACTTAAATGATTTTTTAGGTGCTTATAATTCCATCTATTTTTTCCTTTTTTTGAAGGGATATGCAATTCTCACTAGATCAAGTAAATGAAAGAGACAAGGAGATGAGGAGGTTTTTATTGATTTTTTGATCTGTTTTGAACAATTTATCTCATGTTTATAGACACCATTTCGATGTCATTTAAAGAACTCCAGTTTATTAGCTAATAGTTTACTGAGATTAAAAATTTGTTTAATCCCATGACATAACAGTTTTTTTTTTTTTAGAGTTCTTTCTTTTATAGAGAGATCACTTGTAGTAATCCTGAATACCATCTAATCAACACTTCCATATTATCTAGCCACCAAGTTGGCATGAGTAACTAACTTTTTAAGTTCTGGTGTACCTAGGTTGAAGTATAAAAAAAAAAGGCTGAAGTTGACTAGTCAAATTGATTTCTCTTGCATTTATATACTTAACTGGATTGTTGATCAGAAAAATATATAGATACTTAACTGCACTGCATTTTTTTTCACTTTAAAATTGAGATGACACAACCATATCGCCTTTTGACAAAGTCAATACTTCTCAATTGTCATCCTAATAAAGAATCTAAATGTGAAAATATTAGCCTTCTATCTCAAGACACTAACCAATATTAACTTTCACCATTTTATATTTTTATTCACGCTAATTAAAATAATCGAGTGATAGCGCCTGCGAAGCAGGCACCCCTCCGCTAGTAACCAATTAATTCGTTTCTGGGTCTAAAATATATAGTGTCTGCTTTAGTTTCGGAACCTTGATATTTCTAATTTCTTCTCAGTTGGGGACCAGTTTGTACCCTGTTCCGACCTAGACTAGACCCGATCTGTTGACACCCTTAGTCCAAAAATTTCTTAGACCGTAATTTTCTCATTTGGTATAAGATTTTCCAAACCAAACCGGGCCGGATCATGAACACTTCTGTGAGGCTGTGACCTGTCCATCAAACTATCATACGGATCAATATGGGTCGATTAATCCATTCGGGTCAGCAGGATTGGGGGTTGGGTTGAGAGTACCCACCGGGTCGTCCCTGTCAGTCGGTTGCCGGTTGGGGTTCGAAATCGAGTTCGAACCTTTCCATCTTCACCACCGACGCCGCGTCTGTTCTATTCTTCGGTTCTTCCCCTACCTCAGACGCCT
The DNA here is from genome assembly GCF_000365185.1 of Nelumbo nucifera. The sequence goes on from NW_010729074.1 coordinate 5,347,573, forward strand.
GCACGCCGATATTGAACTCCCCCAAGTCGCCATATGCACTGTCAAATGTCCTAGAGAGGCCGTCACCATGAAGTTCGTCTAAGAATCATTCTCTGATACATGTAGAGACAGAACGAAAGCCTTTCTTGTCAATTAGGGTTGCGGCCTGTTAGACTTTAAAGGAGTCTCGAACACTACATGCAATTGATCCAGGTATATTTTCCTACTTTCTTTTTTTCCCCTTTTCTGCCTGTTAGAAAGCTTCAAAACAGGCAATTTTTCCATTGTTCATAGAACAGGATTAAGCTCTGGATAAGTACTTTCAACCTTCCCTTTGAAGTTTGAATTTTTCATGGGTTGCTCAGAATCAAAAAAGTTGAATTTTAGAAAATAATCACGGAGGCCTGCTAAGGATGCTTTCCATTGTTTCCGTTTGTGTATGCAACCATTGGCCCTGAATCATTAAAGCTATAGAAGGATATGATTCATTTCTGGAGCATATTTTTAGGGGAGCTGAAAAAGTACAGTTTCAGCAAAATATTTTGGTCCCTGTCATCCAGTAGGTGTAATCTCATAAAATAAAGCTTGAAGCATGACACCAGTCCCCCACAATTAAACAATCACCCTTGAACCTTGGTCATTTGCTTCAAAAATTAAGGAACGAGCCTTCTATTCACCACGCTCAAGTGTGATATCAGTTGTAAAATATATTATATATATTATTCATGTGACACACGGTCAAACTATTTGACCCGCAACCAGCAAGGGTTCCGGTTTTGTATCCGCTCCGAGTCTTACAATACTGCGGCAATCCATATTGGAAGCAATAACATATTAACATCTATCTAAGCTCCTGTTATTTCCAGGTATGAATCCCTATCTGTGACCCTTTTTTCCTTCTTCTGTGGTAAATAGAATCAAGGGATCACTGGGATTGCCTGGTCTTCACCAGAAATTAGAATTCCTGTTACACGAATTGTTTGGTATTCTTCCACCACCCTTGCCTCTTCTAGTTCATGAGACCATGACTGTTGCAAGTGTAAGGTTTCAAGGAAGACAGTTTAAAGTTACGGTGCATATGCACTGATACTGTTCAATGAAAACGTGAAACATACTTGAACCATTTACTGCAGAACATTCATGGGGATCATGAAGATATACATAGCCTTTTACATGTAAAAGCATGTATTAGCCTTGGTTCTAGAATCATTTTATCACTTTATACTGCAATAGCAATGGCTGGGGTTCATAATATATAATGCATGACAACAGACTGGACACATAAAAACTAAATGCTTTTTTTATGAAGGAATGATACAAATCCAGAAAAAGAGAACTTAATTGAATATCCGAGGAGATTTCAGTAAGACCCTAATTGTTTTTATAAAGAGAATTCTACTTCTAAATTTAAAAACAGAACCAACCTAGATGTCATTGATACTAATAATTCTTTTCCTAATCAATTTAAGCAAATTTTGTTAATCTCCTTTTCCCTTTACACCACTGCATGATACTCCTATTCTATCACCCTTCCATTGATTAAATGGCTTGAAAGTAGCCTAAGATCCCTTCTTGTAATATTCCTTTATTACTGGTAGAGTGGCTGGGGGAAAAATAATCAAATTGCTTCTCCCTTTCTTGGATATTTGATACTTTGCCCTTATCTCTTTGTCAGTTCAGGGTTTAATAGTTTCCAAGGAGAAGATCATGGACCAACCCCTATTAATAGAGGGCTTATGTAGCCTTATTAACCAAAAATTCCTTGGATTTTAGACTACAACATTTTTTCCCAGTGCCACCTGTAATGAAATAATAATATGGTTTTCCATATCACTTCATAAAACAAGTTTACCACTTAAATAGGTCCACTTTCAGTTGTTAAGGAGGAAAAAGGAAAAGAGAAACAAGGTCTCTTTCTCACTCTCTCTGATTGGTAAGAGGAAACAAGGTTTCACGATTTTAAGAAATGAGTTTATTGTTTTCTTAAAAAACTGGAAACGGCTCAAGGTTGATCAGGAAATTATGGTTATGATTAAGCTATCCTATTGTCTTATTGGATATTTATGAGTATCATGTGAATGGATGGTTCTCTGCTTTTAGACAACATAGTGACTAATAAAATCTCTGACCAAATAGGTGGCTATTGGAGTTCAGAGCAGGTACAATTATAGTTTAAGTTTAAATATCTATATGCAAATAAGTGGTTAGAGGAACTACAGGGATTTAAAGGTGAAGTTTTAACTTAAATTAAGGGAATTGAAAGTGAGACCGGCTATTGATTAGATGTGATAAATGATAAACCAAGGATTCCACAAACCAAGAGTGGACAAGAATTGGTCCAATTATATGGGTGGACTGAAAGAAAAAAAAAAATAGAATTTAGGGGATGAAGGGAAAAAAGATAAACAATGGTAAGATGGGTCAGGTCAGGTTGTATGGTGTATGGATGAACAGAGACAGGTAAACAAAAGGTTTTTGATGGGCTATTAAATGTCTTAATAAAATCCAGCTAAAAAGAATGGAGCCTAAAAGATAATACAAAGAAATAACTGTGACTAAAGAAAGCAAACCTAATAGCACTTATGATACCTGGATGTTGGTACAAGAGTGCCATATCATGTCAGATACTTAAATTTTTAATGTAAGTTTCTTATCCGATACTGTATGTGGCCATATACTTGCCATGTGCAGGTAAAGAATGGAACCAGTACATGATAAGTTCCAAATAAGCCATACCTAGAAAGGAAGCAATTCTTTAGAGCTTTGGAGCAGTTTTGGTTCTTTAGTTAATTTTTCATTAAAGGATGTGATGGATTGATGGTCAGGAAAACCACATCTAGACAATTGTCATTGGAAGAATCAAAGTTTCTTATATAGGAACTAAGAAACACCGTTTTATTAGGTTGATTTTGTGCTGTTACAATACTTGTGCATGAATGTATTCATAGAGGATGACAGAAAAAAGGGTGAAGGTCTGGATTCAGAGGAGGACAAAATCATTATTGATGAAACACATGAAGTAGAGGCTCAGTTGATTTGGACAATGGTGAATACAGAGGAGAGGTAGAGGTGAGAAAAACTTTTACTTTATTTTTTATTGGAGGGGGGGCGGTTGCAAGGCAAAAGTTTAAGGAGTTGGAAGAAAAATTCTGTGGGGCTTCAAAGGGCAAAGAGAAAATCAATTCAACTTCAATGAGTCTGAGGCTAGGATTAAAAGTGCTGTCAATCCAAGTAGTTTGAGGACATCCAAAGGTGCAAGGGATGGCTTTAAGAGGGTGGTAAGATAGCAGAAAGTCAGATATTTGAGAAGAATTTGGTCTTTGAACTAGAGAGGACAAATGCCAATGCTAAGGCTTCAAGGACCACTGAGATTAATCCTAATGCAGTAAGAAGATTCTGAAGTCAGAAAAAAAAATCAGACCGTACAAGTCTCAAAAGTCTTATTTGGGGTCAGGCTGAATAAGAAGGTAAAGAAGACAGAGAGGGAACAAGAGAAGGAAAGAGGAAGAAGAGCATTTGGATACAATTGTGTAGTAGTTTTCCCTTGTTGGACTCTCTGATCTTTGGGCAAAGGGGCTTGTTTTTAGTGGCTGAGGCTGAGTTTGGAAGGTTGGGTGGATAGGGAATTTGTTTTTGCAAGGTGTGGGTGAGTAACACACTGGGTGTATGTGGTGGTTTTTTGTTTCTTTCAGGTTTGGGAGTTCTGTTTTTGTTTCTTGGCTTTGGGGAGATTAATTTGAAGAATAGAGGAAGGATTGGGTTGAGGGTTTCTTTCTTAGTTTTTGGGCGTTTCCTTACCATCTGCATTGTAATCTTTTCTCTCTATTCTTAATAAAATTTCCTTTTTATTTACTTCCAAAAAAATTATGCATTTAGGTTGTAACTTTGCTGCTGTGCATGATTTTCATGCCATAAACTTTTAGGTTCTTAAAGTCAATCTTATCTTCTTATATACTATGTTTATGATCCTTATAGACATGTTCCAAGAGATCAATATTTAATTAATCTATTTATAGCTTTCCTGTGATATTTTATTCTTTTGTATTTATTATAAATGAGTCTTATTTTGATAATGAGATTCTATTATTCTAATGACTTCTCAGCCTTTATGTTCCTTTTAACTGCAACTCATGGAAGAAGACAAGAAGGATAATCAACAAGAAAGTTCATTTGGAGAAATAAGTGGTGGCAAAGATACAGGTAATAATTCCAACTCCTCATTTTATGTACAATATCTTGTTGTACATCTCTGTGACAAGGGCACTGTATTTCGAGGTCACAAGATTGTTTTCTCCTTTGTACTTATCTTCAATCTCTCTGTTACTATATATATATTTTTTCTGGTTTTTCTTTTAATTTTATCTATCTCTCATTAGACAAATTGAAAATCAATGTTACTATATTTGTTCTGTACCTCTATGTACTGTACTTATTGCCTTAATTAATGAAATCTTTGAGTTATTGATAAAAAAGTTGCAAATCAAGCACATCTCCCTACAATAACCTTTAATTGTGATCTGGAGAAAATGTTGCAAAAAAAAAAAATGCACACAATCCATTATACTAAATGTTGGCCTTCAGTCTCTGTTGCAGAAGATCTTGTTAAGGAGAGGAGTTCAGATCAAAGAGAGGCTCTGTCAGGGGAGCCTTCTTGTGTTATTTGTGGCCGCTATGGTGAATATATATGTGATGAGACTGATGATGACATTTGCAGCATGGAATGCAAACAGGTTCTGCTTCTTAGGCTTGCTAAATCCCAGAAGCCATTAGATCGTCCACCTGCTGTGAGGTTACCCACTACTGATGAATGCTTTTATGTTAGAGATGGTGTTAATGAGACAGAGTATCAATGTTTATCTGGCTATCAGATTGAATCACTAAGAAGGAAAATTGAGATCAAAGTGAAGGGAGAGTCTGTTCCACCACCCATCTTGTCATTCTCTTCTTGCAATCTCCCGGAGAAGATCCAACATAATTTAGAACTTGCAGGATATGAAATACCCACACCTGTTCAAATGCAAGCAATTCCAGCTGCTTTAATTGGAAAAAATTTGCTTGTTTCAGCAGATACAGGCTCTGGAAAAACAGCTTCCTTTTTGGTTCCTATCATCTCTCGCTGTGCAAATTTTCGTCTCAAGTACCCCTCAGACCGGAAAAGGCCCTTAGCAATGGTTATGGAACCAACTAGAGAGCTTTGTGTGCAAGTGGAAGAACAAGCAAAGCTTCTTGGAAAGGGTCTGCCCTTTAAAACTGCCCTAGTAGTTGGTGGTGATGCCATGGCTAAACAAATCTACCGCATCCAGCAAGGGGTGGAATTGATTGTTGGAACTCCTGGTAGGCTTATAGATCTTTTAACAAAGCATGACATTGAACTGGATGAGGTTTCAGTTCTGGTTTTGGATGAGGTGGACTGTATGCTTCAAAGGGGCTTCCGGGATCAGGTAATGCAGGTTTTTCAGGCACTTACACAACCCCAGGTACTAATGTACTCTGCAACAATCCCTCCAGAGGTAGAGAAGATGGCCAACTCGATTGCAAAAGATCTGGTCTTTGTCTCTGCTGGAAAGCCAAACAGACCAAATGAATCTGTGAAGCAGGTAGTCATCTGGGTGGAGTCAAAACAGAAAAAGCAAAAGCTCTTTGACATATTGATGAGTAAGCAGCATTTTATGCCACCTGTTGTTGTTTTTGTGGCTTCAAGGCTGGGGGCTGATCTCCTGTCTGAAGCAATCACGGTAACTACTGGGATTAGAGCTCTATCAATCCATGGTGAGAAGCCAATGAAGGAGAGAAGGGAGACCCTGAAGTTGTTCTTGACAGGCGAGGTGTCCGTGATTGTTGCAACGGGTGTTCTGGGACGAGGAGTTGATCTCTTGAGAGTCAAGCAGGTTATTGTGTTTGACATGCCAAATTCAATGAAGGAGTATGTACATCAGATAGGAAGGTCATCCAGATTGGGAGAGGAGGGGACAGCAATTGTGTTTGTTAATGAGGAAAACAAAAATTTGTTCAGGGAGTTGGTTGAGGTTCTGCGATCATCTGGAGCTGCAGTTCCTCGAGAACTTGCTAATTCACGGTATACCATGGCTTCTTATTCTGCTGGCAGAGCCCTGAAGAAAAGGAAGCATGGTTAAGTGTCATCCACTCTTTGTTCACTAACTTGTCATTCCCAGTAGTGTCAAGTACAGTTTGTGATGACAGTGATTTGTGGGCAATGAGAAGCTCAGACAAGAGTATACTGAAAAGCTATTGCACCATCTTAATGGTTGAGATGTGAAGTATACCTTTTCAATGGAAGTACAAATATATGGCATTGGGACCAAATGCTATTTGCAATGTCTTGGGGTGAGAAGATCAGCTTTGTCAGGGACCTCCATCAAGTTACACCAGAAAGCCAACAGCCCGTGTCAATAATTGAAGCTTCATTGATTGTCTAGCACGAGAAATATACATTATTTTGTGGTTACTGCCACCCTTTCTGGCACAGCCTTTGACTAAAGGTGTTTTTGTTTGCATTGCACCGATCTCTGAAGTCTGAAAAAAATTTAACTTCTCCAAGGTGGGTTATTCTTGATAATTAATATTCTGAATAAAACCACTGAAGATGGAGTATTCTTAAGTTACAGCCCTGTATTGAAGGTTTATTTTCAGTTTGAGTGGTGTACCTTTTCTCAGTTTGTCAACTTGACAAACAAAGTTCTTGTATTGTACCTCTTTTTCAGTTTAATGAAAATTTTTCTACTGATATTTCAAAAAAAAAAAAAAAACACTGAAGATGGAAAATGCCTCTTAGTGACTCAATGACCTGCTTATCTCTAAACACGGACAGCGATTCTTTAGATACTGTTTTTTCCAAAAATAACCTCACATGATTTGAATTTTTAAACCTTTTCTCCTATTTATTTTTGTTCCATCAAAATCCTCCTCTTCACAAATGGCAGGCAGCATCCATTGGATTGGATGTTTTTTTGTTCAGCCTCTTCCCAAGTACAGGCACCACAGCTACCACCATGACTTCAACATTTCTTCTTTTCAAACTCTTCTTTTTCTGAGCATTCTAGGTTTCTGTTGGACTTTTGTTGAAGCAAGTGTATGCTTCTTCTTAAGAGTTTTTCATCCTTCTTCAGTTTTCTTTTCTTAGAAATCTGCTATAGTTATTTGTAGCTTTATCTTCTTGAGACTGTTATGATCAGTTTTGGGTTGTTTTATCTGAAGGTACTTTGCCTTTTATATGCTTTCTTTCTATTTTCTGCTACATAATTGTAAAATCTTATGTCTCTCTTGCGGGTGTCCTAACATTGGTTGTTGCACCTCATACATATCCTTAACCAGGTCCACATACCTTTTTGAAACTCCTTTATTTTCTAAAACCCACCTTATTATCTAGCATATGCTTTCTCTAGATCAATGAATACCATATGAAGATCTCTCTTCTTCATATGAAGATCAAACCTGAGTAGATTCTCCATACAAAATCTGCAATTGAGCACCTGCTGAATACATGAGGGCATTTTTTTTATCAGAAGAAAATATGTTCATTTATTATATTCAATTAGAGGGTTAAATAATACAGCGTGATGACAAGAAAGTCATCCCCAATTTTCAAGCCTCCATTACATAGAAGCCCAAAACAGTTGCTGCATCATAACCCAGCTAACCCATTTGCACTTCTTCTAACCCATTTAAATTCTGCCTCTATGTCCCTAACAATCTGTTATATTTCCCATATCACATGTTTGAGAGTCCAGGGAGTACATTTTTTGTAGTTTGTCCATGAGATAACTATTTTTGAGTCCCCTTCCACCTCAACCCGTCTGAAACTCAGCTGCTTTGCTAACCGGAGTCCTTGTAGTAGTGCCAACAGTTAAGCCTTCAAGGAATTTCCTATACCAATTGGCTTTCCAAACCACCCAACGAATTGCTGGTTTAGTGGCTCTCTAGAGCAACTTCCCTCTTTTCTTTGATTGCCACAAGAAGTTAACAATCCCACGACATCTTGGGGGGGATCCCACCTGCACCCAAAAGGAGAACAGAAAGACTCCCAAATTCGATGCACAAAGGGATAGGAGATTAATAAATGAAATAGAACCTTACCATTGCACCTACACAAGAAACACCAGTAAGGAGAAAGGTAGGCATAAGGCCTTCTTCTCTGTAGCATGTCACAAGTATTTACCTTGCCAAGGAAAATTCCCAGCAAAAAGCTTGGATTGTAGGTGGGATAGGCTTACACCAAATTCCATTCATCAGGAAGTTCACCCCTTGAGGGTTTGGCAATGCAAGGATTTTAAAAAAGGAGGAACAAGTGAAGAGACTATCTGGTGAAGCTGTTCAAATTCTAGAGTCCTCAAGGGAAGAGTCTAGGAACACTTGCCCTAAAGAGTCAAGTGGATGGACCAAGAAAGGGTATTCAAAGTTCCTTAACCCTCATCTAAAGCCCAATTCTCAATTTAAGCTAGTTGGGGAGGGTGTTACCAGTCTAGACACAGTTTCACCCTTGAAAGTAGAAAGAGTAAAGAGTTCTGGATATTGGTCTTTGAGTGGAGTCTCCCTAACCACAAGTCTTCCCAGAACCGTATTTTATCACCCCTTCCCACATCGAACTTGATGGAATTAAGAAAGATTGGGTGACTTCGTGAATAGCTTTTCAAGGAGAAGTTGAAGAGGAATGAATAACAAGTTTTGGCATCCCAGCCATTGCTTTCCAGCAAATGAATCCTTTCTATAACCTTGTGCCATAGCATGTCTCTTTCAAAAGGGAATCGCCATAACCACTTACCTAGTAGAACAGTACTTGTAAAGGCAATGTTTCCCAGCCCAGGCCCCCTTTTCTCCTTAGATTTGCTAACTTGTTCCCATTTTACTAGGTGGTCCTTTTCTTCACCTAGTTCCTAGTAGGGGTGAGTAAAAAAAAAAAAAAAAAACCGAAAAACCGAACCGACCAAAACCGAATTGGTCGTTCAGTTTCGGTTTGGTATTTTTAAAAAACCGAAGGTACCGATTCAGTTTCGGTTAACCAATACAGAAAACTGGCGGTTAACCGAACCCATCGGTATACATATATTTCTATATATTTTATATATATTATAAATTAATAAATATGCATTATATATATAAATATATATTTATAATATATGATTTATTATTTATTATTTAAAATATAATATTTTATATATTTATAATTTTTTATTATATTTTTATAATATATATTGTAAAAATTAAAAAACCAAAAAACTGACAAACTAAGGTAACGGTTAACCGAACCAGTCAACCGATAGGTTTCGGTTACTGGTTTTCCAAAAACCAGTATTATCGATTCGGTTACAAAATATGCCTCATGGTTCGGTTAACCGAACCGTGAGCACCCCTAGTTCCCAGAGGAAGTCCCTCATGTATTTCTCAAGTTGCCCTACTATCCTAGTTGGGATATTGGAAGTGGATAGGAGGTGGGAAGGTCAGCCATTGTGGCTCTAATCAATGCGATTCTTCAGCCCAAAGAGATGTAGTTCTGTTTCCAAAGGTCTAGTTTCCTAGAAAACCTCTCCACTACTGGCTTCTAAAATCCGTCGGTCCTAGGGTTCCCTCCCAAAGGCAAGCCTAAGTAAGTCATAAGCCATTTTCTAACCTCACATCTCAATAGATCAGCAAACCTCAGAAGCTCCCTCTCTTCCAATCAAGGTTCTAAATATCGAAATGTATCAGGGCGTATCGGCCGATACGTATCATATCGGTAACCCTTTGATACACCCCTATAGTGGGTGCTTTGGGGTCTAACCTGGTTCAAGGGGTAGATGGACCTTAAACCGACCCCCCCCTGAACCAGTTTGAAAAGAAAAAAAAACTAAAAAAAAAAGTAAAGGCACAGCTTGATATAGTCCGATACACCCCAACTGGCATATCGACCTGTATCAATATTTAGAACCTTGCTTCCAAGTTGATTCCTACATTTCCACTTTCACTCCAGTTAATCCTTAATCCACTCAGGCCCACATGGTTATCAATCAAATGCTTCAAGTTTCTCATCAATTCTAGATTAACATTTTTTTTTTATCAATAACAGCACTTTTGTTAAAATAGATATGTAAGATACAACCAGAATGGAGGGGTAAAATGTCTTAACCCTCCCTTTCAAACCCGAAAAAACATATTACAGAATAGCCCAAAACAAATTAGATCTTCGCACCCCCTGTTTAGCCATGGAATTGGTACTCCTCTTCGCCCATTGAAACCTTGTAGTCATGTTTTGAGTTAGTTGCTTGATTTTCTTTCATTCATTCGAGAACTTCCACATGCTGGACTCTTCCCTCTGCAACCATCTAACAGTCAGTTGGGAATCTCCTTCCACCAGCAACTTGCTAATATTCAGCTGCTTAGCCCTTTTAACTCCTACAACTTCCAGGATTTCAGCTCCAAAGAATACCCCCAGCCTATAGGTCCTGAGAACGTAGCAATAATTCGCCCTTCTTCGTTCCTGAAAATACCACCTATGCTTGAAGGGCCTGGATTTCCTTCACTACTACCATCAAAATTCAATTTGATGAAACCCAAGTCTGGTGGAGTCCAAACAGGTCTGATATCACTAGACATAGGAGCTGACCGAGCCACTTCCCAGTTTCTAATGATGTCTCCTACTGAATAGGCTTCAAAAAGCTTTAAAGACTTGACCCAGTGGGCCACCCTGACATATACAAGTTCTATGAGGGCTTCCCTGTTTTTTTCTTTTTCATGAAATAATCTTTGATGTCTTTCTTCCCAGACCGTCCAGCAAACAGCAGCTCTAGCACATCTCCACAAGATTTTACCTCTCTTCTTTAGACCCCTCACTGGAGTGGAGCTGAACAAGCTTTGCACACTTGAAGGGGAGGGCCACCTGCAACCAAATAAAGAAAAGAACCAGCACCAAATATCTGAAACAAAAGGGCAAGAGACAAGCAAGTGATAGCAGCTTTCACCATTCTTCTTGCATAAGATTCACCAGTGTGGGGATAAACACCAATTAGGCCTTTTCTTTTGAAGTAGGTCACAAGTGTTACACATTTCTAGGATTGCTTCCCAGGAAAAAGCACCTACCCTAGGAGGGATGGGGCTACCCCAAACTTCCCGGACTAGAAAAGGAGGCCCAGGTACCGGACTAGACTGTGTCAATGCTTTGAAGAAGGAAGAACAGGAGAAGATACCCGAGGAAACAAGAGACCACACATGCACCCATGTGTGGAGATTAGACCAGGTGAAACTGTTATGTGAAAGATTCAATTCCTTTAGCTCAAAAGCATTAATGAACTCATTGAACTTCCTCATGCCGGTAGTGCTCCTTTGTCTCACCTTGTTGCTCTCTTCAATGAACCTTATCACATTGAAATCCCATCCCACACACCATGGCCCCTCCTATAGACCTCTAATATCTCCCAGTTCCTCCCAAAGCTCCTTCCTTTGTTTGTAATCATTGAGACCATAAACATTGGTAAGGACCTACTCAAACCTATCTGACAACTGCTTAAATTTGACAGAAATTGAGAACCTTCCCACTAATTTTTCCACTTCATCCTTCCACAAAGTAATTAACCTTTCAGATGAGCCCCTACCCACCTCAATCCGTTCACTCTCCACACACTTCTAGCCCACCTTTTGTCAAATATCATAAGTTTAGATTCCTGAATTAAAACATTGTCTGGATTTTCTTTCTTTAAAACCTCCTTTATTAAAGTTCTTTTCCTTACACCCCCCAATCCTCTCACATTCCAGCTTACAATCTTCATTCCTTCCACAGCTCTGCCCAGCCCCACTCCCTTTCCTTCTAGTAACCTCCTTTTCTTCCCCTCCCTTTCCTCACTCTAGCCTCTTTGCCCACATCCATTTCCAACTTCAATTTCTCAGCTTCACCTAGCCTTCTCTTCCTCCTATTCCCACCATCTTTTTCAGCCCATAAATACCCTTTCAGCTCGAGGTCTCTCACCTTACAACCTAACTTTTCTAGATATTCAGCTAATGACTCCACTCTCGTGATAAACTTCTTGTGATACCCTTTCAGCTCGTTTAGGTCTCTCACCTTACAACAAGAAGTTGGCTTAAGAGCTAATAGAATGTTATTCTGTGCAGATTTTATTTGTTAAGACGTAGATTTTTTTTCTTTTTTCTTTTTTGCAATGCAATTTTATTTGCACTGATGTAAAAATATGAGAGTGCATATGATTTGAGTGCAAATTATGATTTATTTCTGTTTCAGATTTTGCCTCATCTTATCTGTTTACATTCATGTCATTGAGTTGATTCAAATTTTTTCATTCATGAATTTGAAGCTAGGCAGTTTGAGTTCACCCATCAGTTTTCCAACTTCTGTGTCTATTTGTGCATCCTTGTGTTACCATTGTTATAGACCATTCTTTGTTGGCTTTTGAGGGTGAATGATGCAGATTGTGTTAATGAATACTTCCAAGATGGGGGAAACAAAACTCACCAGACAATCACATCTACAAGGACTACAAGGCAGTTTTGGACTCCAAATCCACTGAAGAAACCCTGGTAATTAATCTTTCTCACTATTGTCTGGTTTTAATTACCATTTCAATTGAACAATGCCTAAAACCAAGGTGCTACATAATCGAGCATGCCCAGGACAAAAAACCATGTGTATGAACATGAAAGAGATTCTTCTTCATATGAAGAGTTACAAAGACGATGTCTCAGAGAAGGTTGAAATGCTGATGAAAAGAAGCATTCTCATTTGAGCAATATCAAGGGAAGTGACCGAGTTTACAAAATAGAAGTTCATAAATCAGGGACTGCCAATGTAATTGCATCTCACGCGAGAGAAATTCAATGGTGTGAGTAGATTGAGAATCTTCCTGTGACTGTGATTGAACTGTAGTGTTCGCATGTAAACATGCAGCGTAGCTCGAACGTGTGACGTCTTTGCACTATCCAGCGATCTACAGGTAAAATGGGATATTTCACTGCATGCGTGACATGTGCCACTAACTGCAATCATCCTGCTAACATTTTTTGTCCTTTCATCTCTCTTCTTCTGTTCTTATCTAATGGATGAATGACGCTTGGATCAAGTGGAAAGAAAGAAAGAAATAAGTTATTGAAAAGACAAAGTAAAAAGCTTCTAAAACTAAAATAAGCCTGGATCTCAGTCTCTCCAAAAATCGAACCCTCTTGATCTGGAACTCTCAAGCCCTCTCTCTCTCTCTCTCAAGCCCACTTCCTCCGTCATTTCTAACCTTCCTCAAGCCCATTTCGTCACCCTTGTTTGCCATTAGAGATCTAGCCTTATATTTACAGGCTTTGGTTTTTGGATTAGAGGCTTTTTTCTCCCTCTTGACGCTTTGATTTTTGTTGTTGCAGGCCTTGAACCGTTGGAAGTTCCGTTCAACATCAACATTGGAAGTTTATTTCAGTGTCTTGCTGAGTTGGTCGGAGTGGTTTTAGTCGGGTCAATTGGATTTGTCCTTTCTTTTTTATTTTTGTAGCAACATCAATGATGGTTGGTGTTGTTGACTTGCAGGTTTGAGGTTTGTGCGTTTTTATTCAATGAGGGGTTTGGTTAGATGTGCCTTGGGAGGATTTTAATTATGATGGTCTTGTTGGCTGTACGAGTGGTGAGACCATGCATGGGAGGATTGAGCTTTTCCCTTTCTATCATGTTCATCTTGTTTTTTCTTTGTTCTCTTGGGTTGCTTATTAGTAGTAGTCAAACCCTGCCCACCATGCACCCATCCACTCCTTTTCTCTCCTCACTAGACGCTACCAAAGCTACCTTCCTCTCCTTTTCATTTCTATATTTTCACCACATCAAATCTGTTCTGGTCTTGCAGCAATATGTTCAAGTTCTTCATCTTAACCAGCAACCATGCAATCAAGAATTAGAGAGTACATAGGTGTACGTTTGGCGTTGGAACAATGCCGGAGGCCTACTGGATAATCTTTGACAATGGAAAAAACACATTTAGTGATGCAAAATGTCGTGATGAATTTCTTTTTCTCTTAAATAGAATTTTCAAGATTTATTCTCTTAAATAGAATTTCTTTTAAGATTTTTATTACAAACAAACTCCCAACTTGTCATTTTTTTTCGTATTGAATACTTTTCAGACCAATCTCTCTTTCAAGCATCAACCATCAATACTCTACACCTCTCTATCTCCTCTTTTTTTAGGTATACTTTCTCTCCCCCTCTCAATTAAAATTAATTAATTATTTATTTATTTATTTTATACAATTAAGTTAAAATAAATAGTTAGTTAAATCACTTAGGTGATGTTTGGTACCATTACGTTTATTCAGTAAATGTTTATTGATGGTGCCACATAGGCGCCATTTCAACATTTTCTCTTTCTTGCTCTTTTGCATACATTGAAAATGTAAAAAGTGAACTTTGGTTTATGTGCATGCCAGCCATTTGTAGAAGTTATTTTTTGAAGCTTCCACAAACGGCCAGGCATTTATTCATTGTTACGCTGAAGTGGCGCCCAGTTGTTATAAACGGTTGCAATTATTGCATTTCTCAGTTTTACCAGCATATAAAGTACAAACATTTATTTAATAAACATAAATGGTACCAAACACATAATCAACTAAATTTAGATTAATTAATTTATTAGTATTAATGTAATTATTTAAATTAAATTAGTTACTTTAACATATTTCTAAGACATAAAGAATGGGGGAGAGAAGGACAGAGACGGTTTTCTATGGACCCGAAATCATAAAAGAGGGAGGGGTCTCTCTTTATTTCTCCTAGCTACTTCCCTTAAGATTTGGGGTAAAGGGTTCAGTACACTCCCCCTCTCATTTTGTTAAAAGATTGATACATATAATTTAATGCTTCACCAAATGTTGCAAGCATTATCTTATTTATAGATAATTTTATATTATAAATATATAGTGATATTTATATGATTTACTTGTGCTTACTTATTAACTATTAAACATAATTAATTGACTTATTATAATTACATCAAATGAAATTACTAATTTTTTTTCTCTCACCTTTTTTAAACACAGTTTTTGTTTTATCATTTTATTGAACTTACTTGCACAATTCCACTAGCCCCTGCAACGCAGGGGGCCCTCCGCTAGTTTTCTTTAAAGCAACAAGCTCTACCAGAGAATATAAATTCAGGAATATACCTATCCCTACATTTAACCACATGGAGAAGTTCAAAACAATGGGATTGCATCAGGTGAGTTAATCCAAAGCTCTACCAGATTGCATGTTAAGAACACCCTGTTAAATCAACTCAACAGAACCTTATCCTAATTCCCAATTATATACTGTTGGGTGGCAGCACTGCTTAGATTATATGTTCATGGTCATGAATCTATCCTATGTATTTCCATGTATGTTTTAGGTACACGTGTTCTTGATTCTTGAGCTCTTCTCAACATTCTTTTTCTTTTGCTTCAGCTCTCTTTGTCATCTCTATATAAGAGGCTGGGATGTTTTTTTTTTTTTTAGTACTTGGCACTGAAGGCTCTGGTTCAATTGATCTTGTCAAGATATTTCTATAACAATGTTGAGATGGTCTAAGAGAAATCAGATACTCTGAACCTGTATTTGCTTTGGGATAGATAGTCAGGGTAGCTGATGTTTTCGTGTTTATCCGACTTTTGATCAGGTGGCAAAATTTCTTGAACCTTTACATCTTGGCTGATTGATTTACAGGTACTTTCATGAATTTTTCTTCTTGTAATGCCACTGTTCCTTAAATGATGTCCATCAGTTAGCCCTGGAGAATTAAAGTTCCCCCTAGATTCAAGTTGTCTTTATGAAGGGTTTTAAGAAACTTTGTAGGTAGAAAACGTCCTTTATTTAGGAAAGGCATTATTCAAAATACGTGGTGCAGTCTCTGTGAGGGCCTAATCCAGGAAGAATCTGTGAACCATCTCTGCTAGTTCTGTCCTTTTACGAACAATGTTTTATTTGCTTCTCCTTGGTGTATCCAGATTCAGGAGGATGAGAAATCCTCCCTGCTCGATTTAATCCTCCCAGCTGTTGATGATTTTCCTGTGGTTTCTCAGAGGCTTGCCTCTTTAACCTTGTTGGGAATGGGTTTTTATTATATACTGAATGTTTGGAATTCTGTTATATTTCAGGAATCTGCTACCTATGTTTTAAACATCATTTCAAATATTTTTAATGGGGTGATAGAGGAAGGTGCTGAAAAGAAAACTGTATTAACAATTTTGGTAATTTAAATGCAGGTATAAGGTGCTGAAATTTAACTGCGATGGAGGGATTAAAATAGAGCAGACCATCTAATTGCTCATAAACAAAAAGTTTTCAAATTGAATTGGTTTGGCTCGTTAAACCACAAGTTGGATACAAGACAATACATTACCTTACTCTGGAAAAAGAATCCAAGTTAGTTATCCTCTATGTAATTATTGACAATCTTTGTACTGTTTTATGGTGAAAACTTAGCTTTGGTTATAAAAATGAAATTTCTCTTACATGAAATTTCATACCCACCAACATCTTTTACACACTTGGCCAAATCATCAGTCTATAGTCTTTATCCATCCTAGGGCATGTAACTTGTCAGATGTGGAGTAGATCTATAGTTTATATTATTTATTTATGTGTGTATAGATTTATCCTATATACATTATTTAATCGGATCATATGCTGATCCGATTAATAAATGGATGCAATACTTAAAAGTCCATGATCAATTTAGGATCATCCGAATCTAAAATAATCGGATCCGATTTTGGATCCGGTCTTGGGTTTTGGAAGACATGTTTGATCCATTTTAACATGATCCAAATTAAATCGGCCCTATTACTCAAAAGGAAAAATTTATGATGCGGAAAAGATATGGTATGAAAAGAGTTTTGACCAAATTAGACCTGGCAATTGGGTTGGATGGTTCAGGTTGGGCCAAGATACTTTAGTTGATTTCAGGTTGGGTCGGTAAATGTTAGACCCTAACCCTAAATGTTCGGGTTAGGGTTAATCCATGGGTCATCCCTAAAATAACTGAAATTAAAAAAAAAAAAACATGAAAGGAAACAACCTTAAGATTTCAAAAAATAAAATAAAAACCTAAACATTTAACAATTTAAAGAGTAAATAAATTGTAAAGATTAAAACGTGAAAACTTCTAACAAATACATAGTCTCAATTAGATTTGGCAATCGAATCAGTGGGTTGACCTATGACCCAACTCAACCCAACTTAATTTTTCCGGGTTGAATTGGGTCGGATCATTCTCAAATTCATGTAGTTAAATATGAGACCTTAACCCTATTTTTTCGAATTGGGTTGGGTTGGATCATATTTTTGCCAAATCTACTCAAAATTCATCGTCACGGGTCATGTCTGGGTATAAACCCCACCCATTTTAGATTTGCTAGTTTCTATCACATCAAAATTCATTGTCACAATCAAATGAAGACTTGAGCAAATATGTGAACATGATAATACATAAATAGAATATTTATATAGATATTAAGCATCTGAATAGGTTTCACAACCAAACTCGTATCAAATATTTAGGCGGACAAAGATCCATGAAAGCAAATCCATATCTGACCTGTTTCATATTCAGAGAATGTTCAAAGTAATGGTGTGTGGTAGAAAGATAATACACTTGGATGCATTGGGGAAATTCTTACAAATATGTCAACAACAACAGATTAAAGTTAGAATAAAAATGTACACTAAACAATGTATGGGCCTTCCAATATAGCAAAAGTTCACTATAAGATACATTAAATTGTTGTTGTACAAATGAGTTTAAAGTCCAATTGTGATGCATTCATTAATATTTCTTCATGTTAAAACAAGATTTCAACCAATTATGTTTTCATTGACTCGCATTTCACGAGGTATGCTTGTTATCAAGACTTTAACAGCCTTAAAGATGTTGGTCGTGATGTGTTGTTTTATCACTGGTTCACATTTTTTGTTACGGCATTATCATGTCAATATTTTGAACTTTACTTTGAATTGTATATTCAAGTCATTTTAAGGGGTGTTGGCTAAGTTTGATTTATGTTGGTTTTTTAGATTGTCAGTAAGTAATTTTGTTGTTCTAAAAAAACAAAATCAATTATATTGCCAAACACCCCCTTACTAGTCCAAGCACACGAAACTTTGGTACAAGGAAGGTCATATTCCTCTTCAACCTTCTCCACTTTTTTTTTTTAAATAATAAATTAAATATGAGGCTATTTAAGTTAGAAAAAACTGAATATCATCTAGTGCATCGCCCGGATCTCTTCTAGTCTATTACTATATTCTAAAAGGCAGTTGTCCGTATCAGACTACTCTCTCTTGCTTTCATACTCCCTTAAAAATTTGTGATTTTTTTTTTCACATGGGGGCTACTCACAACCGATTCAATTTCCTTTTTTATTAAAAAACCAGTAATCAAGCACCTGTAAAAATAGTCATAGCTCAAAACCTTGGATAGCCAAATCCTTTACAAAAAAAAGAGTTCGCTTTTGCCTTGAATCACTCAACTTCCATTGTGTTTGCACCGAGCCCATCCCCACTAATTGCCGAGTCACCCAACCTCCCGCACTCCATCCCAAAGTGAAGGCCACTTGTCCACCCAACCCAGATGCCCATCCTGTGGCTTTATTGGTGCACATTGACCTAGCTCATGCTGTCTGCCACTGATTACACTAAGCCACATCATCCAAAGGTCTACGACAATCAAAGATTCTGCTAGCCAATAGACTACTTTCCACCATCCTACTTGAAATTAGTTCATGTGACTCGAGCCATTATCAAACAATGAAGTATCACATGGGTTTTGGTTGTTGGTTTATTGGTTGCAAATGAATTTATAAAATGAAATCATAATAGGGCATTGACTATGACAAAACCATCTATGCACTATTTGTTTCATGTCGGGTCTTACTCAAACTCGGTAACTTGGTCATACATACACCCCACTTGACACTGCAAACTCTTTTTGGATGAAGTTGTCTACACCAAGCACGCGAGAATTTTTCTTTTTATTCATGTTCTAACGCTATCCTGTCTGGTTTGTCTTAGGCACCATCAGCTTAACTAGTAAACTAAATGGAGTGGGGCTTGGATAATTGGGTTTGAAATTGCCACGTTTAGATGATAAGCTGTTCTTTTTTTTTTTTTTCGGTGGAAAGCATTCAACAGAAACTAAAAATATCCTAACATACAAAGCACATATAAAAAAAGGCAGAAAGACAACAATAGAACACCACCAGCCACACAGCTACTTTCTTTTCTTTTTTTTTCTGATAAGCAAATGTAGTATATTCTTAATGTCTATTACTAAATATACATAGCAAGTGGGTATTATGTACTGTGGATATTCCGTAGATTGTTTAGTTCTGAAACACAACAAACCCATTAGATGTTCTTTTAGGGTGTGGCATGTTTTGAAACACAAAATAACCAAGCATTGATGCACACCACAGTAAATTGACAAACCAAAGACAATTTTGTAATAAGCTTAGATTTAATTCAAAATCAACTTGATGTTATTTAACATTAGAAAAGGTCTGATTCCTTAAGATGGTTGATCCTTGAATTGGGTCCAAATGTGGTATCTTTTGCTGGTAAAGATATCTGATGAGTGGTCCAACCATTTTAAGTGGAAGGGTAGCTACCTTGGGTTTTAAAACAAAAATATCTTGAAAGAGGATCTAAAGAACATGCTCATGACTGTTGGGTTAGATCTTAACACAAGAGAAATCTCAAAGGCACAAGAGGGATATCTCACTCATTGTGGATATCAACTCCCCCAGGAGAGCCTAAGGGCCTGAGGTCCAACTGAGATGTCGGAAAGTACCTCAACTCCCTAAATGCAGGCCAACCAATTTTTTTATGTTCATGTCCATTTTAGCATGGATTTTACAACCTAAGGTAGTAGTAATACTACACAGGGTGCCATTCCATGATTCTATCTTAGGTAAGGTGCTTACTAATCCAAGTCCTGTTTGAGTGGCATCCAAAATGTGCTAGTCTGACTGAACCAGTTTTGTGAAGAATCAGATGAAATCCAAGCCATTACACAGTTTCAAAATATCACAACGCGCTCTATTAGGATTTTTGGACATTTTAAAAGTTTTAATCATTAATGTCTTTTTTTTTTATACTAATCACTGCCTGACATCCTTTTACTCTTTTAAACGAAGAGTACAATATCAAACCAATAACTCTTCTCTTTAATAATAGCAAGATTCAAAACTGCGCCACCGCTGGAACAATTCATCCAGCGCACCAACTGGACTACCCCTCAGTTGGTTAATCATTAATGCCTCGTACTATATCCACTGTGAACTTCTGAAAAAACAGAAGAGTTCCACTCGTTCAAAACTTTTGATAATCAAGAATTCTGTAACGAGAGTACCATTACTTTGAAAATCGGATTGGACCGGAAAACCGGGAATCAGTCACCTGACCGGTTCCGTTTTACTCCAAAACCGCTTTTTCCTTAAAACGGTTGATTTTGGTCAGTAAACCGCTGAATCGGCCGGTTAACCATTCAAACGATTTTGACCGTTTTACAATTTTTTAAATCGGACCGTTCGAACCAGTAACCAGACCCCTGACCGATTCGTTTTTAAAAACCATGCTTTGAACCTTGGTCATACATGAACATCACCCTTGTAGACTGCTCTCACCTTCTAGGATAACTGGGTTATAGACCTCACTCTTGTCGAGTACTTGTGCTTGGGTCTGGGATGAAAAACTTCTGTGCTGTATATATAGCTCAATCACTCCCCAGTCCCTAGGGCCTTGAATGGGATAGTTTACTGAGGCATCTCAACAATATAACATTTGACAATCAGCCAACCTCCCAACACTCAACAGTAGCAATCACTAAGTTATTGCTAAAGCCATACATCTCACCAGACAACTTGGAACTCCAGGTTATGGCCCACTCCAAGATATGCAACAACATGTGGGGTTCATTGAGGAAATGGGCATCAGGTTAATCGTACAAAACACCAATTTTAATGGTGCCTCTAAGTTGGAAAAAATTTGGTTTGCGATTGAAAAGTTTGTTGAAGCTCAGTGCAGCTCCTGTACGTGGGTCTCAACACTGTTGCAGAGATTTCAACATAGAACAAATCGTCAAAAATTGACCTACAGAGTACAGACCCAACATAATTCCCTTGACCCATCAAAAGTTCCAGCTAGTAGGTTTGCTGGAACGCAGTATACAGGCCATCCATGGGAAACCTGCTTCAAGTACCTGATCGAAAATCACAGATGGAATTATTTATGAATTTCACCAATCGTGGGAATTAACATATGAGATCATGCAAGAACATGCAATTACATTGTTGATAAGGTCGCATACAAGATAACTGTATGCCCTCAGACACATCCGAGGGAATACCAGAATAAATGTAAAAAATAGAAGGGGGAAAGATATGGAGCAAAAGATCCTTTTTTTCTTTTTTTTTTTATTTCAACACTGGTGAATTAGCCTCAGAGATTTGCTAGTTGATAATTAGTCTTGGTCATTAGGAAGTCTAGATCAACGGAATCAATTAAAATAATGTTCAGAGGTGCTTGCCTATTTCTAATAGCAAGATAAAGATGACAGATACTGATTTAGGAGGGAGACTTAAGCCTATGTTTGGTTTGAAGGAAAAAGTAGGGAAAGGAAAGAAAGGAAGGGAAACCTTTACAAATCTTGTATAGGTTTGTCTGCATTTCCCTTCCTTTCCCTACTCTTGCCTTCAAACCAAACATAGCGTAAAGAAAAGAAATTTAGATCACAATGACTCTGAAACAACTCAATACTATCTCTCATCAGGAACTTCAATTGGAAGTTGGAACCCACAAGTTACAATACCTCACCAGTCACCACCCAAGAACATAGGAAGAAATCAGCAAAGATAAAATCTCTGGGGTAGAAATATCCAGCAAGTACTACATATAATTTGCTAAAACCCTATCTATTTACCCAAAAGTTGGACAATGAGGGACAATGGAAATTAAGTTAGTCCATTAGAAGTCATATCTAGTACTAGAACAACAGCACACTGTAAGATCTATAAACAAGATTAAAAGAGAAGGGCAGTATGAAAAGGCCACTCAAGGATAAAAACCTATATCAAGGACCGCCAGAGAAAGAAACTGAAGCATTCAAGTGTAACATGTAATCTACATACCCACCCAACAAGAGAATTCTAAATCTTCCATTATAAATGATCTCAAGAAACTCTTCTTAGTCTGAGGGTCTAATACCACATTGTGGATAAAAGTTGAAAACTACAAGCTTACGATTTATATCACAAATTGTATTATCAATTTACAGGTGTATTATGCTAAGATCAAACACTAGAAGGTAACCACATGGACCTTCTCATGGTAATAGAATAATTTACATCTTCTGAAGATAAATCAAGAAAAAAAGTACAAAATTACACCACTCTGCCTATACAGTTACAATGAAAGGAGGAGCCTGAATGAATTCACCTCATTTATATGTACTGAAGCCTATAATCTTTATGACAGGGAGAATGCTTGTTCTGAAACAGAGGCTAGGCCCTGCATCAATCTAACAATTTCTACTGTATCATCAAGATAATACTTGGCCTTGCTGGGTTTTCGACCAACAGTACATGCAAAAACTTCTGCATAAGGAGCTAAAGATTGGCCTGCAATGGAACTGGTTATCACTTCAAACATGTCTTCATCAGATCTGTCATCTCCTATGCAGAGCACAAAATCCGGCACCATTCCTTTCTCCTTCATGGTGGAAAGTAGGCGTTCAGCAACAAGTCCCTTGCTCACCCCCTGCACATATAGAGACAACCAGGATTAGTATGTGCTGATGGTGATCCCTCAATGATGACAGAAACCAATAACTTGATAAATGGATATGACTCCACACCTGTGGCTTAACCTCTACAATATTCTGCCCACTCTTGACCGAAACTGGCTCATTAGCAAGGACACTCTCAAGATGATCAAGAAGTTCCTTAGCTTGGCAAGATCCAAAATCAGTATCCGCATCCTCATAACACCATACCAATGCTGTCTCCTTGTCCTCAATTGTGGATCCATCAGTTGTTTCTGTGTACAGCTTCATCACAGGCTCAGCTATCTGTTTCCAACTGCAATCTGACACAGGAACACATGTTTCCCATTCAGCATCTCGCTTCAACCTGGAATCATTTAAGCACCAGTTCAACTCTCACATGCGGTTCAAGTTTGTAAAGTAAAGACACAAAATGCAGATTCAAAGTTTAACTCACCTTAGAAAGTAGCCATGCTCTGCAGCAATCCCCAGTTTCTCACAGGGAGAAAACCATTCACTGAGATCCTTCCGGCTTCTAGCACTTACAAGGAAGACCATGTTATTCTCATCTCTACACAAGCTGTTTAAGATCTCAATAGATTTAGAGTTTGGACTCTTATCTATAGAACCCTGAGGCATCAGAGTTCCATCATAATCTAAAAGGATGGCTCTAGTTTTGGTCCTTTTATAGGCCGACACTATGTGCTCCATTGAAAGCTTCCTGAAGTTTGGGTCAAGTGCCACAACCCTGAAACCCAAACCAAATCCAATGCCCCAGCATCTCCGCCTCACATGACCCTTGCATGTTCTCTCCAAATCCTGTAGGAAGCTATGTGCCCAATACCCAACATCATGAGTACTAACATACCTATAATGTTTCTCATGCCTTAGTTGTTTTTCTGGTTCTGCCATCTCAAGGGCGCAGTCCATTGCTTCTGCCACAGCATCTATGTTCCATGGGTTAACTCGGATCGCTCCACTCAGAGAGGGTGAACACCCAATGAACTCAGAAACAACTAACATGCTCTTCTTAGGAGAGGACAAGCCCAGCCCCAAGACTTTATCCAATTTCTCATTCCCTTGCCGACTAATGATATATTCATATGGAATGAGGTTCATCCCATCCCTCACAGCTGTAACCAGACAACATTCAGCAACCACATAATATGCAATTCTCTCAAAGAACTGAAGCGGTTTATCAATCAGAATAACAGGTTGATATCCAGGTTGCCCAAATGTCTCATTAATTCTTTTCACAGTTGAGTAAGTCTCATCCTGCACTTCCTTCACATCTTTTCCCCTTCCCCTGGCTGGGTTTGCTATCTGCACTAATACCACCTTCCCCCGCCACTCTGAGTGCTGCACGAGCAATTGCTCAAAAGCCAACAACTTCAAGGTAATTCCCTTGAATATATCCATATCGTCCACACCAAGTAGCATAATTCTTCCTCTATCAATGAAGTGCTTGATGAGCTCTGCAACCTTGGCTTCTGTTTCTGGAAGACTCAATACTGACTGGAGCTGACCCATGTGGATACCAACAGGGAGGATCTTAATGCTCACAGTCCGACCATAATACTCAAGCCCAATATAACCCCTCTTTGATTCATAGGTGAGCCCAAGCATCCGACTACAACAAGACAGGAAATGCCGGGCATAATCAAATGTATGGAATCCAATCAGATCAGAGTTCAACAAGGACCTCAATAATTCTTCCCTGACAGGCAATGTCTTATAGATCTCGGAAGAGGGAAACGGACTGTGCAGGAAGAATCCAAGCTTCACCCGATTGAACCTCTTCCTCAAGAAAGTAGGCAACACCATCAGATGATAATCGTGGACCCAGACGAAATCATCTTCCGGGTTGATCACTTCTAAAATCCTATCTGCAAAGATCTTATTTACCGACACATACGCTTGCCACAGTGATCGGTCAAAACGGCCGCCTAGGTCCGGGGAGAGCGGTAACATGTAATGGAACAGCGGCCATAACTGTTGCTTGCAGAACCGATGGTAGTATCGGCTAAATAGGTCAGATGGAAGAAAGGTAGGAACACATTTGAAGGTGTCAAGTAGGATCTGAGAGACCTCATCCTGCTCACTTGGGTGAATCTCCTCCCTGAGGCAACCTACATAGATGACCTCAACTTCGTCGTCCCCAAGACGGTCTTTCAGCTGGAGAAGAAGTGAATCTTCCTCCCAGCTGAAAGTCCAGCCCTTGTTATCTGGTTTTCTATGGACCCTAATCGGGAGCTGGTTTGCTACTATGATGGTTCGTTCACGAGGAGCAGGGGAAGAAGGATCAGAGGAGACGCTATCATCTGGGTCATCATCCAAGTCTGAAATTATGCCGGCTACCGTCATTATACGGGGAATTCTCCGGCTCATACGCCCGAAGGATGGAGACTCGCCAGAGGCCAGCTCCAAGAGATTCGAATAAGGTCTTGATACCATTGTCCTACTTCTTCCGAAATTAAAAGAGAAAGAAAAGCAAAAACAAATTCAACACAACTAAAAGCTTTTAATGACTAAGCGAGATAGACGAAGAATACCCCATTAATTGAACTACGAAGTCGAATTGCTCTACACTCTCAAGAAGTTTTGCTTGGTCTCCATTTCTACTAGAAGAAACATCAATCAAGATCTTATCCTCACGAGTCCATACAAATCTATAACCAAAAATACAAAATGGGTCAGAACACCAAGCTAAGAAGAGCTGAACAACAGCGTAAAACGATTAAAAAAACTCTTTTTT
This sequence comes from Nelumbo nucifera, assembly GCF_000365185.1. The sequence goes on from NW_010729074.1 coordinate 5,373,067, forward strand.
TTCCAAAATGAATCTCAGAACACTGAAACAAGTTAGTGAGTTACGGATAAACTACTGGAAGCCCGATAAGAATCGAATCAATTCAATTCATACAGCTCAGAAATCTACTGGAACCCCGAAGCACAACAATAAAATAATCCATTAATAGATTAACCGGCGAAAAGAACAACAAACAAAACCCAGAAAGAAGTTGCAAGAAATTACCGTGACCGGAAAACCAAATCCCAGAATCATGAACCCTATTAATCGTCCTACTCTGACTCACCCTAATTTCTGGCACCATTTGCTACCTGCATCGACGTTCTTATAGAACCTACAGAAACCTCTCTCTCTCTCTCTCTCGGCTCTCACTAGTCGCTACGCTAAGTCGCTAACTACTGCCACTAAGCTCAAAAATATCGTAATTTTAAATGAAAATAAAATAATTTTCTTCGGATTTTTTAAGCAGAAACAGAAATAATATAAAATAATCAGCTTAAAGTGGGACCCACATCATAGCTGTCTTGCTTGTGCCAACTTCAAATGTTCTGTGCATTGATTCGCTTTACGAAGTGTAATGAGTTACGTGGCAAGTTTATGATGCTTCACGACAGGACTTGTAGGGATGGCCCCAATCGGGTGGGAATGGGGATGATTTTTCCCACAGGGACGGGGATGGAGAAATTTTCATCCCCTGCGGGGACCCCGATCCCCGCCCATGTGATCCCCAATATATATATATGAATGTATATGTTATATATGTACACGTACGTTTATATATTAATGTTTTAAAATATAGTTAAATATGTTTGAATTTTTATTAATAGATTATAAATTTTAATTATTTTATTTTTATTTTTTAAATAAAATAAAAAAATAAAAACAAAAATATTAACATTATAAAAAATTACAGGGAATGGGATTTCCACGGGAATGAGGATGGAGATAACCTTACCCCGTTAGCGGGAATGGGGATGGGGATGGGGATGGGGAGAGGCTCCCATCCCCGCCACACCCCGTTGCCATTCCTAGACAGGAGATTGCAGGCCTCAAAATTCGGGGTCTCACAACAACCAATTTATCGGGATAATTCCGACAACTAGCATTTCGTGCGGTACCATGTTATCTGCCGATACGTATCGGGCAATACTCGTTCAACGGTTCAAGTCGATTCAACAATGTCAGTCCCACAAGGAAATGCGTTCCGAGACCGGATCTGCTCTTCATAGAGGGCGCCTCACACCGACCTTATACGCACATCTTACCATGCGTTAGAAACATCTCCCGTGTTTATAACTTATTATTCACGGAAAATGTTCCCAATGCACGGTCGACGTTCTTGTGAGGCGTCCTGTGTTTCCCACTAGATCGAGCTCAAATGATTACCGTTGTTGGGCGGTGATCGACTCTACGGGGGCGTACTCAATGAGTAAGGCGTGAGCACTCTAATGTGTTCGTTGCTTATTGATTGAAATTTTTGGTATCAACTATCAACCAATGCGTTATAAACACGATGGGGCGCTCGCCGCTCAAGACTCACGAGAGTGCGCTCATCCGATCAACAACAGAACAGTCAGGCGTAAGAGCGGATAGGAATGGTCAGCACTCAACACACTCTTTTGGTCAATTAGGATATCACTCCGTACGGTGGGTCCCACGTACCAAGCTGACAAGGCGTATCGTATGACCCACCATGCATCCATGCGTAACTCTGAATGCGGGACCAGAAAAGGAACGTGGGCCCAATCCGATCGCGATTCGCGAGGGTTGAATTGAAATTTCGAAAATAATAATTTTTTATGCAGGTTTAAACTTGAAACTGGAACCCTAGTGGTAACGAGTTCACATCTGCGCCCTACGGTGGCCCACAGCACATTCTCGCCGTGTATTGAGAACATGATAGTATCAGTTTCGGTGATGTATCATCGAGAGATATTCTTAATATACGGCGGAGATGTACTGTCGGACACTGTGGGGCGCAGATCTGAACTCAATCGTAATTCGTAAGAACAACTTTGACGGATGAACAGTTGGCACGAGTCCTCATAAGTTCGTAAACAATTTTTTTAAAAAAAAAAACAAAAATATACTTATTTCTGTGGGCGTCGATCTGTGTACAATGAAGGGCTGGGTATGAGAGAAGAAGTGTAAGGCCCACCAAGAGAGAGGGGCACGGTCCAAGACCAAGAGTAGAGAACGCAGAGCGTAGGTCAAAACTCAAAAGCCAAAAGGCACGATAATCGACAGAGAGCATGGCCTAGAAGTGGCAGATATGACATATGAGTGATTGACGCAATTCTCCACGGCCTATCTTTTCTCCTACAATATGGGCCTCATCAACTCTATTTTTTTTTTCTTTTTTTCTTGTGAGGCTGAATGTTTTGCTCCTCAATCGGACCGGATTGGGTCCAATCCGCTACAATTCAATGTGAATTCATTATAAATGGATTAAGTTCGATTCAATCTAATAAATATTTTGGACCGGTCCAATTCAATTCAAACTTGGTTTATTGACACATATATTCTTATCTTATATCAATGGATCTGATATTGACTCAATCCAACCCAATCCAATATAAATGTATAATGGGTGGATTAGGTCCAATCCAATAAATACTTTGGATCATTAAGTTTGGATTGATCCAATCTAATATGTCTTATTGGTCTGTCCAATCCATCCAAATTAATTTTGGTTTGGACAGGGTCCATTCCAAAATCGGTCCATTGACACCCTTACTTGTATTGTTGATATTGTTTTAAAAGGCTTAATGTTGGATTTTAATCTCATAAGAGATTAAATCCAATGGGTTTGATTGGTCAGTTACATGAGAAATTGCAACTGTACACTTGATTGAAAAAATAGTTTTTCTCTTACAAAACTTAGTTTTGAACTTATCCCATATTGGAAAATTGCAAGTTTTGTTTTCAGTATTTTAATAGGAACTTATTTACACTCCTTAGAAATAGTAGAAGAGAATATGGGGGTTTGATACCACGCAACGCGCGTGCACGCGTGTGCAACACAATGAGGCGCTTTAGAGGCATACCAAAACCAATGCATGGGCGGCTTTGGTTTTGGTGCAATGCTGACCGTTGATGAGATCAACGGTCATGATTCGATTGGGTGTGATCAAGAGGCACAATTCAAAGTTAACAGTCATTAACTGTTAACTACTTTTTAAACAGTCACAATGTTTAAAATTGTGACTGTTCAATGTGCCTTCTCTGAACCATCACCTACATTTTCTTCATACCTCTTCATAAACTATTTAAGGAGCATGAATCAGACTTCAAAAACACACATTTTTGAAATCCACTTTATCTCTCTCTCTCTCAATCCGGTCTGCTACAGTCTCACAGAAGGTTTTTTCGGAGATTCTTCAACTTTGCTGGTTGTAAATTCTCGCCCAAGGCTCTGTTGTATCCTGGAAACGGATTTGCCTGTAACCCAACAGCAAATTCAATGAAATTGAGTAGGGGCAAATAACGTTTTAAAGACAGTATTTTCAAACGCACTTCAAAGTTTTTCCTCCAAAGTTACAGTGACCCCATTTTCCAACACTTAGGCTGTGAGTTATACGGCAAGGCAGTTCGATTTTGCCTCTAAGCCTCATAATTTTGGATTGAGGCTGAAATCTTTGTCAGGATGAAGTAGAAGTCTCAAGCCTCAAGGCGTGAGGCATAACATGGGGCGCAAAAAGGCATAAGCCTCAAATGTCAACATTATTTAGTGATTTGATGCAAAAAAAATAAACATATTTTTTTTTGTATTTTATATAGTTCAAACTTCAAAATATATAGAAAACGCACTTTAATAATTATGGGCTAAATAAAAAGAGTAAAAATGAAAAACCAATCAGGTAAATCAAGTTCAATTAATTAGTTTCTCTTAGTATTTTAGCCTAAGATAGTTCAGTGCAAAAAAGGGCCAATCAAGCTATTAGTTTTCTTGGATAAATCAAGTGGAATTTTCTTAATATTCTAATTTAACATCCCAAGTTTGTTGCTTTTCTCATTTATTTTTCTAATGGATTTATTTTTCTTTTTATTGATTTTTTTTTTGCATAGATCAAATCAGCTGCATTGTTTCCTTTCTTCACAATTATTGGATGACCATAAATCTAATGCCCATTATATATAGATGATTCTTCATATGAATAATGTGGTAAGGTTGCATTTTGAAATATAAAACGCAAAATGCTTATAATTGTTAGATGATTAATTATTATTTTATTTAATGCTTAAAAGTTAAAGCTTATTGCTTAAAAACTTCTATTTTATGGATATTTGTACCTTCCATCATTCTAACTTGGTATATTACATGCTATTTTTATTATTTATAAATTTAATTACTTTTTTCTTGATTTTTGAGACTTATGTCTATCTTTTGAGCCACTATGCATTAACTACACCTTAAGCCTTTTAAAACCTTTAACATTTGGTCCAAAGATACATTTTTCTAAATTCACATATTAGGATTCTATTAATTCAACAAACTTTGTTTTATGTAAGAACAACTTTTTTTTGTAAGATTTTATTTTCCTATTTATGGATTTATGGACATTTTTCTAAAATTATTGAATTTGTTTTAATTCAATTGACTTTCTATTTTTTTTCCTTTTTTTTCTCAAAAAGCCCTACATTAGGAAATTGCATTAAAAGGGAATATGCCTCGGCTCTTTTAGGTCATTTTTCAACAATCCAACTAGGGCTGCTTTTACTGAAAAACAAAAAAAAAAAAAAAAATTAATAGGGCTGCTAGAGTTTCAAGCTGCTTACAACGAAGACCTGGAACTAAATCCCATCTTCACCCATGTTGAGGTGTCCAAGGAAAGTTTGGATCCGCTGATCACAATACATTGTTGGTCATAATCATTCAACCATACATTAAGAACATCTCTTATACTTTATATCACGGATATTCCCAATCTGCAGCTAGATTAACATGGCCAATCATGTGTTATACTAAGAAGGGTGACCCCTCCTGTAATCCGTAGGCACCCCAAGTAATCTAGATAGGCTGAACATACTGTTTAAAGAGAGTGAAATGAACCTATTAATGCACATTTCTCACCCCAATTGAAATGTGCATTGAACCTATCCGTATTTTTCAAAAACATATTAATATTAGTGTTCCTTCATTGGATTTGATGGGTCATATTCACAGAGAGGCTTCCTCAATTTTTTGAAAACTGAACCAGATATCGACTGAGATACGCCGCCGATTCATTGATTGAACGGTTTGATTGTCACATCAATTAAACAATACAAATAAAATAACAAAAAAGTGCAAAAGACCCACAAATCCACCCAGTGGGTTATGGTTCAACCAATAATACCATTGGTTTTATTTTTATCAGAGAGAGAGACGTAAACTTTCCAGAACTCACACACTGAAAATCCCAAGTTGACTTTTGGGAGCGTTAAAGATTTTTAATATTCCCAAGACTTGTGATAGAAATATTCCTAAGTATTATTTGTTTAGAATCCTGATTCACCAAATGTCGAACTTCAATCTTTTATTAAAAAAATGTCTACCTGCAATCTCTTACGAGATTCTTTTTGATAAGAGAGTATTATTCTTTGTGTGAGAGTCGCTCATTCCATCATTATCTCTATAGTTGATAGGCTCTTACTATAAAGATTTTTACCATTTTGCATGTCCCTCGGTTGTAAATCTGACTTTTTTTTTTTCTTTTGTTTATGCTTTTTTTTTGTGAATTCGAGGTTGAATTCGTATATGATCCCAATTAAGGTGCCACTGTTTATAATTAGCTTAAATATGAAATTCAGTATATTTCATTAACATATTTAAACATTTGTTCATATATATGTTTAGAAGAGGTAGTAGTAATAATAGTATTTCTGCTTTTTTTTTTCTTCATTGAGATACATAATCGCTGGGGCGGGGGAATCCAACACCCCCTCACCCATCTCTGATGGCAGTAGGATTTGATCACAGGTTTCCAATTCGATGAATTAGAGATCCAAATTAGAGTTAACTAACACATAATTAGGGTAAGAAATCAACATTTTTCAACAAACCCGATCTGACCCACTAATTGGCACTCCTTGGATTGTTTACAAAATTAGTCCACCCTAAGTAACAGTCAAACATCTTACAGTGGACCCATCTCTTATTAATCAATGAAGAGCTTGTAGTTTATATAGTTCATGCGTGATTCAAGTGAATACATCATCATCATCACCATCGTAAAAATAATTTATTTGATTGATTTTAAAGCTTTAAAATCACCATCAATGAAGAGCTTGTAGTTTATATTAATTAGAGCAATAGAGAACATGAAACAAAACCATTTAATTTTTCTCAACGAAAATGTAAAATGTAAAGCTCAAGTTAACCTTTTGATATTTAAATACAAAATATGTTTTTAATTAAGGGTAATTTTATCATCTATAAGTAAAGAGGATCTTCTGCAACATTTTGAAAAATCAATTTGTTGCGCCTTTTCCACACACACCAGCATATAGCAGCAAATTTACAAAAGAGAACCTTCAGATCATGCTTAGACATGCCATTGTTTTTGCATCTAGTTGACCAACCAGATGTGAAGGGGGTCTCTAGTGGGTTGGTCCACTCTAAGACTAATGGGGGAAGTAAGGGTGTCAGTTGGACTGGATTTGGTCCAATTCGATGCAGTTCAATGTGAGTCCATTATAAATGGACCAGGTCCAATTCAATCTAATGAATGTTTTGAWCCAATTTGGACCGGTTCAATTCAATATCTGGACCATCCAATCTGTTCAAATTCATTTTGATTTAGATTGGTTTCAACCCAAACCCAATCTATTGATATATGTATTCTTATCTTATATCAATGGATCAGATATTGGCTTAATCCAACTCAATCCAATATAAATTTGTTACGACTTACGAACGGACCAGGTCCAACCCAATCTAATAAATATTTTGGAGCAAATTGGTTCAATCCAATATATCTTATTGGTCCATCCAAATTGATTTTGGATTGGACGGGTTGACACCCTTAGGGGGAAGCAAACCAAATGAGTCTAACTTCAGGGCAGTACAAAAGGGCATGCTCAATGCTCTCAACTTCTGTTTCATAGAAAGGACACAGGGTCCAAGTGTTGAATTCTCTTAACAAGTAGACCTCTTATGGGAATACCATCGTGTAGGGCTTTCCTAGGGGTGTCCACGGCTTAGTTAATCGAACCATGGCACTTTTTTGTAAATCAAACCAGTGGTATCGGTTTTTCCAATTCTCCAAACTGAAATCGAACCGGTACCACCGGTTAACCGGTCCGTCGATTTTGGTTTTTGACTGGTTCGGTTTTTCGGTTTTTTATATTTATAATATATATTATGCAAATATATGTATAATATTATATAATAAATAATAAATGATATATAACATATTATAAATATTTGAAAAATATATAATATATTTATAAATAGATCATTATAAATATATTATAAGTATATATTTATATATATAATGAATATATATATTTATATATAATATATATAAAAATATATATACCGGTCGATTCAGTTAACCATCGGTTTTTTTTAAATTAACCGAAAACCAAATTGATCCTTTGATTTTTCAAAAATCCCGAATTGATCGGTTCGATTAACCGCATTTTGCGGTTTAGTTTTGTCGGTTCGGTTTTTTATAGACACCCCTAAGCTTTCCGTATAAAGACTTTAACCTTTGGGTACGCTTTTGAGTTCCAGACTAGTTTCCACAAATTCAAATCTCTGTTCACAGAATTACCAGTTACTAATCTAACTTCACTGTTCATGGTGTTGGTGTGTGCCACCCAATACGCACTCTTAACTGAGGATCTCCCAATTTTTTGCCAGAGCCCAAGATCTAGTCAACTAAGTGGTTGGGGAACAGTTGTCGAATCTGGGAGAGCTTCCAAGTCTTTCGATCACTATCAATAAGGTCACTAACCCTGTCATTCGAACACCCCCTAGGTCTCTCAGTGTTAATTTTAAAATCAGGGGAGTCAGGTACCCAACCCAGGATCATTCTAAATTTTAGTAGATTTGCGATTACCAACCCTCCATAATAATCCTTTTTTAAATATTTCTCTTCCGAGTCCCGACACAGATGCTCTTCCAACCCCCGAGAACTTCTTGTAGGTACTGGGGCCTCTATAAAGGAGCTATTGTGAAAATATTTGGCTTTTAAGACTTGGTAAAGAAGGGTGTTGTGGTTATTCAAAAGCCTACAAGCTTATTTAGCTAGGAGAGCTTTGGGGTCTCAAAAACCTAAACCACCATCATTACAAGGTACTCTACTTTATCAATCTAATCTTCCTCCCAAAGTCTCTGTCGCCCCAAAAAGGGCTCTCTGCAGTTTTGAAATGGCTTGGCAAACTGAGTTAGGCACAAGAAAACAAGACAGTATGTACAGGCATGGCAGAGGCAACCGATTTGATAGAAAATTCTTTACCAGCTGGCAATAAAGCTTTCTCCTTCCACCCTTGTGCTCTTCTTGCTAGGATCTTTCCAATTCAGAAGGGAGACCCAGGCCAACACCCATTTTTTTTCATAACTTCATCTAGGAATTTCCGTTCTACCCGATCATAAGCTTTCATCATGTCTAATTTCAGAGCCATGTAATTGTTCCTAGTATAAATTCACGAGTCAATAAGATATTATTATTAGAGATGAACACACTCTGATTAGGGTTAATCAGCTTACCCAACATCTTCTTCAGCGACTTTGACAATGATTTTATAAGGTGTGTTGCACAAACTAATGGATCTGAAATGAGTGGCAGACTCAAAATTATTTATTTAATATGTGAGTATTGTTCAGCTTAAGCATCAACTTCCATCTCCCTCAATGCCAAGAAAATCATTTGAGGAACTATGAATATAAATGGTCCATGTGCCCCTCACGATCGTTTTGCTTACATCTGAACAGATGGCAGTTTTTTGAAGAATAATTATGCTGGCTACGGTATTCTCTATTTTGGACTCTGGTAAATTCAAGGCAGCAAAAGCTGAATCTGATACCCCTCGATCAGCCTTCTTCTCTGTGGCTATGGCATCGCTTAAAGGAGTTAAGTTGGCTCTCTCTTTCAGTTATAAAGACCTAAAAATTTTCAGTGATTGTGATACGTTAGTTTCATATCTTTTGAGCCAGCCCAGATGCTTGCTACGTTATCCAAGATGGGTGTTTGTTCCTCTTATCTCTTTGAAATGTATTCACAGATTCAGAATGCTATAGCTCACTTCCTTGCAAGCCGCGCGAGTTTGTAAAAAAGATGAGTGGGTGGGACTGTGGGAGTTTCTCCTACAGAATTGTCTTTAGATGTTGTTCAATCTCTTGATGTTTTTGTTCAAGATCGACCATTTGGTCCTTGTGTGGAATAAACTTTCTTCTTACCAAAAAAAAATCACAGATTTTGAACCCTAAACAACAAAAGGGCAGAATAGCAAGTCTAAGGCTGTCTGGACAGACTTTTGTAAGATAATTTTATGATTTTAAAAGTAAAGTAAAAGTCCCAAATTTTTACTTTTAGATAGGCTTTGTGGATGGGTGGGTGTCCTTGTCAGTTCCATGCCTTGAGTGTGTATCGCATTTTGTTTTCCTTCCCCTATAAGCCATGTTTCTTGGCTTTTATCCTTTTCCCATATAAAGCATAAATACTATTCTTGTTGCCATATTTGGGCCAAAACTTCTTTGTAAGGCTTGAGGCAAAGGAAATAAATGGATCGATTTCAGATTGAACCAAGACATTTGGCTAACCCTCATTTTGTTTGGCCCTTTTCTAAAATGTGTTAGAAAGTACTTTTATAAAAATACTAGAAAGCACGTTTATTTTCTAAATCTATAAAGCCTTATCCACCATTAAGACTTTATATCACAGGAGGACAAAACATAAATATATACAATTCGAGAATATTTTGATTTTTACGGTCTTCCAGGGGGAAGATCTCTTCCAAACACGTGGCTACCCTCCTATTAAAAAAATAGGTAAATAAATTTTAAGGAGATTAAAAAGTTATCTCAAATCAAATAAAATCTAATTTAGTTTTATTATTCAAATAAAAGACCAAACACAAAGGTTTCAGTACCTTACATTGCACCTTTTGGATAAAATGGTTTCTATTTAAAAATAAAACCTAATTTAATCTCTTAAATCAAACATTAAACCTATCCATCCTAAATTTATCATATGGTTTTGTGTACTGAACAAATTTGGTAGGAATATATAATTGCCCCCTATACTAAGTTCAAGATGATTGGCTTTTGTAAGGTTTTGCCATGCAAACTTACAAGGGTGATGATCATTTACTTGCTTTGGGGTATACGCACAAATAAACTAAGCAGGTGTTTGGCATCGTTGTTGGGAACATCGTACCATTTTTTGAGAAAAATGGTGTTGGGCATATGGAGTTGTAACTTATTTTTTGTTTGGAACTGATGCTGCCACATATAGGGGTGTCAATGGACCGATTTTGGATTGGTGTCCATCTAAATCAAAATCTATTTGGACGGGTTGGATGGACCAATAAGACATATTGAATTTGGACGGATTGGATGGACCAATATGACATATTGGATTGGACTTGGTCCGCCCATAATAAATTTATGTTGGATTGATCCAATATCTAGTCCATTGATAAAAGATAAGAACATAGGTGTCAATGGACCAGGTTTGAGTTGAAACTAATCTAAATTAACAGGAATTTGAACAGATTGCACAGTCTCTGGACCGGTCTGAAATATTCATTGGACTGGATTGGATCAGGTCCATTTGTAATGGATTCACATTGGACTGGACTGGATTGGACCAAATCCAGTCCAATTGACACCCCTAACCACATAGGTTGTTTTTTGAGAAATTAAACAGCATTGATTTTGTTTGGTACCAATGCTGGCAGCAATGTTTTCAACATGGTCTATATTATCCAACATCCAAAATGATGTCGCATCATTGCATTAATGGAAGCAACACATTGTTTTCTCATAAAACATTGAATTTGGCGTTGCTCCAGACCACACTTTCTCGACTTTCAAGGTGTGGTCTAGAGCAACGTTTTTTTCTAAAAAAACGATACCAAACAAAAGGGCGTTATTTGAAGCACCACTTTCTTTGATGTGGTGACTACATGGTGCCGCTTTCTCAAAAAAATGACATTGATGCCAAACACCGCCTAATACTACAGGGGAAACGTAGAAAAAGATGACAACAGAAAGGGGTAAATACAAATTTCCAATATTTTTGAACCACCGTTGACCCGGACGGTCGAACCATTTGGCCTAGGAACCGTTTAGGTAATTGGTTTTGTTTTACCCAAAACCTAAAATCTGATAAAAAATCGTTGAAAAAGTCAACAAACCATTGACCCAGGCGGTCAAACCGTCAACCCATGAACCCGTTCAATGATTTTTGACCTTTTTTATTTCTTTATTTATTTTTTTAATTTTACTGTCAAAACGGGCCATTCATTCGAGTTGGACAATTGGACCATTGACCTAAAAACTGGTGCTCAAAACCGTTCCATTTCCGGGTCATTTTTTAAAACGTTACAAATTTCTATAACAAGTGGACCTGGGTGCAGAAAACTTTTTCTTTTCAATGGTGCTGGGCTCATTTGCATTAGTTGAAACTTGAAAGGGTTGGTTATGGAGATTCATATTAGGAATCTTTTTGAAGGGTTGGTGTGACTTGAGCAGGTCAGGTCTTACCCTACACCAATCAACTCAACATGGCTTACAGCTCAAGCCACTCAGGCCTCAAAGGTTGGAGTTGAGTTTAGATGATTGTAATAATTAGCAACGATGGTTGAGCAGAAAATTTAGAAAGTTTTGAAGTGTCAATACATATTGGTGTGTATCATATTATATGTAGTGCTTTGCTTTTTTTTTTAACTCATTGTTGCCCAGATAGCCTAACTTCAGGGGTGAATTAGGTTTTACAAGGTTTCCTCCCCGATTTATGTTTCTTTAAAAATGAATGCAATACAATAAAGGGAGAAAGCAAGAATGTGGAATGCACTATGTATAGAGATGATAAGTTAGAAAATAAATATCTATAAGAATATTCAAGAACTACTATAGAACGATAAAAAGCATATAAGATTTATAGAAGCTCGGCCAAATTAGGCCTATGTCTTCTCTCCAAGCACACCACCTAAGACTTTTCACTATACCAATTAAACTTTCGGATGCCAACAAGGCCTTTACAACAATTGGACTTATAAGTGCCAATGTGGCCTTCCCAATCTTACAATGGTCAATCTTATTACACCCAAATTCAAATAGAAGACTACTAACTGATCAAATACAAGTATAATGAATAAATGAAATGCAATGTACTGCCTCTACAAGGCTGATATGCAAACGCAATTTAAAAACTAAAAAGATGCAAGAGAATGCACAATGATCGATGGGCTATAACTGTTGAAGAGTTTCAAGTTTCTTGTAAGATTTAATATAGCATATATGGCTATACCCTATACGGTTGGTTTAGGCCAGTTCGGTCTATCAGGTCTGCCAGACCCATTGCCGGCCTACAAGTCCAGTGGCCCATGTGTGACATCTGATTCGACCCATTACCACTTAATTTCAACTCATCCATAACACCACCACCGAGGAGCTTCCCTTCCATTGGTAGTCAAGGGTTCAGTGGGGAATTATGTTCAATTCTTGATTAGAATCTTTAGGCCAAGAGATGAATTCAAATTCCTGGAGACGACCCAATTACCCAAATCCAATAATAGACTAGAAAGTAGAAACAAACACAATCACACGTTTAAAGGTCCAACGGTGCCCAAATATCTGTCTCCTACAACATTCCCAAAATGGGGTCGGCTGAGGACCCAACTAGGCTAAGATTATCGGATTAAAGTGAATGGAACTTTGAATCATAATTCACACTCAGCCGACCACCGCAGAATGCATGGACGGAAGGAACATTGGCCGAATAATTGATTTATAATTATAGAAGCTTGGACGATTTGGAATCATTTTATTATATAGTCTTCTCTTTAGAGGTTCCTTCATTATTATTTAGTCTAAGGAGAGACAAAAATGCACGTGTAATGCAATTGGGTTCCGCCGTTCCGTAGCTATTGCTCTCTTCCCACATTCGTTGTACCAGGAATTGTTTATTCTTTCTTTCAAAATAAATTTTTGACTGGTTATGAATTAGCCACCATACTTCTTCTCTTATCAACTATCAAATTTTATACAAAATATCTACAAAGTTGAATGCTTACCTTCGATATATATCGTAGTTAGACCTGTTTAGGGGCTGGATTTAAGTCAGGTCCATTCAAATTTTAGTAAAAACCAAGTTCAAACCCGACACATAAACAGGTCTAATCGTAACGTATCACATGATATTTATCAGTTTTTGGGATCCCTCCTAAGTCCTAACATGTTTATTGTTGAAAAACTAGTATGAAAATTTTGGAGAAAATGGGGTTACTGTAACTTTGGAGGAGAAGTTCTGAGGCGCATCTGAAAACACTCTCTTTAGAACGTTATTTGCCCCCACTCAGTTTTATTGAATTTACTGTTGGGTTACAAGCAAATTCATTCCCATGATACAACAGAACCTTGGGCGAGAATCTGCAACTAGCAAAGTTGAAGAGTCTCCAAAGAAACCTTCTGTGAGACTGTAACAGACCGGACTGAGAGAGAGAGAGTGAATTTCGAAATTGTGTGTTTTGGAGTCTGATTCATGCTCCTTAAATAATTTGTGAAGAGATATAAACAAAAGGTAAATGCTGGTTTAGAGAATGCACATTGAACAGTCACAATTTCAAACATTGTGACTGTTTAAAAAGTAATTAACAGTTAGTGACTGTTAACTTTGAATTGTGCCTCTTGATCACACCCGATCGAATTGTGACCGTTGATCTCATCAACGGTCAGCAACGCACCAAAACCAAGGCCGCCCATCGCGAGCCACGCAGGTGCGAGCAAAGTGCACCTCTAAAGCGCCTCATTGCGCCGCACACGCGTGCGCGCGCATTGCACGGTATCAAATCCCCATACTCTCCTTTACTAAGGAGTATAAATCAGCTTCTATTGAAATACTGAAAACAAAACTTATAATTTTCCAAGAGACAAATTCAAAACTGGATTTTGTAAGAGAAAAACTGATTTTTCAATCAAATGTGCAGGTACAATTTCTCATATAATTAACCAATCAAACCCATTAGATGCAGGTGCAATTTCTCATGTACAAAGTTGAATGCTAACTTTCGATATATATCATAGTTAGACCTGTTTAGGGGCCGGATTTAAGTCAGGTCCATTCAAATTTTAGTAAAAACCAAGTCCAAACCCGACATATAAACAGGTCTAATCGTAATGTATCACATGATATTTATCAGTTTTTGGGATCCCTCCTAAGTCACATGTTTATTGCTGAAAGACTGGTATGAAAAATTTTGAGAGAGAGAGAGTATTGAAGTTTATAATCTGGCGATACACAATTTATTATTATTATTATTTTTTTTGTATACCGTCCATATCAATACTTTAAACCATGTTATAAACATACGGTAATTGCAGGATTTGAATTGAAAAGGCCAAGTAATTATTTAGAAAATGAGAATGAATTAATGTTATTTTCCTACAATATTCAATTTTTTTGGAAATTATTATATGTTTTTCAAGGTCATCTTACATGCAACCAAACATTGGTTAAATACCATTATTTCTTAGAAAACCATTCATTTTCCTTCTCTTTACATGCAACAGGAAGTGGGGTGGGTTTTATGGCTTTGCCTTTATCTCCATTGATCCAATGGTGATTTTTGTTATACAATAAATCAATAGTAAAGTGGCCCTTTCCATTTTCCTTTGGTGTTTTCAATGGATAGGGATATGGTCAGATCAATTTGAAGCTGGTTCTAAAGGTACAACCCACAGCCCAGTGAATAGGGGTGCTCATGGACCGGTTAATCGAATTGTGAGTACTGAATCAAATCAATTCAATTCAATTCAATTAATCAGTTGGCCGGTTTAGTTTTTTATTTTTATTTTTATAATATATTATAAATATATATCAGTTGATTTGGTTAATCGCAATTTTTTCTAGATTAAATGAATCGGTACTTTGGATTTTTTAAAAATACCAAACTGAACTGATTTTTTTCAGTTCTAATTGTTCAGTTGGATTCAACTTTTCAGAAAGTCGGTTTAAGTTTGAACCTGATATTTAGATGGGAGACCAATTCAATTTCAATAATCAAATGGCCCAGATTATTTAAGCCAAACCACCATAAAATTGACAATATTGAACCCAATTTTTCTGCCTATTGTTGTCCGGTCGTGTCAATCATTCATCAGTTATCCATTAAAGTATCTTATGAACAATTCATGAACCATTATCATTTTGGTCCTGTCAGTATCAGTACCTCAGTAAATGAGAGTTTTGCTGATTAATCAATTATATACTTCACAAGGAAAGCAGGAACACCATATTCTTATCAAACCAAACCAGACAGTAGTACAAGCGAACAGTAATTGGTCTGTTGGTCATATGAATCCATGTGCATCAATAGTAATAATTCTCAACAATGGGAAACAAATCCCAGAATAGAATAAGTTCATTGAGAGAAGTTAGATATAAATAATAAGATGATCATGATCCTTGGTCCAAGACTTATCTGTTCAGTTTGTATATATGGTACAACTGCTACAGCTTCAGTATTGATGAGGGTAGATTTGGCCCTCCAGTGAAATTGCGACACGTGGCACCTCGTGACAATTAGGCAAGCACCCAGGCAACAACTTACCAAGTTGGTCTCCTCCCCGGGCACCGGTCTGGTTGGCCTGGCGCGACCTGCACGCGGCCTGCGCGTGACCTGCATGCGACTTGGCGCGGCCTGCGCG
>NW_010729074.1:5397611-5464787 GCF_000365185.1 Nelumbo nucifera
GCAATGAGAATCTGATCGGTGATCTGTCTTCCCTCCACAAAAGCACCTTGGTTGGGTGCAATAATAGAGGGGAGCACCTTCTTTTTCCTGAGAGACAACACCTTTGCAATGATTTTGTACAAGCTAGTCACCAGACTAATAGGTCTAAAATCCTTTGGTTGAGAAGCATCTTTCTTCTTTGGGACTAAAGCAATGAAAGTTGAGTTCAAGCCCAGATTTATTACACCCCTCCAGTGGAACTCCTCAAAAACTGATCTAAGATCATTCTCCAAAATATCCCAACAGTCCTGGTAAAAGGCCATTGTGAACCCATCTAGACCCGAAGCTTTTGTCCTGTCCATTGAGAATACTGCTTCCTTTACTTCCTCCATATCAAAACTTTTTTCTAACCACTCTCTCTTCTCTGCACTTAGAGTCGGCCTATCCAATCCCTCCAACCACACTCTCCCATTCATAGACCTTCTAAAAATAGATTTGAAGTGGTTTACTAGAGCCTCTGCAATTTTTGCCGGGTGGGACAACACCGCTCCATCAACTTCCAAATTAGAGATGGAATTCTTCTTTTTCCTCCCATTTGCCATTGAATGGAAAAACCTTGTGTTTCTGTCTCCCGCCTTTAGCCACTTACACCTGGATTTTTGCCTCCAACTAATTTCCTCCTTAACCAAGATGTCCTCCATCTGCCTCCTCAAAACCCATCTCAACTTCCTTTCTTTCTCTCCAAATGAACCTCTCTCTTCCTTCTGGTCCAAATCCTCGATTTGCTCCACCAGAACTCGCTTTCTCTCTTCTAATCTTCCAAACTACTTAACCAAGAAGAACCACCAAAGGAATTCATGTGGTTCTTCTTGACATTGATATCCTTATTGAATCACTTGGTGAAAGAACATAGAAAGGGAATAACGTTGAACCATTGGGTTTCAATTGGGAATGTCTTATTTGTTGAGTAGAATTAACTTACGTATCTTCATTAGCAAGCCTGGGATATTTTGGGGGGATCTTCACTACACACTAGTGAAATAAATTTAGAATACTACACATTTGGGAGTTGGAGGCATTAGAACATGGGGTTCATTGTATTGCTATTGCAGGGGTCTTTCACAAATGTTATATTAGTCTAATGGACTAAACAAAAACAGTTTACAATGGAAAACCTTGATTTTTACAAGTCATTGCAAGCTATATAGAGAAATCATAAATTCATAATCAATGCAGAGTGACTGTTAATTAGTAACATGTTAAGGTTATCACATTCACAGCAATAAAGAATACCCTGAAATCTAACACTTAATAAAATCAACACAGGAATTACATAATTAGTGAACTATGGTCGATGTTATGAAAACTGGCATGGGTATCAAACCAGAAAAGGAACTAGTTTTGGTTTTCCTAGTTTAACCTGGCAGTTCCACTTCCAGATTGTCTATACCAGTTATGTGGGACCAATTGCTCTGATTTCAATTGAACTGAATGTGCCCCTTCTAGTTCAGCTGGTTAGCTGGTCTGGTTGTTGAAACATTGATCAAAATATTAAAATGGTTGAACATGAAGGTAAAGCTAGAAGCTCCAGACATACAAGACAATGTATGCAAAACTAAAAAGATGTTTTAGCAGAAAAATACATCAAACAAGAAACAAAGGCCACAAGAATATAAGACATCCACACAATGTCATAGTCAACAAGGTGGCAAACATTGTCAACCACAAAAGTGGCATGTTAAATGTAGCAGCATAGTTTCATTGACATGTAAACAGTAACAAGAGCTGTATAATGAAACATAATGGGATTGATCAAACACATGGTGACAGCATCTATAAAGTATAAATGCAGGTATCATAAATTAACAAAACCAATAAGTAATAGGTAAAAGTTAAATTATATTTTTTACCATACTGGCCCCAAACCTAAAAACATAAAGATTTTGCTGTAACAAGAGTAGGACAACCTTGAGCCAGTATGTCCTTTTGTGGGCAATGCAACTTTTGATGTCTGAACAACCTATTGCATTAAATAGGGTACCTAAAGTACAGGGAGATTGTGTCACAAGGCCTACTCAGGGTTATTTATTTATTTTTTGATTGATAAATGTTGTTAACAAGATTTGAACCCAAGACCTCTTAACCTACCCAGGGAAATTGGTAAGCTAGCCTAGGTATTTATGTTTCTTGCTTGAATCTATGACTTCAATGCTCAACTGCAGAAGACTGTTTTGTCTCAGTTCAAAACTGAGACCTCATGACAATGGAGATGGTGCCACAACCACCCAGATAAGAATGGATTGGCTAGAAATAGGTGTTTCAAACATTAAGAAGAGATTACTATTAATACAAGAAAAAAGGCTAAAAGAAGAACCAGAAGTGCAGTAGACCAACAATATTCAGAGTTAAGTTGTTGCCAAAAACTACTAAAGTAGAATGTAACATGATGTAACATAATCCTAAAATGTACTGATCTAGATATCATAGAACTTGTGCATTTTCTAACAATAGGAAAAGCATGCAGATCTATTGTTTCAAGGTTTTTAATAACATTTAAATCCATGTATTTATATCTCTATCAATAATGTGTATTTTTACAAATTAGTTATCATTTTCTAACAGAGAAATGGTTTGAGAAGCAACTGTATCCAAATTTAACAGCCTTACCTCATCAAGTGGCTTCTCAAATTGTAGATTAATGCTTTCAGCATGTGCACGCATCACAGGGACTCGAATACAAGTGGCAGTCACCTTGACATTTGGATCATTCTGAATGAAATTAAAGCAAAAGTATTGTAGGTAGATTCAATGGTTTACGGCTTCTATCATCAAGGGAACTCCAAGGAAGAATTATATACATGACCAAAATCAGAAGAATGAGAAGATTCAACCCAATGCTTACCCAAATTTTTCTAGTCTCCTTCACCATTTTCATTTCCTCTTCATTATATCCATTTGAGAGAATAGGTGCATTGTGTGAGAACAAATTAAAAGCGTACTGCATGGGGTGCGGGTCAAGAGGTTAGTCTGAATGATTCAATGGAAAGTGAATGCATCTAACCATGCCCTATGATAGGCAACATGTAGATGAAATAAAGGCAAACCTGTTGCTTAAAAATATTACAAGTTGGCCTTTTGCCCTCCAGGACCTTATATTACAAGCAAACAGAAATGTTAGTTTTTCCCAGACGATAATAGCAATCAACTTTGTCCTCTCTTAAAATGGTTAAAATTTAAAAAAGGGCCGAATAATAATAAGGTATAGTGAAACAGAGGAAACCTCACGTGTCTGCAGTTCAAGCTCTTCCATTGCAGCAGCAGCACCACTAGCTGCCTGATATGTGCTGACAACCATTCAAATTACCTACAACATTTACATAGCATACAAAGCCTTAGGATCTATTCTGAGTGCTAAAAATTTGCAACTTCCAATGCATCATTTAGTTTTCTGTGATGGAGGCTTGCAAAGTTAACAAACCACTATTATAAACCCCGAGGTTTTTTCTTTACAAATAAAATAATAGAAAATACAAGCCGACTATTACCAGTAACAAGAGAAGCTCGAAGAAGAGAACTGAAACTCCACAAACTTAGAATAGGTATTCCATTGTTCTTCTTCGAGAGTCAACTGTGTAAACAAGATAGATGACTTTTACGGTGAGAACTCAACACAATTTGTCTTCCACCCTGTATAAACACGATGAGATACGAATTCAGAAGTAGTATTTTTATTCGAAGTGCAAAGCAAAACCTAGGGATGTTTGTTTGTACTTCGTAGGAATGCAAATTTGAATCGGTCCAACAAAACTAACCCAAGTTAGTTTTTTTTTTGGTACATTCTACATACTAAACAACATACTACGTACTACATTCAAGTCTCTGTTTTGAAAATTATGTGATTATCAATACGGGCCAAAATCACAATTAGCATTTTTTGAAAAAGAACTTAAAAAACAAAAAGCAAAGTTTTTTACTTGTTGAAAATAGATTATTTCTTGAAAAAGCACCTCTTTCGATAGAAAAAGTGAGGAGTTATACATGCCTAGGGGGTAGCTCTTTCCCAAGAGTCGGAAAAGTAAATTTGATTAAACTCCAACAGAAAACAATCTAAACTAACAATCCTACTAGAAAGCGCATTACAAGTGAGCCAATCGCGGCATGTCGAAAGGTGACTTTAGATCTGAATGAAGCACGACGAAACGCTGAGACAGACACTTATCTAAAAATCACTTATTCAGATTGATTTCCCATTAGCAAAAATAAGCATGTATTCCAAGAAGTACTCCCAAGTCCCAAATGTAGGGGTGTCATGGTTTGGCATATATTTTAAACTGAAAACCGATTAACCATTTAATTGGTTTGGCTTTGACCACTTAATTAGTATCCTGTACTTTGGGTCTAATGCCACTTTGGTCCCTAAACTTTAGAATGCAACAATTTAATATCCAAATTTTCAAAATGTGTCATCAATCAGTTACTAACCAGTCATTAAGTGGCATATGAAAAGACAATGTTTTTCAAGTATCATCTAATTTTCTTTATTAGCCATCCAAAAGTTGACAAAAATGAGCAGTTCCAAACCATTTTCTCTTTTACTCAAGAAATTTGGGACTGTTCATTTTTTGTCAATGTTTGGATAGTTATTAAAGATAATTAAATAGCACTTAAGAGGCATTTGATTTTCAAATGGCTGGTTAATAGCTAATTAATGGCAGGTATTAGATTGGCACGTTTTGAAAGTTTAGGTACTGAATTGTCGTGTTTTAAAGTTCAGGAACCAAAATGGTACTAGGCATAAAGTATAGGGTACTAATCGGGAATTTTCCCTAATATATATTATAAATAAATACTAAATATTATATAATATTATATATATATATATATATATATATATATAGGTTGATCCAAATTCAACCCAATTTTTAATCAGATCCTATCTAAAAATCAAATATAGGGGATATTCAAATCCAACAGAATAGGATCGAATTTTGAATCATTTCCCTAAACTATTGAGTATTTATACGTTTGTAATCATTTCCCTAAACTGTGTTTTTCAACTACAATCGGCCAATTAACAACCACTAGAATCCTACATCCAACTCCTTTCACTGGCATCCATCGCTCTAGATTCAGGCACCAAAACCTCACCACGACCCCAAACCCCAAAATTTGGCACAAATCAACCCCATGTTTCCCAGAAGGGCTCAGATCTACTATCCATGAGTTGTTTCCCTACATTCTTACCAACTAGTAATTACAATTGAGCATTGGGAATATCTCCCTTATCATTCATGGGGAGATGTTCTCAATACAAGGCAATGGTGTTATGTGGGTATGGATGTGGGAACAATTATTTATGGGTAGCAGATCGGGTGTGCAGGAAATGACTAGGACAACTACAACAAGAGTTTTTAAAGGAGGTCGTTAGCCTCTTTGGTGGTAGTGGTGTTTGAGACTTCTTCTCAAGCTCATTCAAACTAGTGTATGAGTTTTTTTTAATTAAATAATTCATTTTATTTTTCCTACCAAACTATAAAAAAGAAGGTACATATCTTTAGTATGTGTTTGGAACCGTGGGCGTTTATTAACTAAACATTTGTACTTTATTTATTTGCAAAACCGAGAAAAGCAATAATGGACCCGTTTATTGATACTTAGGCATCATTAGGCACCACATCAGCAAAACAATGAATAAATGCCTACCCATTGGGGGAGGTACTAAAAATGAAGCTTCCCCAATGGTAGACACACACATAAATCAAGGTCCGCTTTTACAAGTCTCTATGCATATGTATCCGCATAATGGAGCAAATGTTGAAGTGGCGCCTATGTGACAACGTTTATTCAATAAATGCCCACGGTTCCAAAGACACGCTTAATATTTGAGGAACAATGCCTTCTTCTAAAGCTTAATTTTGGGATTTTAAAATGTTTCAAATCACATGTGAAATCATGTGCTTAGATAATTGACAGAATACCGGGATTAAAAGTGGCACTTTTGGGGAATTTAGATATTTTAGTGGCACGTTCTAAAGTTTGAATACTAAAGTGGGACTACCCCAATATCGCAATTTGGAGAGAGATAATTCTCTTTTCATTGATTCGAGAAATATTACAAAGAGACATATATATATAGCAAATGAAGAAAAAAAAAAACAAAAAAGAGGAAAACTAATAAATTGTAAAGGAATCAGCTAACAGATTGAAAAGAGAATCAATGAAAAGAGAATTAATTGAAAAGAGAATCAATTGAAAAGATAATCAATTTGGAGAGAGAGATAATTGTAAAGGAGTCGGCTAACAGATTGAACTATTGAACGAGTGAGGTGGCAAGGGCTTAGTGAAGGAGTCAACTAATTGGTCTTCAGAAGTTACTGGCATCAGGTGGAACAAACCGGCTTGCAATTTTTCCCTTACAATGTGGCAATCTATGTCAATATGTTTTGTACGCTCATGAAAAACTGGATTACAAGCAATGTGAATAGCTGATCGATTGTCACAAAAAAACAAGAGCAGAAGCAACTTGAGGGATCTGCAAATCTTTTAATAAATAAGTAAGCCATTGAACTTCACATGTAACAGCAGCAAGGGCACGATACTCACCTTCAGAGGAAGATTTGGAAACAGTTTGTTGCTTCTTTGATTTCCAAGATATTAGACTATCTCCCAAAAAAACACAATGGCCAGTGATAGATCTCCTGGTATCAAGGCATGAAGCCCAATCTGAATCTGAGAAGGCTTTCAACTATAGAGATGATGAAGCAGAGAAGAACACTCCTTGGCCAAGACTAGCTTTTAAGTATTAAAGAATTCTATGTACAGCTTGCATATGAAGGTCTGTAGGGCAGTCCAAAAACTGAGAAAGATGTTGGACAGTAAAACAAATGTCTGGCCTTATGCTACATAAATAAATTAATTTTCCAACCAATTTTCTATAGGAAGTAACATCCGTTAGAGGAGTACCAACATCTTTATCAAGTCTTTGAGAGGTAATCATAGGAGTAAATACTGGCTTGCTGTTTATAAAACCTGTTTCCTCCAAGAGATCAATCACATACTTCCTTTGGCTGAGATTAATGCCAGTCGTGGATCTGGCAACTTCTAGGCCAAGAAAGAACTTGAGTTGGCTGATATCTTTAATTTTGAAAGTATCATGTAAGAACTTTTTGACCTCATTTATTAATTCAATGTTGTCACTTGCCAAAATGACATCATCAACATAAATTAGCAAGGCTATAAAATGAGAACCAGCTTGTCTTGTGAACAGAGAAGTATCAGAAATTGCCTGAGTGAATCCTTGAGACAACAAGGCATCAGTGAGTTTTTTATTCCATTGTCTACTTGCCTGCTTGAGACCATAGAGTGACTTAGTTAATCTGCACACTTTTGAAGGATCTGAAGTTTCAAAACCTAGGGGAAGAGTCATGTAAACTTCTTCATGTAAGTCACCATGCAAAAAGGCATTGTTAATATCCAGTTGTTGCAAATGCCAATCTTTAATAGCTGTAACAGCAAGTAAACATCTAATAGTTGTTATTTTTGCAACTGGAGAAAAAGTATCAAGATAATCAATGCCATTCTGTTGAGTATAGCCCTTGGCAACTAGTCTTGCCTTGTATCTTTCAACGTTGCCATTTGCATGATACTTGGTTTTAAAAACCCATTTGCACCCTATAGGTTGTTTTCTTGCAGGTAAATCGATTAAAACCCAAGTATTATTTTGCTCTAATGCCTTAATCTCAAGTGCCATTGCATCCTTCCAGCATTGTGATTTTATAGCCTCATTATAGGTTCTAGGATCTTTGGTTTGGGAGATTTGAGTAGCAAAGAYCCTATGAAAAKRAGATAATTTGTGAGTGGAATAGGTAGAAGATATATGGGGTGAGGATTGGAGGTTTTGAAAACAGAATTGGCTTTAAGATTTGGTATTTGACAGTGATATTGGTCAAGATATGAAGGAAGTGTATGAGGTCTGGATGATCTTCTAGGTTAGGTTTTAGAATGTGTAATTTGTATGAGATCTGGTGAAACATTAGTAGAAGGGTTGGATCAATAGTGGTATTATCTGAAGTGGTAAGTGGTGGTGATTGATTAGTAGATAAAGATGTGAAAAAAAGTGGAGAGGGTTCTGTTAAAGGAACTGCATATTCTGTGGGAAGAACAATGTCTGAATTATCTATTGAGAAAGAATTAGAATGAAAAGGGAACGAGTGTTCATAGAAATGCACATCTCTTGAGACAATGACCTTTTTAGTTCTAAAATTATACAAACAAAAACCTTTAGTGGCAGAAGGATAGCCAAGAAATACACAAGGATTGGCTCTAGTATCAAACTTAGTTCTATCTGTATCAAGTGTAGAAGCAAAGCAAAGGCATCCAAAAACTTTCAAATGATCAAATGAAGGAGCAACATGATAAAGAAGTTGAAATGGAGTTTTGTTTGAAATGATTGGGGAATGAGTTCTATTTATTAGATAGATTGCATGAGAAACACAATCAGACCAGAAGGAAAGGGGAAGTTATGATTGAAACTTGAGAGCTCTGGCAACATTCAAAATATGTTGGTGTTTTCTCTCAACAATAGAATTTTGTTGAGGAGTATACACACATGTAGTTTGATGAACAATACCTCTTGAAGCATAAAAATCAGACATGTTAAATTCTAAAGCATTATTAGATCTAATACACTTTACTTTTGTAGAAAATTGAGTTTCAATCAAAAAACAAAAGTTTTGAATATGTTGTCTAGCTTCAGATTTAGTTTTCATAAGGTATATCCATGTAAATATACTCTTGTCATCAACTATTGTCAAAAAATATTTATGTCCATAAAATGAAGGAGTAGAAAAAGGACCCCATGTATCAATGTGAATCAAATCAAAACAATTGGCAGAATTAGAATGACTAATGGGGAATGAAAGTTTTCTTTGTTTGGCATAATGACATATGGAACAGTAATTTGAAGATGGTAGTGTTATAGAATGATCCAATGCTCTCAAAAGTTTCAATCGATGATTGGACAAATGCCCCATCCTAAAATGCCATATATCAATTGCATTAGGCTTATTATAAAAAGGAATAGAAACAGAATTACAAGTAATGGAAGAATTACAAGAAATAGAATGTAGGATAAGCTTATAGAGGCCATTGACTTTTTTAGCTAATCCAATCATCTTCTAGCGTTGATGATCCTGGAGGATACAAAGATTGTGTTGAAAAATGAGACAACAAGGATATGAATCAGTAAGTTTGCTAGTAGATATAAGATTGAAAGAGAAATGAGGTATATAAAGAACATTATGAAATACAAAATTGGAAGAGAATATAACAGTTCCTATATAAGAAACTGAAACCTTTTGATTGTTGGGTAAAATGACATGAGTATTTGTGACAGGTGTATAGGTTGAAAAATTGGATAAACTATTGGTTATATGATCAGTGGCACCGCTATCAAGAATCCAGTGTGTTTGATGAGATTCATTATCATTAATGGTGCATGAAAGAATGAATTTACCTAACTCATTAGCAATTGGAGTAAAGGTTGATGTTAGCTGATTGACCTAAGGTGTGGACAAAGATGCTAATGTAGAACCAGGAGCAAGGTTGACTTGTTGAAGCAGACTCATGAGTTGATTGTATTGGTCCTGAGTAATTGGAGAGGTGGCCACATTATTGGCTGAAGTGAATTCATTATGAACTCTAGATGCAGAATTAGGAATTGAAGAATCTGCAACATCTGTGCCTTCGTCTGCTAATTTACTGTTATAAGAAACTTGATTGGCATGCTTAACTTTTGAATCAAATCTGCCTTTTCCTCCTCTATAGCCAATTGGATATCCGTGCTTTTTATAGAAAGTTTCAACTGTATGTCCTGGAGTGTTACAATAGCTACAGATTGGCTTGGATCCTGTATTAGCATAGGACCTTCTTGAATTAGTGGTTCCTGAACCAAAGTTAGAAGAGGAAAAAGATCTCTGAGATTGCTGTGAATTTTGTGGAACAAATGGTCTTTGATTGTAATTAGATCTTTGTCCTTGGGTTAAGAACACAGAGGCTGGTTCCTCAAGCTTAATCATAGGATTATTGAACTGTCTTTCATGCTAAAGTACTAAAGAAAACAATTTGGTAATGTTGGGCAAATGATCCATCAAGAAGATTTGTGACCTTACTGTCGCGAAATTATCATTGAGGCCTTTCAAGAATCTGATAGAATAATCATTCTGATAAGCTTTCTTAACATCCTTGAGTGCTTGACAAGAACATTGGGGCTCACAAGTGCAAACTGGAACAGGTCTAAGAGTAACATATTCATCCCACAGAATCTTTAATTGTGTGTGATAATCAGTGACAAAGAGTGAGTTTTGTCGAAAATTATAAATCTCTTCTTGCAATTCTGAGATTCTTATAGCATCTCCTTGAGAAAACCTATCATATAAGTCCTTCCAAATATCCACATCATTGTATAACCACAAAATACTTTTAGCAATTGAAGGTGATAAGGAACGGACTAACCATGAATAAACCATTGTGTTGCATCTTTGCCAGGCTGGATAAGTAGGATCATCCTTCGAAGGAATTAGTATGCTTCCATCAACAAAACCAACCTTATTCTTTGAGAGCAAAGCCATTCGCATGGATCTGAACCATGAATGAAAGTTAGGCCCTGATAAAACTGGTGAAACTAACACCAGAGATGGATTCTCATTCGGATGAAGGTAGAACAGATTTGATGGTGTATCTTCAGGCCTTGCTGTAACTGCAATTTGTTGTTGCACAATAGGATGAATCTCATTGTTTGCCATGTTGATTATAGTAGAAAGACTTGATCAAATTGAACTAATTCTGTGAAATCGGTGTATGCAAGCGGAAGGCCAGCCAAGAAAAACAATTCTGATAAGAGAAAATTCTGTCCAAAAGCCCCCACCGATGTATGCAAGCGGAAGACCGAAGGGACGCCTACAAACAGAACAAGCAACGATAATATTTCCAGTTGTTCAATAGAACTTCAAAAGCGGACAGTAATGGAGAGCCCTTCTCAGATGTTCAAACTATCCTTTAATCCAATCAGTATTGCAGAGTATGGAGGATGTTCTGATAATATTTCCAATTAGCTTGCTCAACAATACCAGTAGCAGCAAGAAGAAGAAACCCGCAACAGATTTTCCGATATGCAAAGCCGTTCTGATAATATTTCCAATCAGCTTGCTCAACAACACCAGTAGCAGCAAGAAGAAGAAACCAACAACAAATTTTCCAATCTGCAAAGCCCTACTGTCGGCGAGATTGTGAAACAGAGAACTGGATTTGTCTGAACCTGCTGTTTAGTGCCGCAGAAAGATTGTGATGAAGAAATCAGATCTTGGAGAATATTTCTACCAGCGAATCCTTCTCAGTTCAGTGCCATTGGGAAAAGAACAACGAGATACTCTTAGTTCCCGAACCGATGTTCGCAGGAAAATCCTACAAGATTGGCGTTGATGCAGACGAGGCTCGGCGAAGAAGGGAAGACAATCTTGTCGAGATCAGAAAGAATAAACGGGAGGACAATCTCCCAAAGAAACGTAGAAAAAAGAAAACAGAGAGCCTATCTTTGAGCGCGTTTGTCGAGATCAGAAAGAACAAACAAGAGGACAATCTCCCAAAGAAACGCAGAAAAAAAGAAAACAGAGAGCCTATCTTTGAGCGCGTCTGTGATAATGGCGACGCTGGAAAATGATATAGCAGAAAATTTATGAAGCTCTGAAAACCGGTACAGAGGTGTCAAAGCAGAATGCTGCTTGTGCTCTACTTAGTCTCCCATTCATCGAAGACAACAAGATCTCTATTGGTGCGTGCGGCACCATCTCGCCATTGGTTTCTTTGCTCCTGAATGGATTGAACCGAGGGAAGAAAGACACACTTACAACGTTCTCCAAGCTTTGCTCGATGAAACAGAACAAAGAGAAGGCCGTTAGCGCGGGAGCCGTGAAACCACTAGCGGTCTTGATTCCGGGGAGTGGTTTGGCTGAGAAGGCGATGGATGCTCTTATACCATATCGCAATTTGGAGAGAGAGATAATTCTCTTTTCATTGATTCGGGAAATATTACAAAGAGACATATATATAGCAAATGAAGAAAAAAAAACAAAAAAGAGGAAAATTAATAAATTGTAAATTACAAGTTTAGTCTTCTAATACCCAAAGTACAGGATACCAATAAAATTTTAAGATATAAGGATTACTATAAAGTGATGTTTGAAGGCCATGTATAGTAGACAATAGTACCTTTCATTAAGTGGAGGCATTCTTATCGAGTTGCTCCCGAGACTATTAACAAAACAATGGTGTGGATCAGTTGCATTGATGCCAATGGAATATTTTGATTATGAGGTTTTACCAAATTAGGCGGTTGATTAAGATTGTTGGTATAATGTTTGCAGTGGCAAGAGGGAAGTATGTCCACATATACATAGAAATTGATATTCCTCTTTCCTAGGACTCAGTTTGGAAAGAGTACAAATATAAATATGTAGAGTGGAAAACCTTATATTTTGTATGAATTTGTATTGTATATATTTGCATTTGTATTCTTTTCAAACAGAGCCTAATATACTCGAATCCTTCCAAATGGATGGTCAATGGTGTGGTATTGTTTATGAGAAAAAGCTCTCTATAATATTCACAAAAATGTCTGGTCAGAAGTGTTTACAACTAATCAGTTTCATGAGAGAGAGAGGAATATTTATGGAGAAATTAATTAGGACCCTAAATACAACCACCAGCAACATAATGGTGGTAGATGAGGACTAAAAAACAGGGTAAAAAACATAAACATACCTTGAGTTTTCATAAATTGACTTAAAGGTACCTTGATGAGATTTTCAAAAAGATTTTTTTTAGATTTCTAAAATATACCCTGAAATTTTTAAACTCATGTGGGTGTTAGTTGTTTAGGCATATCAATAAAAACCACCAAAGCAAAGTAGGTCTTCACTCCCCAAAAATAGGATGAAAAACACAAATAAAGAAAGAATTGTGATAGTGCTCCCAAAATGAGATAACAAATGAAATTTTGTTCATTTCTATATGCGAATCCATTCTATCTCTAACTTCGATTTTTTTTTCTTATTCTAAATATTCATGTATCATGGATTCATGAAACCAAGGAAATAGTCTCCAATAATAAAGACTTGAAGATGAATGAACCTACTAGGCTACTATTGACTGTTAATATCTTTCTCTGTAAAATACATTTTTTTTCTCAGAAGTGGGACTTTAAGTTGGAACTGAAAGCTGAAACTATCCCCTCTCTTTTTCAGCCATTAAATCCAGAGTATCAAATGGAATAAAATTCATAGAAGCATTGATTCCAATGACCAAATATTTAGTATTCACTTCTCTCTCTCTCTCTTCTTTTCACACTTATTTAGTATTCCATTTTTCTCTACTCTCCTTTTATCTTCTTCTTCTTCCACCTCACTTATCCTTCTTTTATTTCTGTCTAAAAGGGCAAAATAGGATTTTCAAAATTTTAAACAAATTTACATGTAAGGTTTCATTAATGTAGAGTATGTTCAAGTCCAATGAGGTCAATATTCAAGTCTTTTTGAAAAGATTAGGGTATGTTTAAGATAACTTGTGAAAACTTAGGATATGTTTAAGTCTTTTACCCTAAAAAAAAAAAACTACTGCATTGCCGGACCCAAATGTTCTTTGGGCCAAGTTTAGAGCTACAACCCCCTATGAGTGGAATTGTTGTAAAATTAGTAACGAATGGAGAATGGAACTTATCATTTTGTGCTTTTTCCGAACCCAGAGTGCATTAGTGGTGCATAATCGCTTTAGGAGAAGTTGGTTGTGAACTACAAATTTGCAAACGGAACCTTGCAAAGAGTATGAAAGTGATGAGTCGTGCCACTTGGTCACTCTTTTTAAAATCACATTTTCCCCTTATGGTGCAACTGGGTATTTGCAAATCGATTTCCAAGATGAAACAACCCACAGGCTTATACTAAACATGTACTCACTTACCAGTCTTCTGTGAATCGCCAATGGAAGATGTTTAGAGATGTTGAAAAACAATGGAAAGTGAAAAATGTGATTGTGTGTTATTCTGTACCACTTGGTTGATCAAAACTCTATTTATAGAGTATTTTCATTCACCAAAATGGACACAAAGGTATAACACATAAGCATGAAGAGACACAAAACAAAAATAAAAAAAGATATGGTGTGGCGTACGTGCAAAAGACGCAGGAAGCTTTCATTGGGAGCTTCCCGAAATCAGCCCAAAATAGACTTCATGTGTATTTTCGGTGTCCCATCTTTTGGCAGCTAGGTCTTCCGCATGCCAAACGGAAATAGACCGATTTTCGATCTTCCCAACTTGTAAACAGCCAAAAGACCACACAGAAAAACACGCCAAACAAGCCCAAAGCCTTCCCACCTCTCAGCTTCCGCACTAATCACAAGTTAAATTCCAATTTCCTCTTCCTTCTTCTTCCAAGTTTCAAAACGGAGTTTAATGGTAAGGCCTCTATTAGGTTGACCACCATAATGATTAACCTCTCAAGATAGTATTTTGTTTGTACTGAAGAACACTAGACCCATCATAAAGAACACTAGAGTCTGGTGATAAAAACACCAGATAATCCAAACAGAACAAAAACCAAATCATGTTTCTGGCTTTCTTCTATTGGTGGTTGTGGTGCTGATTTAACATGACAAAGAGTTGATTAAACCTACAAACTACAACATTGTTGTTCCTTTATCAGGCTTATTATAAAGGTCAAGATTCACTTTAATGATGATGGCGTGGGCCTTAATATCTCCGTTGTTCATTTATTATCTTGATGAAAGCTGGTAGAGAGTGATGAGAGCTCCTCGTGCTATCTGGAATGAAATTTCTGCCTATGAAGAGGCTACCATCTAGCACAAGCATGACCGTCCAATCTTCTACCTCTTTCTCTTTTTGCTTGCTCGGAACAAAATTACCTTCTTCAGGGCATCGACAGCCGGACTTTTGATGGTAATCCGATTACGATTAAACCTATGTGGTGGAAAGAGAAGAGCAAGGAGAGTCTGAAGACTATACAGTTTGGATAGAACAAACAGGACAGAGGAAAGTGGGAAGAAGAAAGGGGAGGAGAGAAGGGGGAAGGGGAAGAAGAAAGGGGAGGAGAGAAGGGAGAAGTGGAAGAAGAGAGAGAGAGAAGTGTAAAGGAATATGAGGCAAAAGGGGTTACCGTGGCTGTTATTCGTGTATAGTGAGGTCTGGGAGGATGAATAGTGTTTTTCTCCCAATTGTCCGAATAGTTATTACAAGAGTAGTATGGGGATTAAAAAATATTGCAACGTGTATTTCAATGAAAAGCAAACGGAAGGGGGTCTTTGTCTCACGATCATAGTATAGGGGGGTCTTTGTCGCAAAGCAAAGTATAGGGGGTTCTTTGTCATAGATCCCATAGTACAGGGGGGTCTTTGTAATTTACCCTTTACATTATTTACAGGCTTGAGTTTCGACAAATAAGGTTCATTTAAATTTTGCCAACTTGAATCTATTCAAGTTGTACCCTTAATCTTAAACTTGATTAAACATAGGGGTGCAAATGGATTGGATCATGATCTAATCTTATTTGATCAAATTCGGATCACTTCTATTTGGATCTTCGGATCGGATAATAGGATTTAATAAAAAATTGGATTGGATTTGGATCACCCCCTATCCGATCCAATATATATTATATATTTATAAATATAAATAGATATAATACATACATATGCTATTTATTTATTTATAAATATATTTTTTATATTATACTTTTGTAAATTTGTTATACTATCTATTTTTTTTATAAAAAATATGTATATATATGATGAAAATAATTTTAAAAAGTACTTGTATCTTTTGTTTTTACTTTATTTAAATTAGTATATTTTATTTTTATTTTTAACAATTTATTAACTTTTAAAGAAAACAAGTCAGATCGGATCAAATCCAAAGATCCGACTTAATGCTAAGATTTGAATTCAAATCGAGTCCTATCAGATCCAATTGGATTTTCGGATCAGATCGGATCGGATCCGAGATAAACAATATCAGATCGGATTCAAATATACCCAAATTCAATTCCGGTCCAATCCGTTTGCCTCCCTAATTAAAGGTTAGACATTAGACCAAAATACAAGAATGCCTTTTATATCCCTAGGAGATAGGGATTGGGGATCAAACTTGGACCCAACTCAAGTTGAAAAACCAAAACTCTAACCCAACTCAAGTTCGATTTATCATTTAATGTGACTCATTTACATCCCTAGGAGGGAGGGATAGGGGATAAAAATTCATACAAAGTGGAGCCCGTATTAACTGAAACAATTAAGATTGATTTTCGGAAAAAGTACACTATAATGACTACATTCCATGCATAATTTAAATTTCACTACAGATAGATCTATAACAATTCAAAATGTCAAATATCCCACCCTAAACACCAATATTCCTTCATGTATTGACATTAATTTCCAGTTGGCATCTACCCCAACTGTACGATAAAGCTAAAAATTATGGGATAGGCTGAACGAGATCGCAAGTCTGTGCTTACACCGTTCTAATATCCTTTTGCAACCTTATATTGAGAATATCTCCCTATAAAATAAATACATAAATACAGATATACTGCCAATACAAGACAGTAAAGGCTGTTCGAATGGGCTTTGTCTTGACTGAAGCCGAACTCGGGCTGAACAGGTCATTCTCCCATTGATTTTTTATGTTTTGTTTTGGTTTAACACTACGGGTGGGGGTCGGGTCGGAATTGGACCGAACCTAAAGGATCGGGGCGGTGCCGGGAGTCGCATGGTATTGAATCGGGTCGGGTGGAATCATGGGAGGGTAGGATAATGATTGAGGCGACCCGTGCCGAACCCGACCCGTTGACATGCTGTCATGCTCCTTTGTCCGTAGTCCTCCCTCCGTTCCCTCTCTGATCTCATTTCAGTCTCTATCTGTCGTTCGCTTAGGGTTTTCTGCTATCGAATTAATGGTTCAAGCCGAACCCTTCGTCGCTTCTCCTGTTATCTCTCTGCAACGTCTCTCTCCTTTTTTATTAATATTTGGTTGATTCATCTCTACTTTCTTAGATTTGGGCTTGGTCATGGAATACTCATCGACTCAGAAGAGAAGGGCGGTGGAAATACTAGCAAAGTATGGCGATTTTTGGTAACTCGAATTGCCGAGGTGCTTCTTTGTTCTATTCATGGAGGAATCGTCATCCAGTAAAGCATCTTCTGTTCCGCCTTTCCTCACCAAATGCTACGATATGGTGGAGGATCCTGCAACTGATCCCATAGTTTCGTGGAGTTCGAACAATGATACTTTTATTATATGGGATGTCACTGCATTTTCCCGAGACTTGCTTCCTAAGTACTTCAAACACAGCAATTTCTCAAGCTTCATAAGGCAGCTCAACACCTATGTGAGTCTCTCTCTCTATGCAATATTTTATGTTGGGATGCTGGTTATTTCATTTTTGTAGCTAGTTTATTTGATTATGATTTGGATGATTTATGTTATTCTTAACTAATAGCAGTGAACAATTGGAGAATTTTAATCGTTGAGGGGAACTGTCAAGTTTTCATCTCTTGGTTGTGTACAGAAGTAGTGCCTTGGGAATTCGGGTTTTTAGTTGGGGGGGCTCAGTTATTGGGGAGAAATCTGAACTGCTCGTTCAGATGGATTCCAAGGAGTGCCAATGAGTTTGCTGATGGCCTAGCCAAATCAGGGGTATCAAGACAATGTTCAGTCTGGGACCTGAGAACGCAATGCAAAGCATTCTTGATTACACAAAAAGCAGGACAGGCTACTTCAGCAGTCTCAGCTGATAGCATGTTGAATATCCTTGCTCACCAATCTGGGACAGCATGGTTTCTTTGATGAAGGCCATTATCAAATATTGGTCCCAGCTATCTGGGATCTTTAGTGAGTTTCTTTCTGATGACCATAAAATAGTAACCCAAAACTAAGGTGATATTTGATTGTGGTCTAAAATCTGAAAAACTTGTTTTTTAGAGGTTGGGCCTTTTGTTTGCGTTAACTTTTGAACCATACCTCTGAAAAGTGATTAGGTCTAAGGTGGTGTTCGGAACAGTGGCGTGGATACGATATATTCCATTTTGAAACGTGCCATGCCTCTCATAGTTGGTTGCATCGTGGTGTGGACTGAAACCACACTATATTGTGGAACAGTCCACACCATATCTTAAAATATCGTCCACAGTTAAATCTCGTGGACCTTTCCACACCACGGTGGCCAATTCCAAAATTGATGATTCCCTACTCAAGGTTCAAAGTATCGATAGGATACGCATTTCGGCAGTATCGTATCGGTACTTAGAAACGCTCGAAACTATATTTTTTTTAATTTTTTTTTCGAAGTTTGGTTTTTTGGGAAGCTAAAAAGATTTTTTTTAATTAAAAAAAGTTGGGGTTCTGAAACACCTGGAAACAGGCGTTTCGGATCGTATCGTTTTCAAAAGATACGATATGATACGCCCGATGCGTATCGTATCGATACTTTAAACCATGTCCCTACTTCGTACAATGCATTTTTACCATAACTCGATAATTCCAAAATCGATGATTCTAAAACCATGGACCTTTCCTTTTAATAAATTCTATTAATTTGTACTAAAATTATTATTTTTTTATAAAATTATTTGATTTTATAAAAAATACTACTCTTGGCAATTTACTAATTTTAATATATTTTTGAACTATTTTTTATAATTTTTATCATATCTTATTACTCCTTGTGATTTTTGTTGCTTTTTTAACAAATGGTTTTCATTAATTCTCTTAACTATTCATATTATATATAAATGCATTAATTTGTAATTTCATGGTTAAATTATATTATTTTATTTATAATGTATATTACTTAAAAAAATAGAATATTTTTTATTCTTGATTAACAACATAGGTCATCTCACACATAGGTGAGATGCATGGAATCAAAGCATAGAGTGTGGATTGAAACTACACCACACCTTGCAGAATGCCTATGAGGATGTGGTGTGGTTTAGTCCAAGGTTCAGAATATCGACACAGGCCAATATATATGCCGGATGGGGTGTATCGGCCATTCGGCCTATATCAAAGCTCACCTTCATTTTTTTTTTTTTTAATTTTTTCTCTCAAACTGGTTCAAGGGGGTCGGTTTAAGGCCCACCTACCCCCTGAAATAGGTGGGACCCTGAAACACTGTGTAGGGGCGTATTTGGAGGGGCCCTGACATGTTGCAATATTTCGATCTTTGCTTCAGTCCACCCATTTTTATCCACATTGCAGAACAACCATCCTATTGTGGCATGGTATGGATGTGTCCATGCCACAGGTGTGGTGTGAATGAGAATACACCATTCAATTTCTCATCAACACTACAGAACACCCTCTAATTTGGTAAGAGGTGGCCCATACGTAGAATGTTTTCAGACATGTTTCAGATGGTTAAGATCTTTTTTGCATTGATTTCAGATTTCAGTTTTCAGTTTTATGAAAGTGCCATCTAAGACAAATCTACAAGTGACCCATAAGGAAGCTCCATAGAGGACTCCAATTATTAAAACAACTCTAGTAACTCATTACTGATCCCTCTAAGACTAACTTAAATGATACCAGAAATTACTAAAAATAGTAAACCACGAGTTTACTAAAAGTAGTAATTACGAGAATTATTATAAATGGTAACTCTAAAAGTTATCATAAATGTAATTTCAAGAAAGCAGTGAAAATGAATAAAAAACTGAAATAGTGTCAATATCCTATAACCCAAAAATTCTGAAATTGGTATGGGAATTGGAAAACTGACTTAATTCTCCATTGATTCTTTTGTTGCTTCCATATCTGCATCATTCTCACCCAGTTCGGAAAAACTCGTCCTTGAGTTTTGAAGTGGAAAAGAATTAACAATTGCTTCAAATCGTGAGCTATAGGTTTGGTACTAGGAACCACAAGGGTAATGAAAACATCAAATATATATATATTTGATCAATAACAGAAACTTTATTAAGAATTATGAAGCTTTAGGTACAAAAAAAAGGGGGAGATAAAGAGTCTTATCTCCCCATCAGAAAATTACAATGAAAGAAGATTAAAAAATAGCCTCCCTATTCACCCCTTGCTTGGCCAACCCATCTGTAAAAGAATTAGCAGTCCTTTTCACCCAGCTGTATTGTATCTCAATGCTTCTACATAGCCATAAGAATTTTTTCTTTTCATTATTGTAACTCCACAAGCCACTGTCCTCTTTCTTCAACCAGCTAATCATCACCTTTGGATCACCTTCCAAAATCAGCCGACTGATATTTAGTTCCCTTGCTCTTTGAACCCCTTCCAAAGCTGCAAGGATCTCAGCCCTAATAGAGTCTCCTTCTCCAATAGGGCCTGAGAACAGAGCAATAACAATCCTTTCCTCATTCCTGAAAACTCCCCCAATCCCAGAGGGCCCTGGATTCCTTATGCTACTGCCATCAGAATTCACTTTTATAAATCCGGAGGGAGGAGGGGACCACAAGGGACTAAGAGTCTTCTTATACAGAGTAGAGGTTGCTATCTCTTTCCAGTTTCTTAACAGGTCAGCAATAGGAAAGTCTGAGAACAGTTCCATAGTTTTTGGCCAGTGGGCAGCCCTTAAAAGTATTAGGTCTAATAGTTCTTCTAGGGATTTTTCATTTTCTGAAAATATTCGAGAGTTTCTTTCCTCCCATAGTGACCAACACACGGCTGCCCTAATACTCCTCCACATCATCTTCCCTCGCTTCTTAGGCCATCTGAAAAAAGAAGGGGAGAACAAACCTTGGACACTCTCAGGAGGGTTCCAAGTACACCCAAAGCGAGAAAATACCCACTCCCAAACAGTTTTAGTAACCTTACAAGAGACCAAAAGGTGGTAACCGGACCATATCAATATAATGAAGCTCCTCTTGATCTACAATGGCATCTTTAAAGAAACCAGCTGGCAGCCCATCATTATATTTTGGTTGAAGTCATGTATTAAGTACTTGAAACACATCTTTAGGCATTTCCTTCATAGGCTTAGAATGAGATATCATAGCTTTGATAATAGATGGCTCCAAATCTGGTTGTCCTTATTCCTCTTTATCTCTATTCATAGATCTCACAAGTCACAAGTTAGCTTGTATTTCACAGCAAGCATTGTGAAGTTCTTTTACATAAGGTAGGAACCTAGGATATCGTTTTTTTTTTATAAGTAAAGTAAAATTTCATTAAAACAAAAAGAGTAGTACAATCTGATGGATGACAAGTCATCATCCAAATACAATACAATCTGAAAATCAGAATGAGTTTTCCACATTACAGATTTGAATACCCAGAACCTCCCCTAACTTATTCCCCAGGTCCTCCTTATCAATTTGCCTAAATTCTGAGAGAACCAAGACCCAATCTGCCATGATTCTGCTAATAAGATTTGCTAACATGATCTGCTAACCTGGATATCTTCCCAACTCATTTTCAAGATTCGCTGTGATACTCATATCCCTTGATTTGGTTCCAGTTCACCTAGAATCCAGATATAGCTCTGATGCCTCCAGATACGAATCTAATATCTCAGGATTTGGCTCTGATACCAAATTGATGTAGGACAGGGTAGGGGTCCCACTAATTTATCTAATGATGATGGGCTTTATTAGGGTGAATGAGGGGCTGTAAGTGAATAATGATGAAGAAGCAAGCAGAATGCTTGTTGTTCACCAAAGAATGAGCAAATAATCAAAAGAGAGAGATCTTGCTGTTAAGGTAAACAACAAAGAGACAGATCATTTAGAAAAAGAAATAAGAGGTAGAAATTATCAAAAAAAAAAAAAAAAGAAATAAGAGAGAGATAGAGAGGGGAAAAAGAAAGACTTTTTGCAACAACCAGAATCACTAAACTTGACATTTTATTAGGGCCATAATCACGTCTGGAGAATTATTAGGTATAGAAGATAGGAAACCTTTTGATTGATCAAAAAAAAAAAAAAAAAAAGATAGGAAACCTTTTGTTTTTAATAATAAAATCAAATTTGTTAAAGAGACAAAGGAACAAGGACAGTGATTAGAAATCACCCGAAGGAAAAGAGCAATAAACCCCCAATGAAAACTAAAGCCAAACAACAAAAAGATAGGAAACAAACACCTCACACCCAGAATCTTAAAACTAACACCTGTGCCTCACAACAGGCACCTACTGACCCCTAACTCCAATTGAAACCCTGGAGCGACCAACTAAACAATCTTCAAAAACCAACAAGACCAAACACCACTTTGCTCACTTGCTCAACTTCTTCACAGGCTTGACTATGTTCATGTCTACTTTTTAAATTAATTTTTCCTAGACTTCACCTCCTTATTAGGTCTAATACTAAACAATCCCCCTTTCAATCTGGCAAAAACTTTTGGCAATAGCTCTTTCATTTTTTTTTTTTGCTTTTGAATTGTCTGGACCTAAATTTGCTCATCTCCTAGATCTATCAAAACTTCTTGCATCTTCTAACTTGTAGTTGTAGTTCATTGTAATCTTTGTAGATGCATTTTTTTTTTCTTTCCTAATAACTGTCCTTTTTTGTAGAAGAAAATAGGCAAAAAACTATGCTACAGGAAAGACATGATACCACCTGATTGATTACCACTTTTATGATACTGGTTGATTGGTTAGAGGTATTTCTGGTATCATGTCTTTCCGGTATCATAGTTGAACCCAGAAAATAATGATGTCATTCATCAAAAGAAAGAGCTGAAAGATTTGTTTGCATAAAAACATTTCTTTCCTGGGCTATGTTCTAGAAGTGAAACTAACTACTAGATGGATTTTCATTACAAGGAGGGTAAATGGAGACGTCCCCAACATCTCCCAATAGGGTCACTCATTTTTTATTTTCATCATCATCATATCATCCAAGCCTTGTCCTAATTCCCAATTATATGGGGTCAGCTCCATCATCATCATTTTTTTCCTTTCAGATTTCATTTTATCTTCTGCAAGTTATAATATTAAATTATGTGGATGATAGTTAAACCTATCCATAGCTTTGTTTTACTTTCTATCAGGGTTTTAGAAAAGCTGATCCAGACCGCTGGGAATTTGCAAATGAGGGTTTTATCAAAGGTCAGCGGCATTTATTAAAGAATATCAGTAGAAAGAAGCATGTTCAGGGTCCTGGTCAACAGAAAGAGGCCCAGCAGAAGATGCCTGTTGGAGCGTGTGTTGAAGTTGGAAAGTTTGGCCTCCAAGTGGAAGTTGAGAGTCTCAAGAGGGACAAAAATGTACTCATGCAGGAACTAGTTAAGCTGAGGCAACAGCAGCAAGCAGCTGAAAATAAGCTGCTAGGTTTGCGAAAAAGCCTTCAGAGGATGGAAAAAGCCCAGCAACAAATGTTGTCATTCTTGGCAATGGCCATGCAGAGCCCTGGGTTTTTGGAGCAGTTACTCCAGCAAAATGAAAATAATTGGAGAATGGCTGGAGCAAGCAAGAAGAGACGACTTCCTGCCCTGGAACAAGGTTTTGAGGGTGGTGAGGCTGAAGTTTCTAAAGGGCAAATAGTAATGTACCAACCACCAAAGAACAACACTTCAAAGCCTCTAGTAATGACAGTTTTAAATACAGACGTGTCTCCAAAGGTGGATGTTAATGATTTTGTTAGGAATGATTCCATGGAATCACCGACTGGAGAAGGCTTGCACTCTCTAGAAAATGATGCTCAAATTATCATCTCGGGGTTACTTAGTGATGATTTACTGGAACAACTTCTTGTTGATAGTCCATTCACAGAGAATCTTGTAGAAACTGAGCTAGATGCCCCAGAGTCTATGAACACGGGAATGGATATGGATGCAGTGGTGCATGATTGTCAGTTGGAGACTAGTCAAAATATGGACCTCCTGACAGAACAAATGAGTCTTCTAGCATCTGAAACCAACAGCAGGCATGAAATACTGTAGAAGAATTAATGGATCTTGCAGTGGTGAAGAGACCTCTACAGAAACCATCTTATACTTTGTATAGCATACTTCCAAAAGAAAAAACGGCCGATTTTGTACATCCGAGGTTGCAAGAGGACTTGACTTTTTTTCTCCTAAGGGCCCGTTTGGTTGGTGGGAATAGGGATCTGGAATCGTAATCAGATTGGGCTATTCCAATTCCAACTGTTTGGTTGGATGGAATCAGAGTCCTATTGCCATTCCCTCCCTCTTCCTCTGAAATGAAATCCTATTCCAGCTTATTCCAATTCTAATTCTGATTCCTTTCTGCACCAATCAGATTATGGGTATGCACCATTCTGGTTCCGATTTTAAGGGATTTTGATTCTTATTCTGATTCTGATTTTGACTGCAAACCAAACGACCCTAAAACTCAGTTTTTCATTCTTTCATACTTTTTCTATATATCTTATTTTTTCCTTGTTTTTGGCTAGCATTAAGACTGTTTGGTTTGAAGGAAAAGGTAGGGAAAGTGGGAAACTATACAAACCTACCTTTTCCTTCAAACCAAAGACAGCCTATCTTTCACGTTATTATTTGTCTACCCTATATTATCTATGGTATAAACTTTAAAATATATTTAAAATCTATCAGGCTGAGGAACAAGATTCATCAAAATATATAAGATAAAATATGTTCATCATATATACATGCATACGCAAGATACAGAATTTATTCTGAAGTGAAAGGGGAAAGATACAGAAATTGCTCGTTACAGCAAACAAGAATAAACAAGAAACTAATTATCAAAAAGAAAAAAAAAAAACAAGAAACTGATAAATATCCATTGAATGAAAGAGTTACTTGTCAAGGGGAAAGAGATTAAGGTGACCCAAGAGCTTCTGCAAGAACATACTCTGCAACTCGAAATCACTGGACAGTCTGCCATGTTGCCCTGTCAATGAATTGTAGCCTTCACCGTGCATGGAACGCTCAACATTTTTCAAGCTCGATCAGTCACTCTCACTGCCTAAGTAACGGACACGGTGAAGGCTGATCTTAGCTTGAAAAAGGCTGATCTCTCCATGTAAACTTCTCTCTCTCTCTAAGTCAAGAAGGAAATACTCTTTGAAGACAAATAAGTGATGTAATATATATAGGTGAGAATAAACTGTACACCAATGCTAAGTTTGAGTTTCCCTGTTTCTCTACTTTCCTTTGTGAAGAAGGATTCCTTGTAAATGAATAATATTGTTAAATCTGTTAATATTAACTGACAAAACGTTTCTTTATTAAGAGATGGTTAAAATCATACGAACAAATTGTAAGGGTAAAATATAAATTCCTCCCCTTAACTTTCTGACAATCATAAAAACCTTTCCTATAGTTTCATTTTAACAAAAACCTTTCTGCTATTTTTTAAAAAATTGACAAAAACCTCCATTCTGATAATGATCATGACAGAAAACGTGTATAGTTACGAAATTACCCCTAAACATCATCTAATCATTTTGTAAAGTACCATATTTGCCCTCAATAACCTCCCCGCTCTTCTCTTCTGTCTCCCCACCGTCCTTACACAACACCGAACCGCCCCCACAGCTGGAACCTCCACCGCCCCTACACTAATCGGACCATATCAGTAATTGTCTTTGCAGTTCTTTGAGATAAGTGGGATAAACTAAAGCAAGGGAAAAGAAGCAAAAAACCCATTATTCTGGGACAATCAATAATCAAGAGCCATGTTGATTATTCAATTGCCATAATAACACAGTGGTAAAGAAACAAGTTTAGATTTCGATAAAAATTGGTTATTTGGCCACAAAAACAGAGGACCACTTTAGCTTTCAAAAACCGAGTGAAAGGGAGAAGGGCATGTAAGCACTGGAACTCCAATAACATTTCGCATCTGCGTGACCTTTCTCATCGTCAGCCTTAGTGATGGCTCTTCATGAATGCACCAAAATGCAACCCTTAGGAATCTCTCCAGTAGATATCTAACCTGCTTTGACAGCAGCAGTTGTAAGCCAAATCTGTTAGAATTTCTCCGTTGTCATTTTCGTCAATTTCTGTTGGAATGTTCTTCCTACAATAGATGATCTCTAGCAACAAGACCTCAAAGCTATATATATCAACCTTCGTAGTGATTGCCATACTCCTTTTATTTATTTATTTTTTTTGAGAGAAAGGTAACTGAATTCATTAAGAAAAGAGAAGGGTACATAAGAAGGTGTACACATATAAAGAAAAGAAAAACAAAAACAGGGATCAAATCTGTAGGAATTATACAGGAGGAAACTTCAAAGTATAAATCTTCTAACAGAGCACCTAATTTTTCTAGTCCATCTACAAGAGCATTAAGTTCCCTTGGAATCCAAATCAAGTTTGCATTATAAGCAGTCAGTAAATCCCTTGCCTTCGTTAGAAAGTGTCCAAGTCTCCACGGTCTGGTCTCTTGTTTTCCTAACCATTTTATAGTGTTTCCCTAATAACTGTATGAGTTCGACTCTGGTTATTCATCAAAAGCTTTGCCAATCCAAAGTCGGAAATCTTGGTGTAAAACAATCATCAAGAAGTATATTTTCACAATGGATGATTTGGGTTCTACACTCTTCATGCAAATACAGGAGCCCTCTTGCAGCTCCAAACACAATATGAGTGCGTTGGTTCCAATTGGGCTTTGGAGTTCTGAAAAGGAAGCTTGCTAAAGCACCATTGCTCATGAACTCATACACAAGAAGTCGATGTTGTCCTCATTGCAATACCCAATCAATCAGACTAGATTCTTGTGATGGGTCTATCCAATAACACCTACTTCTGTTCTGAACTCTTGCTCGCGCTCTTGAATTACTCTAACTTCTTTACTGCAATATCGACCCCTTTATAAACAGTTCCAAAAGAATCCCTTCCTAGCTCTTCGCTAAAATCACTTATAGCTTCTTGGAGGTCTTGCTAAGTAAAAGAGGATGTAACTTCTACAATATTTCTTTTTGGTTAAATTGATTTTGGTTTGTTGCAGTAAGTTAAGAAAACAAACAGGGTAGTTACAACTATCAATACCAAGTTAACAAAGACCGATCGAGCTACCCAAAAACAGCGAGGTGATGATGATCATTATCCTTCTCTTGTCTTTCTTTACATGGAGATTGTCTACTCTTACTTTGAGGAGAGCCTTTCCATTAATGTTTCTATTTATCCTTCCACTTGAAAGTGGTAGAGTCTTCTTCCA
The DNA here is from genome assembly GCF_000365185.1 of Nelumbo nucifera. The sequence continues at coordinate 5,424,773 of NW_010729074.1, forward strand.
ACAGGTCTGACCTGTGAGAACTACAACACACCAGTGAGTGTGATCGCCAACGAGAAAAACGAAGGAGTGGCAAATAGAGTAACGAGAGTGAGACTGAGGGAGAGAGAGAGAGAGAGGGCAGGTTGGGCAGCGATCCTAATGGCTTAGCTGCTTCTCTGTCGGTGAGGTGGCAAATAGAGTAACTAGGGCTGCAATTTTTGTAGGCTCAGCATGGGTGGGGCTTGGGTTTTTGGTCTCTTGGCTGGTCTTGGGCCAAAAATACTCGGGTCCAACTTAAACTCGATTGGGCTTGGATTGAACTCTCAGGAAGCCCAAGCCTGGCCTGACCCAACCGTTCTAGTCCATCAGTCAACAGCAAAGCAGGATAGTCCCTAGAAATTTGAGCCTAGGGACATATATACAAAATAATACAAAATATAAGGTTTTGTATTTTACATATTTGCATTTGTACTCCTTCCAAACTGAGTCTAGAGTCCCAAACACCCAATCCCATTTATAGAAATTTGAAATATTTGTCTTTCACTTGGGCTTGGACTGCTACAGCTAACAGCATGTACAATGGGGCAGCCGTCCAAAGAGTAGGGGTATAAGTTCGGTTGCACAATTTCAAGAATTTTAAGGGATAAGTGGACTGCAATCCACCTCAGAAATATAAAATTGCAGCCTCCTCCTAGTCTATTAGTAGCCCCCCTATAAATCGCATCCTGCCCGTGAATTTGACATCAATCCACGGGCAGGATTCAGTCCACCCCTAGAAATCCTAGTTCCACCCTAGGGGAGGACTGAACTATAAAAACTCCGAATTTCAACTAAATCGGGCTTAGGTTAGGGTTAAAGCTCATTGAAAATTTGACAAATTCCCAAATCAACCTGACCCAAGTTGCAACCATACTAAAGAGATGATCATTTAAAAGTTAAAACTTCAATAATCAAGCAGTTTTGCCAGTCTTTAAGATCTCTTAGGATCCGTTTGGTTTACAGTCAGAATCGGAATCGAAATCCTCCAGAATTGGAATTGGAATGGTCCATTCCCAAGGGAAGGGCAGGGAATGGCCATTCCCTTATGGGGGAATGCCATTCCAGCAGAAATGGGCCACCCAACCAAACAGTTGGAATCAAAATAGCCCATTCCGATTTCGATTCCAAAATCCTATTCCCACGGGGACTTAAATCTTCCTTCTTCACTTGGGTGGGATGTTCTGGTTCACTCTGCAAAAGGGAAGAGAATTACTACACAACATCATCCTCACCAACTCTATCCCTATCTTCCAACGTCTCCATTATCACAAATACCAACAACATACACAGATCTGATAACCCAGAGGGATTTCAAAAAATTAAGAAAAACATGAGACTCGCACAAACAAGAGACGAGAGAGAAGAAGACTCGCACCAACAAGGTTTAAGTGCACTTTTAAGTAAGTACCGAAAAAAGTGCACTTTTAAGTAAAGACCGTTGATATTGGAGAGCAAGTGATTAAATGATAGGCATAGTGGAGAGCCATTGGATCTTTTGAGTAAATAGACTATGCAAACAAGGTTCAAAATATCAACAAACATGATACCAAGTAATTGTGTTTTGTGTGTATCGATTAGTTGTTACTCATTTTATGTTTTTTTTTTTTCTTAAATTTTCTGCAGTTTGTTAGTTAAAAGTGGGCTTGTTAGGATGGATATTAATATTCTGGATTTTGGTGACCTTCCATTACCAATGCAATATGTGTCCATGTTTTAAACCTAGTGTTTAGATGATTTGTGCCATGAAATGTGTCCATCTAGCTAGCTGATCAAGTGCTTAGAGCGAGTTGAAATCAGCCCCCCACAAAATAGTTTCCCACAGTCTCACAGCACATCCCCATTGTGTATTGGAAACATCCTTCGATGATGCTTCATCATTTTTGGTATTATCATCAAGAGATGTGTTTAATACATGGCGGGAATGTGCTGTGGAACGTTGTGGGAAACTATCTTATGTAAGGCTGATTTGGACTTGCTTGGAGCTTGGTGGTTAATGTTTAATATTTCTTCCCTTTTTCTTTTATAAGTCTAACGGAGTAGGTTAATATTTAGTTGCTCTTTCAACCAAGTGTACTTAAATATTCAACCCCTTGGGAATTGTTTTCAACCTATCGGAAGGGTGGTTGAGCCATTGAACCATTGACCTGGCCAGATGATGATGTCCTGATTTTTTTAGTGGTTTTGGAGTTTAGATATGGTCCTAAATTGATCTACTATGATATGAGAAAAACTTATAACCAATCAACCAGTATCGTAAAAATAGTACGGTGTTTAATAAAATTCAAAGTTTTTGATTGATCAAAGCTTTTCTATTATATATCTTTCTGGTATCATAGATTTTCCCCTTGATCTAATTCTAAAGGTTTTTAAAAATGAACCGGAAACAGAATTGGTTTCCGATTAAGCAGTTCAACCGTCCGAGATCAAATGGTTTGGCCCATGACATTATAAATAAATTAAAAAATAAAAAATATATGTTCAATTTTGAGAAACACCCGACCTTCAGTCCTTTGAACCTGAAGGTATAAAATTAAAAAAAAAAAAAACAAAACTTTTGGGGTTCCCAATTGAGGCTCGAAATTGGTGGTTCCCAAAAGTTGCAGATAGAACAAGCATGGGAGAATAGTGGGTAGGAAATATACCATAACCACCAGTACATGTAAGGTTGCAAAATCGCCGCTGCAAGTTAGTCGTCGGACTTGTTACTGCCGCAACCCACAATTGTTACTACTGGATCTGTTGCAAAATCAACGACTCAACGCTGTCTGTCGTAGACGAAGCTCACCACCGTCGCCGGTCGCCGTGAATCACCGTCGGTCGCTGTGTGTCACCGCAGGTCGTGGCCGACGTAGGTGGTCGGTTGGGTGTGACGGATGAGAGAAGGGAAGGGTTAGAACGAAAATGAGGTCGTTCTAACCCTAAACGTAAGAGATGGGATTGGGGATATGGGATCATTTTGTTTTTTGTTTCTTTTTATTTTATTTAAATCAGTGAAAATAAAAATGATAACCCACGAACTGCTGCCCGGGTTGAACGATTTAGAGGTTTGATCGCCCTGGTCAACGGTTTTAAAGATTTATCGGTTTATAGTATAACTAGACCTAGGGGGCTGAACGGTTACCAATTTTTCTGGTCCGACCGTCCGGTCCAATCCGGTTTTGAAAACCATGCTAATTCCATAAATAAAGTGGATTTGTTGACCTATTTTTTGTAATGGAACAAAGATCTGGATCGTGTCGGGATATTGGATCTGATGAGCTTCATTTAATGCCCTGGTCAAAAATAGCTCCAATAATAAGTTACCCTTAGGTTGTATGTGGTTAGATTAACATCCAAACAATCAAAGAAAAAGAAGATTAAGGCTGAATTTGGAAGGAGTACAAATGCAAATATGTAGAATGCAAAACCTTATATTTTATATTATTTTGTATGTATTTACGCAGTACATATTTGCATTTGCATTTGTACTCCTTCCAAACTGAAATTGCTTAAAACTTTCCATGTCTAAATCTCATTCATTTGCAGCTCTACCCTGGTTCCATAACAGGCTTATATGTCCCAACTTGATCTATGCAAAAAGAAAAAAAAGAATAAAAAAAAAGAGAAAAGAATAATAGACCGAGTTTTGAAAAGCAGAGCTAAATAATTGCTGGGCATTGGATCTGATGAACTTTATATAAAGCCTAGTGAAAATGGTTCTAATTCACAGAATATACTATGAATCTAGATGAACATACATCAAAGCCAATCAACGAAAAGAAATAAACTAAAGAGGTCAAAGTAAGGTACAAGAGTGCCACTTTATTAGGCACCTGATTACGCTTGTACAGCTTTGGCCATGCCAAAAGCAGCGGCGGAAGCAATGGCTCCGATCAAGGCCGTCTGGAAGGCACTTCTAATGGGCCCGTTGCCTGTGAAGTGGCCCTTTCCGTAGCCAAAGAGTAGCAATGCAATTAAGGTAACGCCCACAGATGTGAGGACTGCGTTTCTAGCAGTTGGAATGAACATATATGGGATGAGCGGGATTAGGCCGCCCGCTATGTAGGCGATGGCGATAGTCAGTGCACTCTCCAGTGCTCTCCTTGGCTCTGGCTTCTCCAATCCAAGCTCAAACCTGCGTTCATGGTTATTGTTTTAGTTTTTTATTCAAGGTTTTAAAAACCAATTTAGAATTGGAATCGTTTTAGCCATTGGTTTTTAGGTTAATGGTTTGATCGTCCAGTTAAAATGGACGATTTGTTTTAATAAAAAAATAATTAAAATAAAAAGCAGTTAAAAACTGTTGAACGGGTTAATGATTCAACAGCTTGAGTCAATGGATCACTGACCAATTCAATGGTTTTTGGCCAAAGACCAGGTTTGAGGTAAAACAGAACCAATTGCCTGAATGATTCTCAGGCCGAACGGTTCGACCATCCAAATCAATGACTGTTCAAAAACATTGATTTCATCAGATCGGTTGGTGTTATGGTATATGTACTACTACTCAGGCCTTCTTGGGAGGGCCGAGCTGAAGATTCAGCTAATTAAGTCGGTCACTCTAGATAAGCTATTCAATGAGTTTGAGGCGGACAATCCTTCAAATGATTGATTGATTTCATTGATTGATGATTAGGGGCTAAGATTTGTAAGGGTGGACTGAACAATAAAAACCTCTTAATGAATAGCTTATAGGCTTGTTAGTGTGAGACCCATCCTGGAAAGTCAAAAACGGCTTTGATTCAGCCCTCCCAAAACGGGCACTTAGTGGCTTCTGTCTTGATGCCCGTTTGGGAGGGATTTCACTCAACAGCTTCTGGCATTATTAAGTGGGCCCCACCCAGACAGTTTATAAGCCATATTAGGTGAAAATCCTGGAGAGTCCAAAATTACTGTCCCGATGCCAAAACATGGCTTCTCACTGAAGCTTCTTTGGGCCGCTTCCCCAGATCGGTTCTACAAATGTTTTAGCCCTCCCAAACGGGCCATTAATGATTTAATAAAAGATTTTAAGTGATTTTGTATTAATTATATTAAATCGTGATCGGGATCGGATCTTCTATTCTTAGAATATGGAATTGATGCTAATGCACGTATTAGTAATTTTATATTAATAAAATATTCCTCATGTGTAGAGTTTTGGGGTTTGCATAGCAACCATAGGTAAAATTGTTTATATTCATTAATTAGAGATTTTGATGCGTTAAAGTGTTTGAGGTATGTTACTTTTTTGGGCTATGTACCTTTTCGGTACCATGAAAATTGCTGACTATCACCATGGAAAATCTGGCTAATGTCCCCTAAATAAGGTGCCTTCATCAAGGGGGTGTTTTACGGCATAAATTGTTTTTATTGTTGCGAATTCCAATAATAAATCAATATCATCTGATTTGAAAACAGATTATTTATCAAATTAAAGATATAAACAAATTTCTTATTTGTATATATGTTTTTATTTTTAAAACTGAAAAGAAAATTATGTAATTGAATTTCTGATTTCAAAAACATGTTTTTATTGAGTTATTTAATATCATGTTCCATAAATCATATAATTTATTCGTTATAAAATTTATTTTTGTTTTAAAAGCCACTGTTTTGATTATTTCAGAAAAAAACATTAAAATGAATCAGTTTATTTTTTCCTTTCAAAACAAACAAAAAATATACATGTTGTGGAACACCCCCAAATCAGTAATGAGGTGACAAACCTAAGATAATATGTGTGTAAGCTAAAAAACTGATCCTCCATCAGATAGGTCTCACTAATAGTTATGCCAAAATTCAGCACAATCAAGTTATTTCAATAAGACATGTTTGCTTAGAAAAATTTAATATATAAACTGTTAATAGAATTAAAAAGGGCAATTTACTTGGACACTCCTATAATTTTACTTATTGAAACCTACCTTTTAGTTTAGTTTGTGTACCATTTATATCATGGAAATGGTCACAATGAGGTCTTAGAAGGAGTGGAAGATGTGAAAGAGCACGAGTCCAGAGTTTTACTTCTAGGGGTATTTTTGGAACAAAATCCTTCCTTTCAAATTTTCACTCATTTTAAGATTTAAGAAGTCACATAACCATTCCTAGATAGGAATATAAATAGTTTCTCATGGAAGATCGATGGCGTCTGTTTGGAACTGTTGCTGTTGTTCCAGAAAACAGCACCACATCAGTGCCATATAGGAAAAAACGGTGCTCTAAGAAACAACCTTCTGTTTGGAACCATTTTTCTATAGAAAATGGTGCTCTAGGCCACACCTGGAAAATCGGGAAGGAATGGTTTGGAGCAACGCCAAATTTGGCGTTTCCTAGAGCTGCAGCTCATTATTGCCAACAAGGCAGTGATGTAACAGTAGATAATGGGTAGAAGTGCAGAAAACGTTTCCTGGAGCATTGGTACCAAACAGAAAAAGTTGCTGTTGATTCAAGAAACGTCTTACCTGGCAGCAACGGTTCCAGACAAAAAAAGACACCGTTTTCTCAGAAAACAGTACTCCAAGCCACACATATGCAACTGCAGCATTGATGCTAAACATTTACTAAGTAAAACAGATGCATACTAAAGGGGTGTTTTCATAATATGCAAACTAGAGGGTGGGTTTTATAACAAATATTTGAAACTATAGTGGGTGTCAAATTAAATGATTCAATTAAATAAAAAAAAGCTAGGATGGTGAATCCAAATACTATGAAACATGAAAACGCCCCTATTTCATGTAGAGAGAGGATTTTTCAAACATGTGATATTTTATGTGAAACCTATTTAATAGTGAGTCCAAATCCTCTCTCTACATGAAAGATGAAACCCTTGGTGATTGAAGGGAATCTCATTTTACTTATACTTGTGATGATAAAATCACACTCATTCTAGTTCTACCTTGGCTCTGCTAAATAGAGCTTTTATGCTAGCATTATAGTGATCAGGGTTTCCTTTTGAATGCCTAGAAACATGGTGTAGCTTCTGCTGCTGAGAGAATGGGGCCCATCTCATTGGTGGCTAGAGTTTTCCGGTACCATAAAAATTGCTAGTTAAAAAAAGGAGAATTAACTTACTTCATCATGAAATCAAGCCATGCTTGAGGCTTCTTCCGGAGGGCGTTCACCACCGGCCCATATTCATGTGGCTCAAGCCCATATTCCGCTAATATCTCTGCAACCTCAGCTGCCTCTGTAATATCAACATTGTACCCATTATCATCAGCACCCCGTGCACATGCTCGTATTCACACCGTTTCAACAGCCTCTTTTGTAATTTTGCATTGAGAATATCTATCCGTGAAATTATAAAGCACATAATTAAGGAGATATTCTCAATGCACAGCTGTAAACGTTGTTTAAACCGATTTTGCCCTCACCCAAGCCGGACTCCTTCCTCAAATAAATCACCCATCAAGAACACAGTGGTCCCACTATCGTGATTACCTGTATCAGGCACATTGATTATTTCATCTTGTTCTCTCTTGAGCTCCCTCATGTAGTGATCAGCTTCACTTTGGGCAGCAAGATACCTGCCAACAAACCCCAACTTAAAGCTGTAATAGTTGGACCTCGGTGTGCAAATTGGTATCATACCCAGGAGCACAAAGTACAACCGGGTCAACAGATAACTAAATAAATTAGAAACCAACCGGGTCAACAGGTAACTAAATAAATATCATAAATTGTTTACCAAATATAAATAAATATCATAAATTCATGTGATTAATTGCATATGTCCAAATCTATGACCATTGGATCAGTTGTCATGTGTTAATTAAGGATGTAGGACAATGCAGTATGGACTTATGGTGGCCACGCGCTCCTTTAAATTACAAAACGACAAAACAGCAGTTTGGTTTGGTGTAAGTCTTGTAAGAGGGGCCTCCTACAAGAGGTGTCCTGTTTTCAGACATGAGATTGGAATCTATTGAATACTAACTATTGAGGGAACCATGAACCAGTACCACCTTGAATCTCCTCTAATCCTGCACCATCTTAACCTATGCTCCCTGGCGTATGTTAAATGCTAAAAGATGTGACTTTCACACGTACATCGGAGACAGAGAGAGAGAGAGAAAAGGGTTGAGTGGCAGTGCAATGAATGTAGGTTTTCCGGTGGAAAGAACTGCATTTAGTTTCTAAAAGTTTCAAGAAGAGAGGGAAACCTCGAGAAAACAATGGCACTCTAACTCTAGATCGATCTCATTCAGACAAAATTCTTCTTAAACAAAAGAAAACGAAGAAATTGCAAAAATACCCGCCAAGTCCCATGGAGATGGCGCCAGCGGCGACTTCAGCGAGACCGGCTGTAAGGATGACAGAAGAAGAAGCGTTGGCACCGGAGAGCCCGGCGGCGAGAGCAAAAGGGACGGTGAGGCCGTCGGATATGCCGATGATAGCATCTCTGACGACTTCTCCCGCCATGAAATGCTTCTCCTTGTGATGGTGCAGCAGCTTATCCGATCCCGTGTCTCTCCCGTCCTCCATTTTATCAGGAAAAGAGAGAAAGACTGAAAGAGAGAGAGAGAGAGAGATTGATTGATTTCAAGAAGAAAATAAAAACAATAAAGAAAGATTGTTGTCTGTGAGAGCAAAGAACGAAGAAGGATTGATGATTACAGAGCATGGTGTTTGGAGGACTTCATATATATAGAGAGAGGGCGCTGGACTCGGGGAGTAGTGGCGGATTGGTGGTTCTGTGCTCTTTCTGTGGTCGAAAATCAAGAGTTAATGGTTTTAATATTCTGGATACAGTTTTGCATTTAATTACTGGTAATACCACTAATACCGAATGTTGAAATTTAGGCGGGTCCAACCCGAGCCCGAACTGATTCAACCCGAGCTTCTGTACGAATATAGTGAATTACGCCTGAAGTTTCGTCTAGATCTGAAACTCCCAAAGTCCCAACGAAAAACTATTTCAACAAGTTCAAACATGATCTGGTGGGTCCCAAAAACTCAATTTTATGGTGAGACACACAGATCAGAAGAGTGTGGGAACAGTTTGGACTTTGGAGGAGATTCCATCTCCTCACATTTCCCTCAGGGGTGGGTCCATTTAAATCGACAGGCGAGATCATTTCGACCCTGGCCCGGAGCTCTATGGCCCTATGGACTGTAACAGCAGTAGTGGTGCGTAACTACGGACAAAAGTTTGCAGCCTTTTTTTCGCTTTAATGTAGGTAAGGACAGAAAATGAAAGGAAAAGTAAACTTTTTATCGGTGACCCCTTTCTGTATGGAATAAGATCCAACAAGGAATCGTTTTGATAGGCCCCACCAGCAAAATACAAAAATCTCTCCTAAAGTTTCTCATAATCATAAAAAACCTCTCTTAATATTCCATTTTAGCAAAAGTCTTCCCTAAATTTTTAAATAATTAAACAAAAACTTCCCTTCCGTCAATAATCCTGACAGAACTGTTTATGACGCTCCAGCCAAAGATAACTGCATGTGGGAAAACGATTGCAGCGTTCGCCATGGCCGTGTGGTTTCTAACGGGCCCAACAGTAATGGCTACGGCTTCCACTGTTGTTGGATTACGAGGCCAGCTTCTCCACATCATAATTGTACAGGTCGTGCTCCCTCAAGGGATCGTCCCTTTCAATTTCATCTTCGCCAAACAGTATAATGTCCATCTGGATCTGGCAATAAGAGAGTTAAATTCAGTTTTGATATGTCGTTAATTTGGGAAAATCTATAATGTAGGAAAGAAAGATATGATATGGAAAGAGTTTAAATTTTAGGTTGATGTTTGGAATGCTAATAACGCTGCCGATCACTTTGATTTATTATCGTATTTAGAGATAGATGTTTTAACACTACTTCAAGAAAAGGAAGAAGACGCAAAGGATTTGGGTGTGTGTGACACATCAAACGACGATTTTCCCTGGATATGGGTGTGTGATACAAATATAGCGCACTTTATAAAATCTTTAAATGATGCCTAAAGGGTAATTTCATAAATGGTGGAGTTTTCCATCTGGTCATTGATGAAAAAAGGGAGGATTTTGTTTAATTATTTAAAATTTTAGGGAAAATTTTGCTAAAATGAAATTATAAAAGAGGTTTTCATGATTGTTAAAAATTTTAGGAAAAATTTCCGTTGGGTACTTTATACTTTAGGTCCGGTCCAGTACCAATTTAATATCCAAACTTTAAAATGTCACAATTAATATTCGAATTTTTATTTTACTACAATTTAGTACTTGGCATTAATTCACCGTTAAGTGTCATGGAAAAAGACACAAATGTCCCTTAAAATCGACGGCTGGCTGTAAGACTGCCTCACACCGTGCGCAACTCCCCGAGAAGATGACACTGTTCATCGTCTCTGAATGCACTGTTCAGAATTATCGGGAATATTCTGAGCCATGACAAAATAAGAAAAATGCTCATTTACCAAAAAAAAATTAATTGTTCAATTATTAAAGGAACTTCCATGATAGACGATCTAGAACTTGGACCGTTGTACGTCGATTGTGTGAACTGTGAAGCAGAGCTAGCATGAACCTCTTTTTTGTTTTTTTTTGTTTTTTTTTTTTTTGCATTTTCTTTGTTTTAGACACTTTTAGTTGCTGTTGCAGGAGGGTTTCAAGTCAAGCATTTCCCTTTCTCCAATGTGATTTTCAACATGCCGAAATGCAAAATCCGGCCCTTAAAATTGCGTTTTAGGCATAATTTCAGCCCAACTCACAAGTAGACCTAACCCACAAAAGCCTTCAAATTTATTGGACAATCGAAGGGAAAATAGTATGCATTTGATCGTCAGATGATAGAAGAAATCAAAAGAAAAAAAAAAAAAAAGATCGTCAGATGATAATTCAGAGAGACCACCCCTCGATAAAATGCGAATACGCCAATGTTTCAAAGAAAAAAAAAGGAAAAATAACATCAACTACTATTTGGTTTAAAACATCGGTGTCGTGGCGTCTTCTTCGTTGAACAGCGGCGACACTCTTTCTTGTTTCGTTGTTTCTGACTGTTCACCGTTACTGTTTATCGTCTCCTTCGTTGAACAGTCTCAACACTCCTTCTCGTTTCGTCAGGGTCGCCTGCGCCCGTGGTTTCTGACTGTTTATCGCCACTGTTCATCGTCTCCTTCGTTGAACAACGAACGACACGCTTCGCCTGCTCCCTCCCCGTGTCCATTAGCGCTCCTATCCTGAGCGAAGAGAAGGCGAAAAAACACCACCAAGCAGGGCTTCTATTGGTACGCAACAATAGAGCAGGTAAAAAATTCGGTACGCAACAATGGAGCAGCAAGCCATTTAGATTCTGTTAATTTTATTTTACAGGGTAATTTTAATATTTTTAAAAATCTTAAATCGCATGTGAGGTCACGTAATATATATAACTGACGGTACTAAACTATCATATTTTAAAATTTGAGTACTAAATTAACAATTGGCCTAAAGTACGAGATACCTATCCCAAATTTTTTCAAAACTATAAGAAAGATTTTTGTATTTTACCTTTTTTTAATGTCATTCTTCTGCATCTTTATCTTTATCCAGAAAGAAAACTTCTGCACAAATATGACACCAGTTATTTTTCCAGGAGGCCCAGGACCATCTATCTTATCACATGCCATTTATTTCAGTCCACCTTTGAATAGGAAAATTGTTTTCCCCCAGTGTATTTACGATCCACTCCTCCTATAAATACCGTATCCCTTGAATTTGGCTTCTTTCCCTTTGATATTTATCCAAATCAATATTTTAAAAAATAATTCAGAATCAGAACTATTTTGACTATCAGTTTCTAGGTCGATGGTTCGAATGAACAGTTTGTTCCCATAAAATAAATTAAAATAAAAAATAATTATAAGTTAAAAATATTTAAAAACTATTAAATAAATCAATAGTTTGGTTGTTTGGATCAATGAATCGTTGATCGATTTAATGATTTTTGACTAAGGACCAAGTTTGAGGTAAAACAAAATCAATGGTCTAGATGATTTCCAGGCCAAACAATCCGACTGTCCGAATCACCAACGATTCAAAAACCATGATCCAAATTATACAATAAAATTATAAATTCTGAGGTGGAGTGGATCATAAAATCCCCCCCAAAAAAACGAATTATTTTGCTAAAAGTAGTAAAAATCCTGAGTACATGCTATTCGTGCTGTGCCACTAATATGACATGTTCATTTGTGATTAGTTTTGTAGCAACTAGCAAGTGATGCACAGCGCAAGCAGCGGACCTGGGCTCACTAGTCTTATGTAATACAGCAACCGCAGCACTACATGCAGCAGAGTCAGTACGGACTCCCAGATAGGCCAAAGTCTTGTAAAACAGTCGGGCCTAGTTGTAAGCCCATTAAAAAATTGGGCTAGGCTTGGCCTGTCCAAGTAAGAAATTATTATTTACGTTTGATGATAGGTCGGGCCAAGGAATGAATTTAATATGCTCTTCGCAGAATGCGCCTCACATTAACCTTACAATACATTACGTTGTAGCTGTACATTAGAAATATCTCCCATGAATGATACTTAAAGTATGGAGATGTTTCAGATGAGACGGGATCTGCTCCTCACGAATGGGCATCTTACATGCACATTCACGGTGCATTAAGAATATCTCTCATGAATAATAATTAATAAGTGTGGGAGATGTTTTCAATGCATGGTAGGATGTACATGTGAGGCGCCTGTGAGGCGTCAGGTGGGAGGAGCAGATCCGGTCTCGTTCTAGATGTACAACTCTGAGAAGCATTCCGTGAAGAGCAAATCTGAACTGTAAGGAAACTTGAGTGTGCCACCACCACTAGAGTAAGCTTCAAAGGACAACAGAACAGGTTTTTGTGAACTGCAAATGCCAAATGGCATTCCTTTGCCCAATTTGAATTTGTTTCCATTAAGGGTAATTTGAATTTGATTTGTGTATGATATGATGAAATATAGATCCACCCTTGTCTAATTTCCTAAATCAATTCAATTCGATTTATATGTATAATATGATGTAGTTATCGTTACCAATGCAAATTTATATCAACAGGAAATGTAAAAAAAGGAGGTTTAATGACTCTTGAGATTGATATTTTTTAATTTTTAGTGAAGAAAAAGAAAGAAAAAAAAGAGGCTTAGGCTGCATTTGACATTTCTTATTTTAAGGACTTATCACCTTTTTTGCAATTAAAATACCATCTATGAATATTAAGTTTTAATTGCAAAAAGGAGATAAGTCCTTAAAATAAGAAATGCCAAATATAGCCTTAATGACTTGTTTACTATTTTACATTTGTTGGTTTGATCAGAAGTGGTGTGAAATGATAAAAGACTGCATTTCTTGTAATAGATCTTTCTATGCTGATAAATGGGTGATCCATCCCCCAATCCCTTTAACCCTCAACCCTGGTGGAAGCGGATTCATGGGTTTTGTGCTGATTGAAGAGCCCCAAGATTTCTCACTTACTTTTTTGTAAATGATATTTTAGGGCCTGTTTGGTTTACAGTTAGAATCAGAATTGAAATTCTTTGGAATTGGAATTGGAATAGTTTATTCCTCTCACTTATTTGGTTCAAACTGGGATTAGAATTGGAATCAGAATTGGTTGGGATGGATTCTCAGGGGAGGGGGAGGGAATGATCATTCTAGAATAATGAGAATGGGATTCCGATTCCAGACCCCTATTCCTGCAAGCCAAATGGACCCTTAATTTTTGCTAGAACTTTTGTATTGAAGCTGCCAATATTTGTACTGTTTAAATTTAGGGATTTTTGGACTGCACTCCCCCTCAGAAATCTTTTTTGCAACCCCCCTGTAAACCACATCCTACCCGTAAATTTAACATCAATCCGCAGACAGGATTCAGTCCACCCTAAGAAATCTTAGCTCCACCTAGGGGTGGACTGAATCATAAAAACCCCTTAAATTTATTGTAGACTATATTTATTCAAATGGTTAACCTTCAAAGATAGAGATTGTTTTGTAGTAAGAAAGTTCACCATATCAATTAATAAAATGTTGTTAATACTGCTTAACATGAGAATGTTGAATTTGGAGCTAAATATATAGGTGTTCCTTTTGCTGAGAAGAAACAAAGACTCAAAGGGCTCCTTTCTCTTATATAAATGTGGAACTAAGACCAACCTGTCCCACTATATTCCTTTTATTCACGGCCATGGGACAAAAAACAGTAGCATTAATTAGAATGGCTTTGGACCATTGCTAATAGACCTATTCACGGGCTGGGCTTCAGGCCTTACTTTCCACTATATTGGGTTTGGGTTTCCGGTCAAGTGAATTCAAATTTTGACAAAAACTAAGCCCGAACTTGGCCATGAACAAGTCTAATTGCCAACAATCTGAAGTTGCATTTTTTACTATACCCTTGATATAAAATAATTTCATCCGATAAACTAACAAGTCATTCAGTTCACCACTTTTCGATCATTGGCACTGACATTCAAATCTGCCAATTCAACCATTATCAAATGATAAAATGGACCCAACAATGAATACACGCTATAAAAAGGATTAACATTCGAGCAATCAAATAGAAATAGATAGCCCAAATTTTCAATCCAAGAGGGTAAAAAAAAAAAAAGAAGGTACAAGGAGGGCCTGTTATTTGATATTGTTTGATGCATGATTATGATTATATAAGCTTAGCCATTCCAAAAGCAGCAGCGGAGGCGATGGCCCCAACCAAGGCAGTGTGGAAGGCAGTCTTGATGGGGTTGTTGCCTGTAAGGCGGCCTTTTGAATAGCCAAAGAGTAGCAATGCAAGCAAGGTGACAACCACAGACGTGAGGACTGCCTTTTTCACAGTTGAAATGAACATGTATGGGAGTAGGGGGACTAAGCCACTTGTTACGTAGGTGAGTGCAATCGTTAGTGCACTTTCCACTGCTCTCGCTGGCTGTGGTTTCTCCAACCCCAGTTCAAACCTGCATTCATGCATGGTTATTTTTTAGTTCCATCAGAGTTCAAATCATTGGCTTTTCCAATGGTTATTACAACAAGAAGAATAACAATGATGATTTACACAATAACACCTTGATAAATTTCTATGTTGAACTTTGGGCTGTGTTTGGTTGCAGTGCAAATTTGTTTGTACTAGTACAAATGTAAAAAATGAAAATCCTTGTTTAATTTTGTTTTGAATTTTACTTTATTCTGCTTCATGTCTTAATTTACTTTATTTGTATTGCAATTAAACAAAATAAGCTAAAATTTAAAACAAAAATAAGTCAGAATTTACACTCAACTCATTTGCACTGCCATTGTTTTGCATCAGTGCAAATTTATTTGCATTGTATCCAAATTGATATTTTATTACAACAAATGTAAGTAATGAAATATACCATGTGTGAATTTTATGATTTTTTTTTTTTTTAATTTTGATATAGGTTTTAAGGGGATATTAGCATTTTATTGGGTAGCCCATCCATATGCCCTTAACCCCTAGCCTTGGTGGCAATGAGATTTGATCTCAAGTCTCTGCTACAACGAGTAAAAAATCCTACCAAGAAGATTCTACTCTTTCTAATTAATATCATCAAATGATTTTTAAGAAAGATATCTAAACCATTAAAATGGGCCTCAAAACCAGTCAACTGATCTTGAAAACCCGAATTTTCAACTGATCGAGGCCATAGAAATGGAATGATAGATCAAATGTTGACTATTCAATTATGGAGTATACCCTTCTCGAAAAATGAAGTTTTATTTTTGTGAATTCCTAATTGTCCTAACAATTAGGACGTAGCTATTCCTATTTTATTTTCCCAAACAATTTCTTCTGTAAAATTTAGTTCCATAAATCTATATAGGGTTTAATTAGCACTAGCATCGCTCAGGCCTACAGTTTAAATTGATTAGGCAGAGAACGGAACCATCTCAAACCATACTACTCGATAAACTCTCTAGAAAATAAAATTTATTAAGTAATTACGACTTACTTCATCATGAAATCAACCCATGCTTCGGGTTTCTTCCGAAGGGCATTCACTACCGGCCCATACTCATGAGGCTCAAGCCCATATTCTGCTAATATCTCTGCAACCTCAGCTGCCTCTGTAATTTAAACAAAACTACAATCAACCTTTCGGAATAAATCAGTCATGATCTCATATGATATGAGGTCCCACCACTATCAACGGATGAGATGGGTAGGACAGAAATCAGATCTACATGACAGAAAGAAAAGGGAAATGGTGAGAGGCACCTTCATCAGGGACAGTGATGATCTCCTCTTGCTCTCTCTTGAGTTCTCTCATATAGTGATCAGCATCACTTTTGGCAGCAAGATACCTGTGGATAGTTCCAACATAATTAATGGTATTTCAGCTGTTGCTTTAACAATTACAATAGCAGCTTGTTCTCCTGGATCATGGCCCCTACACTCTAGAATTTACACAGCATTGGGCCTAGGCCCTCCCACAAGGTCCATCCAGGGGCCGCTTTATAATGGCTGAAGATTCTGAATTGTAAAGCTTATTGCTTTGTATTTTAGTGAATAAGTTTTTAAGGAGGTTGTGGATTCTTTAATGGATGAAGTTGAATTTGGGTAGATCACTATATCCTTAAAATTTTTTTATTTAATTGTTTTAACAACTCAAAGATAAAGCAATAATTTTTTTTGTTCTTTTTAATTTAGTAACTTCAACTGTTATCAAACAGCCCCTCAAATTTTAGCAAATGTCCAACCCGAGTCCACCCAAGTTGCAACTCTACAAGTTTTACTGGGGGAAATGTATATACTAATGATAGATATTAACTTTGCTCATGCATGCATCCTTTAAATCATTCAACTGACACACATAATCAGGATGAAAGTCAGCCTATGAAAAAGTATTCAAATCTTAATTCAATGGTGGAATCAGTAAGGCTGTTTTTGGTTTGAAGGAAAAAGTAGGGAAAGGAAGGAAAAAACAGGAAAACCTATACAAGGTTTGTAAAGGTTTTCCTACATTTCTCTTCCTTTCCCTATCTTTTGCTTCAAACCAAACATAACCTAAAAGATAGAATCACTAATAAGGAAATCTATTTATCTGGATGAACTGAATAAATTATTGCTTATTTGATTTGATTATTTTAGTGGATTAAATTGGATATAAAACTAAAAATTTAGGCTCGGCTTGTTACCAGTGCAATTTCATTTGCACCGGTCAAGTATGGAATTGTAAATGAGTTGAGTGCAAATTCCAGTTTATCTTCAGCTTTTACATTATTTTGTTTGTTTATGGTGCAAATAAAGTAGAATAAAATTATGAATCCAACTTCAATGCTTCATTTATTGCACTTTAAATCAATATTCAATCAATCACCTATACTAGTGAATGAGAGTGTCAAACTTTTATTTGATTAAAATATCTCAAATTTGAATTTGGTTCCTCTCTAATTATTGTAAGGATAGAAATGCAATTTGAACAACCATTTTTTTCTCATTCAAATTCCTCTCATTAAGTTTTATATTTACAATATTAACTTCCATTCTTTCATTGAGTCTTATATTAATTAACCATATTATATTAAACAAAAATAAGTATGATAAAGAATAATTATTTTTATTGGTGATAGAAATATATAAATTTAAAACCAACCTTAAAAATAAAATTGTTTTCCTATTTGGTGGCAAGTCAACAATACAACCTTTTAGGTCAACTTTTGATGTCATAGTTAACTAATAATAAAAATTAAAAAAGATAAAAACACAGAAAAATACAAAGATTTGTATAAAACATCTAGGCCCATCTCTAATATTTTATATTTTTCATATTAAAAAAAATAAATGTGACAAATAAGAATTATTTTTATAGACATAAAAATATGAAAACATTATAAAAATTTTGGAGACATTATTTACTATCATCATCATAAAAAATTGCCACGCGCAAAGCATGTAAACAATTACTAGTATAATAGATGAGAAAAGGAGGAACAAAAGGGGTCCTATCACCACATAGCTCACATGTACCTCCTCTTTTCTTTCCTTTCTAACACATGTGGACTTAAATTTGCCAATCAAAACCAAACTTTTGACCAACTCTAAATGTGGACCTTAATCCAAACCAAAATTGATGACAAAAACTTAAATTTGCCAACCAAAATTTAACTTTTGCCTAACTATAAATATGGACCTAAGCTTAAACCCAAATTGATTCCAAAAACCTAAATTTGTCAACCAAAGTCTAACTTCTACCCAATTCTAAATAAGAACCTTAGCCTAAACCCAACTTAACGCCAAAAATCGAAATTTGCCAACCAAAACCTAATTTCTTCCCAACTCTAAGTATGGATTTTAGCTTAAATCCAAATTGACATCAAAAACCAAAATTTTTCAACCAAAACTTAATTTCTTCCCAACTCTAAATATGGACCTTAGCTTAAACCAAAATTGATGTCAAAAATATAAATTTGTCAACCAAAACCTAACTTCTATTAAGCCTGTAAGTTGCATGGGTTTAGTTGCTAGTGGTTTATTTATTTAATTGATTTTTGTGTGTACTTATCGCCAAGACTTTAACAACGTTAAAAATGTTAGTTGTAATGTATTGTTACTAGTTCACATCTTTTGTTGCATGGTGCAGTGGAATCACCATAGGTTTTGCCTAAAATTATAGGTATAAAGAACAAAGCAAGGCTGATGTATTTGGATGATAATATGATTATATTGCAAGCATACAATAAGAAATAGAACTACAAATGGATCAGATTTAGATCAAATCCAGTTACATTCGCATCCGACCTATTTATCAAACATTTAGATTTGAATCCGGTCTGAAATCCAATCCAGATCCTGATGTAATATGCATTTGTCTTATTGTTTTAAAAATGACAAAAAATTAAAAAGGTTTTAAAAAATTAATTATTTTCAACTTATATATGTATACAAAATGTAAAGAAATAAAATAGGGTAAATTAGAAAGACCCCTCTATATTACGAGGTCATTAACAATTACTCATGAACTTTAATTTGTGACAAAAACCTCCTAAACTTTCACTTTAGAAAAAATATCCCCTCAATTAAAGTTTCATTAGTCAATTTCAAAAAAGATTCTCATTCAATTGCTTAATTTTTTAAATCCCCAAACTACCATTTTTTATTTATTTGAATGATGTATGATTCAATTAGTTTTCTAAATATGATATTGAAATGGTAGAGGTTTTTAAGTTTAAGGTTTCGTTTGTTTTTTTTTTTTTTGGTTTATTAGAGAAAAGAGGAGAAAAGAGTAGGTAATTTTTGTATATTAAGATGAAGATAGACATTCATGTCAGTGAGATGACACAAGAATTTAGGTCTCGTTCATTTCACGGATTTTAGTAGGGGGAAAGTCACACGGTAAATATGTTTTCCTCAAGGAAGTGTTGCCCTTCTCCCACTTGGGAAAGTTAACTTTTCCTGAGTAGAGAGTAAATGATCAAAATATAATATGTCAAAAATATCCATCAAAACAATATAATCCAAAAAGCATGGACTTGGGCCCAAGGGTAAAAATGACAGAACATAGAAAAATTAACCACTTACCTAAGAAAGTGGGTGAGGCAAAAGAACACGGGAAAGTTGAGAGGCCTCATTTACCTAGGTAAATTTACCAAAAAAGAACATGGGTAAGTGTACTTACCCAAGTAAATGGCCTCTTTGTAAATGAACAAGGCCTTAAAGAAACTTGTTTTTCTATGTCAATGAAATGATTCTTGTTGTTGTAGTTGGTTTTGTTAAGAGAAAATAAAGGTATTTTTGGGTCAATTATGGTTTAAGAGAAAAGGGCAAGAAAAAGAAAATAAGAAAAATTTATATGAATCTTTTGGTAATTTAAGCATTCTGTCAGTTGATTTAACGGAAAGGGGTTATTTGTTGCAAAGTGAAAATTAAAGGGGGTAATTGTCACTGACCCCATAGTATAAGAGGTCTTTGTAATTTACTCAATAAAATATTAAGTATATCATTCATAAACTTTTTATAATTGTATATAAAATAATAATTTATATATACAATATATAAAACAATAATTTTTATCAGCCAAAGGTGTTTTAATGTGGTCTTTCAGGCTTTTCAAAGTGTGGAAAACCATAGTTTGGTCTTTCTTTTTTGGACAATGAAAGATAGGATGCCAAAAAGCATTTGGTGATTGAATAGGTCAGAGGTCCGGTTACTGGGTTGAACGGTTTGATTGTTCGAACTGAATGCTTGGCCAGATTTGACAAAAAAATAAAATATTCAAAAAAAAATAAAAAACGGTCAAAACCGTTCGAATGGTTAACCGTCTGGTTTAACGGTTCGCTAACCAAAATTAACGGTTTTGGAGGAAATCTAGCTTTTGGGGAAAATAAAACTAGTGGCTGGTTCCTGATTTTTTTCGACCGTCCGGTCCAGTCTGGTTTTGAAAACCATGCCAAAAAGACCTATGCCCTAAAAAACTCATAGAAGACCAAAATGGGAAAAAAATCTGGAAGCTTCAAAAGAAGCTCCCTATCTTTCTGTGCCTAAAACCTTTCATTCATGCTATGTTTGGTTTGAAGGAAAAGGTAGGGAAAGGAAAGGAAAGCAAGGGAAACATGTATAAACCTTATATAGGTTTCCCTACTTTTCCCTTCCTTTTCTTACCTTTTCCTTCAAACCAAACATAGCCTTAACAGCTTGATAGACCATGGTAGAGTATGATACTTACCAAATAGTCTAGATCTTTAGGCTCAGTTTGGAAGGAGTACAAACACAAATATGTAGAGTACAAAACCTTTGTATTTTGCATTGTTTTTATGTATTTGTACTCTTTCCAAACTGATGAGCCTTAAAAGACAAGACCCCAAAAGCTTATCATATCTTTTGACCATTTGGGCTGTTGAAGGATATTCCTAAAATGTAAGGTTTTAAAAATTGGATCTGATATGGAACCATTTTGGCCACCGGTTCTCAAGTGGAATGGTCCGATTGTCTTGTTCGAACGGGTGACCCATTCTAATTTAAAAAATAAAAATAATTAAAATAAAAAACGACCAAAAACCATTGTCCAAATTGACATGTCAACGATTTGACCACCCAGGTCAGCTGGTCATTAACCAAGTCAACGGTTTTAGGGTGAAATAGAACCAACCGGTTGCCTAGACAAGTCCTGAGTCAACTGGTCTGACCGTCCGGTCCAGTCCAATTTTCAAAACCATGCTAAAAAGACATGCCAAACGGCACCTTTGTAAAATACAATAAATGCTCGGTTCTATCGGGTCTACCCGAAGCATTTAGAGGCCTATCATCACCAGTCTGTCACGTCTACCCAAGAACTGCATCAGCTGCATGCATACTTGGCATGGATGAGTTAAAAGCTTAAAACTCCTCAGATATTAAATAAAATAAGAAAATTAAGAAATAATAAAAAAAAAGAAAGGGAACAATACCCGCCAAGTCCCATGGAGATGGCGCCAGCAGCCACTTCAGCAAGAGCGGCAGTGAGGATGATAGATGAGGAAGCATTGGCGCCGGAGAGACCGGCAGCAAGAGCAAAGGGGACGGTGAGGCCATCGGACATGCCAATTATAACATCTCTCACCACCTCTCCCGCTGTGAAATGCATCTCCTTGTGATGGCCATGGTGCAGCGGCACTTCCTCCGACTTAAGATCTGCTGACGTGTTTCTCCCGTTCTCCATGACCATTAATCTGAATCCTGATGATCAGGAAATTAACAAAAATGAAAGAAATTAAGAAGAAGTTGTATAACTATAGCGGATGGTATGTGGGTGTGCATCGATGATCGATCTTTATATATGTAGAGGGCGGACTTAATTCTCTCTTCTCGATCTGCACGTGTAGTCGAATTTGGAAATTAAATTAATTAATTAATAATGATGTACGTACCTACTGAAATCTTTTCATATCATATAAAAGACACGAGGTGGAGGAGGCATCGTGGCAACCCCCGATTTACTGTACCATCCGTACTCGGGATTTCCTACCCACTCGGTAGTCGCTACGGCCATACGGCGGGTAGGAAACCTGGCTCGTAAGTCTCATCATGACCACGTGATCTGCAACCGCATCGTTCAAAATGTCTCCAAGTAGCTAGGAGGTGAGTGAAGGTCTATCTCAAATTAGCTAGGTGGTAAAGTTAAGTGGCACATCCCTAAGTCCTAACAAACACACTTACTAAAAAAAATCAAGTGTTGCTAGAGCTGGACCCGACTCCGGACACAACCATTTTCATCATCACCAGTTGAATGGTCCAATATAATTGTCCAATTCAACCGGTTCTAACTTGCTTGTTCAATTGAAATTTGAAAATGTAAAAATATAGAAATTAAAATAGTTTCAGATTACCTTTTAAACCTTTTCTTTATCAAAATAAATATTATAGGTTTTAACAAAAATTTACATATGTATTTAAATTTTAAAATAATAGATATTTACGAAGCCAACATTACTAACAACCAAACAATTAATTATAACCTAAACACTGTTCTACCTCCTGATCATTCTCAGTTCTAACACTCCGATTGTCTGATCCTATCTGTGTTTGACTATACTGGGTTGAAAGCGATATTGCATAATTCTTATCATTTATGTTATAATTCACCATTTGAATTAAGAAATCCAAGGGTTTTGATTTGAATTTAATCACTAGACCCCCCCCCCTTTTTTTTTTTGCAAAAATCCTACCATTGTTTATGATTTGTACAGTTCATGTGATTCAAATCAATTCAATGAAGAAATAACTCCATATTTTGTCTTTTTTTTTGTTTCTATTTAATTTTGCGAATGCAGGCCTGTTTTAAAACCCTTTTTAATTTTGTTTCTATTTAAGACATTGAAGACCGAATATCAAGTTTATTTAATTTCCATCAGATGTGCCTTAAATACCATTGTACATGGATTATTTGGCTTTCAAGTTAAAATTCATCTACATACATCCTAGCTAGCTATAGATCGATTAAAAGGAAGGTAATAATTTTCAGGAATGTAAACAATCTTACATTTTACGATATGATTGTGATTTTCATAACATTAATTGAAAGTAATAGGTAATAGGGCTGTTTACGGGTCGGGCTGGGTTGGTTTATTGGCGTTTTTCCAACCGACCTGACCTGGTCGGTTTACCTAGAAATAAAACCGAAACCAACCCAATACTAAGTAAAACCGACCTAGTCGGTTTGAGTCACTTTGGGTCGGTTTGTGAATGATTCTCTCGATGTGAATGGTAAAGATTCAAGTCTAAGAAGCGAAGGCTGGATGCCTAGAAATTAAAAATGATTTGATGGATTAAAGCTGAAATAAATAAATATATATATATATATATATTTCCACAAATATATCAGATATATATAATATATCTAAGTCGATTTGGTTTCGGTTTTCACACACGAAAACCGAAATCAAACCGAACCATCGGTTTATACTTTTCTGTAATCCAAAACCGACCGGTGCTGAAGAAAAACCGACCAACTCGAATTGAATCGAACCAGGTTGATCGGTTTGATCGATTCGGGTCTTGTTATAAACAGCCCTAATAGGCAATGGCCGAAGGGATTCACCTGACCCAAATTCAAATTTTGCATATATATATATATATATATATATGCTCACATATTAGTGTGATCAACCAAATTTGATCCAGTTCCATGAATCAAACAATGTATATTTTTCTCCTATATGCAGCCATGGATAACATATTTAGAATGTTTCTGATTTCTGAATAATATAGGATCTGAATTAAGCAATCGTTTTCATCATCATCATTATCTAAGCCCTATCTCAACTAATTATATTTATTGAATCAAATAATCAACCTAATTATATTTGTCAAACTAGAAATTTTAGATGCCCACAATATGACAGATAACCTTTTTTTTTTATCCTTTTCTTTAATTTTATAGGTATTAGAGGGTCCGACTATTTTAAAGTTTTAAATTAAAAAAAAAAAAAAAGACTTCCGTATCGATGTATCCAACATATCTATAGATGCACCAATACTGATACAATACGATGCACAAATTACCAACTGTTTCTGCTTTATGATGGCTTACTCTGTATATACCATCTGAAAAACTTGGTATAATATGCTTATAACACATTAATAGTCCTCCAAGAATTTTACTGTATCAATGATTATGTTAAAGCTGAAATTTGGAATTGAATCATCACCATATGTTGTCATTATTCCTTTCAAATAAAGTAGTCCCTAAATGATGTGGACACTATATCCAACTTGGACCCCTAATTGGATAAACCATATTCTCTTCTGCTTACAAAACAAGAAAATCCATATTCTCTTCAAATTCCTCTTATAAGGATTGTTCATATATCCCAAATTCCTCTTATTTTTGTCTTCTTAGCCACTGAAATGTAAAACTGTCAATGGTACAGCAGTCCTGAACCCATTATTATTAATTGGTTCTTATGACAGACCCAGGACTGCCCCATTTATTAATCAAGACAATCATGTCAGACCCAATTATACCTGATTATACTTGAAATCTATATTTACCTATAATAATTGTAACTTAAATTTTTATTTTTGATAATATAAGGGTTGGGTTGCTTCAGTGGGCGACCTGGGTGATCAGGGTTCAAATCTTGAAAACAGCCTCTTATTGTGTACATCTATTCCTCCCCAGACCCCCCATTAGCGGGTGCACTTTTCCACCCTTTCTTTGTAACCTTAATAAAATTGATTATGTTGATAAAACAAGTGTTTCTAACCAAAATTATCTTATATACAATCTATGAAATTTACCCTTTTAGACATAAAATATAACAACAATTACAAGAAAACCAGAGACATTTGTGTATTATTGATGACCTAATCAGTTTGGTCTAAATGGTTTGGAATAGCAAGAACCAATCCTAAGCCAATTATTAATCGGGACAAAACCACAGAACCAGAACTGACATAATCAGTTCATGTTCAGTCTATTAATTAGACCCTACCCACTGACAGCCTTACTGAAATGGGCTTCCGCAACAGTAACATATAATAGATAGGTGAAATTCTTTTTGTTAGAGAACTCTCTTAGTGGTAAACATTGCAATTTCCGACTGCTAAGCTTTTTTCATCCGCTTCATAATCTTGTCTGAAATACTGTACTTGTTGGGCATCCTTGGACTAGTTCCAGTTCATAGATCCAACTTTCAAGTAGGGAAAAAGAAAGTAACCAACTTTAGCATAGCCCATCTATCGGGGTAGTTTAGATCAACCAACTGAATTAGCTCTGTGTGCGGCTCCAATTGGAACTTGTTCAATCCCCATAATTGTGACAGATTGCAGGCCTCCACTTAGTAAGCCGTTCAATTTTCACAGTGAGTCGAGGCTGGATAAGGTTAAGCCAGTCGTAATAAACATGTGAGCTCCACACCTGTATTTCACCATGCAATCCGAATTCCAAAAGAGGTATGTACCATCAAGAAGAACAATGTTACCATAATGTACACTCAGTGCAAAGACTAAGAGTTAGAAGAAATTCCGCACAACTGGATGATCACAACTACAGTTTTTCAATTTCAGACTTGGATTTAATCCTTTACAGAGCCCAAAAATAAGTTACAAGGTTAATGGATAAAGGCTGGTTGAACTGTCTTCATAGCCTAATAAAACAGAACCCTTTTGTGAATGGTGATGTTTATGCAGGGATCCATTACTGTAAAAGTAGACATTAGGACTGGGCATTGGATCAAGACACTTCATTTCATTCACTTATTGGTTGTTATGAAACTACATTGAATAACCAAACAATCAGACTAGTAATAGGATCCAAACATTCAGGCAGAGAGAGGGTGATAGAGACTTAGTTTTTCATGCTTGCACAACCTTAGCCATGCCAAAAGCAGCAGCAGAGGCAATGGCTCCAATCACAGCTGTCTCCAAAGCACTTCGGAAGGGCTTATTGCCTGTGAAATAGCCCTTCCCATAACCAAAGATAATCAGTGCAATTATTGTAACGACCACAGACATCACGACTGCCTTCTGTGCAACTCGAATGAACATGTAAGGGATGAGGGGGACCAGGCCACCCAATGCATAGGCAATGGCAATCGTGAGTGCACTCTCCCATGCTCTTCTTGGCTCTGGCTTCTCCAATCCAAGCTCAAACCTGCATTAATGGATTTTGTTTAGTTTGATTTTTGAAACTAACCATAGCATATGCCTTCTTAATCAAGAATTTAATTTAAGACTAACAATGCTAATTTCCCAAAAGGGGTTGTGCTTCAGTAAGGGGTTCCTTGCATGAGGTATGCTCTTTTACTAGCCAATTAGGAACAGGGTTAGTTACAGTCCTTTAGAACATTTCTGGTGTTCCAAGGAGCACAAGATAGTTGTTTTCTTGTTCCTGGGACATCAGAAGCATTCTTTGAAGTTTTAAGAAATGGTGCCTGAGATTCCAATCTGACAATAAATAAGTGGCTCCTTATGCAAGGAACCCTTCCTAAATCAGGGTTCAAAAAATTACAAATATGTAGCTGTATTTCATTTAAATTTTCCACCAAGGTTGGATAACTTGGATTGTTCAAACTGATTAGTATCAATTACTATTTATCAAACAAATAAAGGATTCAGTAAAATATGATAGCACAAAGAATGAAAAAAAAAATATCATCCACAAAAGTACTCGCATTCCCATAAATCACAGAAACACCAAATAAATCATCACAGAAAAGTGATGAGGTGGAGTCCTCTCAATGCTATAGACCATATGGATAAAAGTCAACAAGATAAATTATAACCATACATGATCCCTGAATTATTTCTGTATTGCAAATAATAGTCTCCTTAAGAGTTCCATTAAGTCCAGTTTTTTGAATTAGAAATAATATATTGGATATTCTAATCAGCTTTTTACTGTTACTAGTGTTTTGGAATGAAACCTGGTCATTGTTGGGTCCTAACCCTCCATACATGTACAAGTGTACAATACAGAAGCTCATGGCTCAAAACAGCCCCTAATTGCACTTATGACCTAAAAAATTAATTAAAAATATAGTGAATCTTCATATTTTCCAAAAATAGGTTAGACGCTGAACCATTCAAATATACAGAAAATCATAGGAATCTTTCATTGGAAAGCATATAATCCATGAATAATATGGGAGTGCTTTATTTTGTAATATCTAATAATATAAATATGATTTTATATATATATATATATATATATATATATATATTTAATGAAACATATTTATAATAGATTAATCATACATTTACACGTAAAGAATGAAAAAAAAATTTATTCCTTATTTTTTTAAAAGATCACAGATTAAACACGTTCATTTTTAACTCATCTTTTTTACCATACCACATATGTATGACAATTATTTATTGTATTTTCATTCTTTAAACTGAGTTATATGGAAAATTTTTTCTCTTATTCTACTTATGCCAAATGTTGGTCCTAGATCCAAACATATTCTGAAATGATGTTTTGTATATAAACAAAGCCAACTTACTTCATCATGAAATCAAGCCATGCTTGGGGCTTCTTCCGAAGGGCATTCACCACTGGTGCATATTCATCTGGCTCAAGTCCATAATTTGCTAGTATGTCTGCAACCTCTGTGGCTTCTGTGTGGAAAATAAATAGACACTGTCATATGCCATATAACTTTTAAATTTAGTAGGAAATAATAAAGATGATACAAAAGGTCAAATGCTTTTTTATCATATCTAGCTAGACAATGAGACCACTTGATCAAAAGTTCAAATAGTTTGGGCTTATGTGGATGGAAGAAAACAAAGTCGTAAGGACCTCTATAAGGGACAGTGATGATCTCATCTTTTTCTCTCTGTAGTTCTCTGGCATAGTGATCAGCTTCAGTTTTGGCAGCAAGGAACCTGTAAGAAAAATACCCAAAAAAAACTATAAGAATGCAAAGTAAAAAAGTTCCATATTTTGCATATTTGACTTTTATCATAGAATTCTAAGAGGTTCATTTACCAAACTAATATCCACTATCTTTCTTGAATTACCAAAGGTGGCATACTTGATGCAAAGGAGAGGCATTGGCATAGAATTAAATCAAACATAAGTAAAAATGTAATTGAAAGAAAGTAAGATAAAGATAATATATACTATTTTGGTTATGATCAATGACCCGAACTGGCATACATCCTAATGGGAGAAGATAGTAATCATCTGATTGATGGCAATGCAAAGGTAATGAAAAATATAGTAGAATGAGTAAGCTACATAATCAGGATTTTGGAAACCTTACTATGTTCGTAAGGCTCAGTTTGGAAGGAGTACAAATACAAATATGAGTTCAAAACCTTGTATTTTGTTTTATTTTGTATATATTTGCACTGTACAAATTTGTATTTGTACTCCTTCCAAACTGAGCCTAAGTAAAGATGATTAGAAAGAGAACACATTAGATCAAGAAGCAACTGTCCAAGAGAAATACATTATGTGAGCCAAAATAAATCCTATATACATCTCAAACATAAAAAAAGAACACAGAGAAAGCCCATGATCTAATTACCCCTATCTTTTCTTTTTTATTTTACCAACAAAAATGAGTTTCTAAGAATGCTTTAATGATTTCCACATGGGAAGCCACTCACCACTCAATGCATGGGTTGGAATTGAAGTCACAAATATTATGTATGTTTACTGATCAATGTTGCTCTCCCTGGAGGAACAATTGAAAAAATTACTAGGCTCTGTTTGCGGTGCAAATCTGAACCGAATACAAACTTTGCACCTCGTTCAGTTTTGCATCTATTTGTTTGTATTTATTATTTGCAGTCCTATCTGAAATTGATGCAGAATTTTTTAGCAGTACAAATTCTGCGTCTCAGAAATTGATGCAAAATTTTTACCACCTACCCATTACCTAAATTCTTTCTCATATAAAGTGAGAACCACATCATCTTCTTGGTTCCTATCCCACTGCCAGATAAATAACTCTCACCCTACCTCTATTATCTTTCATATAAGATGGGAACTACATCATTTTTCTTCCCATCTTACTTTGCAGAAGCAAATAAGACAGTCAAATCCGAGGCCAAAGTAAACCAGAATTTACACTTAATCTATTTGCACTCCCATAGATTTACACGAGTGCAAACGAAAACAGAACCACAAACAAATTGAGCCTTAGCTTTTAAAAGTTACACAGATCAACTCAAAAGCATAAGGTCAATTTTGTTGAATTACTTCAAAATAATTTGGGTTCTACTCTAATCTGGAAATGGAGATGATCATGGGCCAGGCCAAATTGGGCCTAAGCTAGAAACTTTGAAAGAGATAAAGGGCCATAGGTCCAGCCGAGGCCCGGCATCTTGAATCACCGGGCCTCCCTCCTGGGCCTGGCTGAATCCTACTTTAACTGGAGTAACTTCATATCATGCTAAATTATACTGGTTGAGTGGCACGTGCAAGAGAGAAGAGGAAGATGAGTTCCCACTTCCCACCTTATATTTGTTGGACAGTGTATGCAGTACTGTCACAACTTTCAATATTCACATGTTGGTCTGGACGTGAAGCCAGACAAGTAAATATTATAAATTGGGTTCTGATTTGGGCAAATTTCACTTCATTTCTGTGCTTACCGCTGGAACCCTTAACTGGGTCCTTTTAACTTAGAAGGTGACGCCAAACTGTAAATACTAGCCATGTGTCAATTGGCTGCTGTTTGGAGTCAAGGGTTCCACTACCACTTACACTCTACACTGGTTGAGAAGAAAGAACGAGTGACCAAACATGGGCTAGCTTTGCCTTTTCCTTTCCAGTCGACAAGAGCCATGTGTCATCCACGAGCCCTTCATTAAAATATTACATTTCCCAAGTAAAAGACAATGGAATTCCAACCCTTAATGTCTCACGCATGTGCCGGTCCACTATGTCTCAATTTTTCTTTTTCTTTTTTTGAATTTTGGTAAGAGTGCAAAAGGCAAAAATGTAAATTTGGTTTGATTTTGCATTATATTTGGTTGTGATTTGTGAATGACTGAATGGTGATGGATATAAACATCAATTTCAAGATTACAACTTTTTTTTTTTAATATTGATCAATTTGATCATGGGCCGGATCAGAATTTCCGGCCTAAAATATAAAAGTATCATATACATATTTATTTGGGGCTTGGCTTGGCTGGGCCCAAGTCCAGAAACATGATAATGACATCATGCATGATTGCATGAATAGAAGATGTGGAACAGTGGAAGTGGAAGGAATCCACAGTTTCCGATGACTTGACTTTTTATTTCCTGTGAAGTGTGAATTCCACTTCGTCTCCAGCGCGTTGCACAGTTGTTGGGCATCTTTGGAATTGATTGCTATCTAGCATTCCTTTTTTGCTCCGTCATTTGAATATGGAGCTAGGGCGGTGGAATGCTAGAAGCCATCTCCGAAGAGCTGCTGCTGCTGCTTACGACCTACTCTTTTTTTGGAAGGAATGTATGATATAAAGCTTTTATCTGAATGAAGTAATTAGCTTTCACTGACAAAAAAAGTTTATGCAACTCTTCGAAACTTCGCCTTTGGGACCCATGAAAAATCTTAGTAGCAGACGAATTCGGGCATGTGTTTAAGTATTTCATGGGTCCTACAGCTTTCGCCTTTGTTTATTAGCATATTCATCGGAGAAAAGAGGAAGAAAAATACCCGCCAAGTCCCATGGAAATGGCGCCGGCGGCGACTTCAGCGAGGCCGGCGGTGAGGATGACGGAGGATGAGACATTGGCACCAGAGAGACCGGCGGCCAGCGCGAAGGGTACGGTGAGACCGTCGGATATGCCGATGATTGCATCTCTCACGATCTCTCCTGCCGTAGAATGCTTCTCCACATGGTGTTGTAGAAGATTCTCCGATTCTGCGCTTCTCCCCTCTGCCATGATTAAGCAATCAATGAAAAGAAAAGAAAAAACTGAGACTTCAGGACCGACGGAAGAAGAACGAGAAAAGTCTTTACACAATAGCAGGGGCAAGATGTGTGTATTAATGATATTTATAGCGGGATTCAGGACTCTGGTGGTGCCCGCAGATTCTCCCATACCGAAAGGCCAAAGCAAATTGTAGTATTATATTGGGATGGGTTCGACTATGATACCAAAAAAATAACTTGCCAATAAATTGGAATCATAGACGTGGGCGTTTGGCACCAGATCGTTTCACAAGCGTTTAGTTTCACGAGTATTCCTTCGTTTACATGTGTTTGGTTTCATCGGTAGAGATGCAAGCTATTGGGTGTTTAAAGTGATTTGACTTATTGATAAACTGTATGATATCTTAGAAAAAGAAGTCTGCTTTTTCAAATTTTAATGTGGCATGTCATATTAGATTCAAGATTTCAAGGCGATTCAAGAAAAGCTAATCATTATAAAAATGTTTTTTTAAATAGATTGTCAAATGTGATTTTATTATCGATTCTGTTTAATTACTGTTTAATTACTGATGTGGCATGAACAATACATCAGCAAAAACAGAATGCTTGTGAAATGCTTCAATGCCAAACACCCACTAAGTAGGTATTTAGCATAAATACCGTTTTTCCAAAAAATGGTGTTATAGCAGTTTCACGTCTGAAATCTGTTTTTTTTTTTTTTGGAAAACGCCAGATGTTTGTTTAAATGTCTAGTTGTTTCTCAAAAAACATTTTCTCGGACCATGTCTTGAAAATCAAGAAAGGCATAATCTTAGAAAACACCCTTTTTACCATCTTCTCATTTTTTTAGTTCAAATCAACCCCCCACAAGATTGTCCCCCACACCACTTCCCCTGGTGTATTATGAACATCTCCCAATAATGACATCATCATTTCTAGTATCACTATCTAGAGATATTCCCAAAACACGACGGAGATGACATCAGCATCGTTTTCTAAGAAAATACCTCTAAAAAACAGCATTAATTCCAAACACTGCCTAAGTCCAACAATTTATCGTTTATATTGTATGAAATATTTTAAAATCCCAAAATTGCTATTCATTTTCCATTTTTCCATTTTCCTTCTCAGATTTAGATAAACTATGCATTGAAGCAACACAGAGATCTATGCATCAACCTTTATTTTCTTCCTTATTGCTAAATTAAACTGACATAATGGTTATACAGTTCTGCCCCCTTTACATCACTACCTCTGAAGTTCAGGGTACCTATCTCTAATCTATCTCATAAGGTATAAACTATTTTCCAGGAAAGTCCATACTCATAAACCCCACTCCACCAACACAGGTGCAAGAGGGATTCACTCCCAAATCTCCACTATAAACCTACAACCAGTAAGAATACTAATAGACCTTACCAACCAGCCAACCCATAACCCCTACCCAAACATAGGTGCAGGCGGGATTTGTCCCCAAGTCTCCACTACAAACCTACATCCCGTAAGAGTACTAAGAAACCTTACCAATAAGCCCATTGGCACCTTGCACGCAGTTCTTTATTTTATTATTATTTTTTGAGAAAAGCATGCAGTTCTTTATTTGAGTAAGCCAAATATGCACACATTTAGCATAACTTGCCACGTGCACTAGAGGGTCCTAGTGCCCTTTATTTAAATTTAGTAGGTATTTGGCACAGGAGCATTTCAAGCGTTTCATTTTTTTTTACTGGCATGCCATTCATGCCACATCAGCAAATAAACAAAATTGGTAAGAAAATCATACTTTAGTAGTCTATTTTTCAAAAAAAAAAAATGCTTTTGCAATGATTAGCTCTGGGATTCAAGAAAGGAGGGGTTTTTTGAATTGTTAAATTGATGATTCTTGAATTGTCTTGGTGATCTTGAATCACTAAGCTGACATGAAAATAAGGTTCTAAATATCAATATGCCCGATATGTCGGTAGGGGCATATTGGGCAATATCGATGGTGTTTTTTTTTTTACTTTTTTTTATATTTTTTTTCAAAACCGGTTCAGGGGGCGGTTTAAGGCTCCTCCACCCCCTGAACTGGTCAGAACCCCGACATGACTTTTTTTGAAAAAACTGACTTCTTTTAGGTGACATGGCACGTTCAAATTTTAAAAATCTGACTTGTTTTCTAAAATGTCGTATAGTTGTCGTTATAAATTTACTATAATAATAAGGATAAGCCAAATCACTTTAAACACCCAGCCTGCATATGTCCAATAATGCCTAAAATCGGGAAAATTTTGGATGTTGCATCTTGCATGGAACGTTACCCCATATTTACAGTGCAAATACATAAAAAACAATACAAAATACAAGGTTTTTGCGCCCTACACATTTGTATTTATACTCCTCCCAAACTGAGCCAAAAGAGTATTGAGGATAATTACTCTTTTACCCCACATCACATCCATGGAACGTATCATATTCAGGAAGCTATCAAACAGCCACAGTATATAATCTGGTCCGGTCGGTTGGGCCTGCCCAAGTTGTTCCTCTGAAATCTAAAGAAAAATGAACCTGAGAGTGTTCTTTTTTTGGATTTTGAGAGGGAGGAAAGTTGGTCAATGGAATTTTGGTTCCCATTGACCAAGAATCTCATGTTCTTTTTTCAGATTTATGTAGGGACCAAGGATAGTTTATTTTCCTGAGGTTAAGTGATACCCATCTTCTAGGTGGATAAATAATTTTCCCACCTAGGGGGAAAGTTACCAACACTTGAATGGGATAAAATGCCTCTTTTAATAATGGATTTTTATGGAATAAATAGTCATTGCCTTATTTACATGAGAAATAAAAAAACATGGATAATGCACTTAACTGGGTAAATGTTTCGCAGGAAATACTTAACCAGATAACTGCATTTACATGGATAAATAACTTACCGAAAAGCAGCGAATTGTGGCCTAAAAGTATTAAAAAGGCAGTCAAAATATACCAAACTTTTGAAATTGAACAGCAGCGTTCTGCTCCTGATTCGATACCGTATCGGTTATCTTCACCAGGTCTCAAATCTGAACCGTTCAGTCCAAAGACGCATCTCTCCTGCCTCCTAGAATGAACACCAATGGACTTGTGGACTCGTTACCGTAAACAAGCCGACCATCACGACCTATCGAAGGGGAGGTGGGGGCTGGTTATTATTTCAACGATGTCGACCGAAGAAAAACCAGAATTTGACAAATCCAGGCCTAGATGTGCAGAAAAAGGTAGCTTTTCTGGGTCAATCTACAAATTTGCAAAGCCAACTTAAACTAAACATATCCAGGCCTGGATGCCATGCACCAAAAGCAGCTCTAGGTCAATCTTCATGAACTGCAAGTAAAACAGACTTAACCAGATGATAAAAAACGAAAGAATTTGCAGAAGAGCCAAGTCCGCCTCTTGAAGACAGCAGTCCAGCCTCCAAATCAGTTTACCAGCTCCTGTGATTATCATTCTACTTGCCAAACCAGTTCAGGATAACTTGCCATGGACTAGAATTTAGGGGAAATAACTTTTGCCTGGAGGTCATCTCTTAATACAGAGATGCATGGGAGATGTCTTGGCATTTTTTTTTTTCTCAACAGTAATCAAAGATTATCTTCTAGACCTATCTGACAATTGTAATAAAATATCTATTTCAGCTAACAATCAGATATCCAAAACCTTGAAATGCCAAAGGCACAACTCCAATAAAAAATAGTTGTGCTCTGAATTCGTGCAGTCAATATCGCACATTTTGATTTATAGACAGTAAAGCTGCTGATACCAATTCTTTTCTCCTCCCGAACTGTAAATAAGTTTGTGGGTTCCTATATTTTTCCCAAGAATTGTTTTCCCTCAGTCCCGCTTCTGGACCTTTGTTATGATGGCTTGGGTAACTAAGATAGCAAGATAAGCCAAAATTGTGACAGCCATCCCTCCAAAAAGCACCCAACGATCATAAGCTGCAGTCTGCACTTT
The DNA here is from genome assembly GCF_000365185.1 of Nelumbo nucifera. The sequence continues at coordinate 5,459,483 of NW_010729074.1, forward strand.
GTATACACGCAGGCCAATTACATTCCAAAAGCTTTCTGTCCATACAGGATCCACTATCCCCATAACATCGGAGGAATTTGGTGGCAGCACATTCCAAAGTCCAGATTCAAATTTTAGCCGGGTTGAATATGCTGGAATGTACCTGAAACGACCAACGTGATGTTATGATGATAATACAAACTTGGTAGATAAATTTACCAAGCCAACACATGGATGCAATTAAATTTCAAAATATTCTCACTTTCCCCAAGACACAATCACATTGGTGCAATGCTAAGAGCATTGGGTTCAAATCTGAGTGGTCACTTTGTGCAAAAAAAAATGTCAAGGGATAGGTCCATAACCGGTCAACCTGTTCCAAAACTACTAATAGCCAGGACCAACAATGGATAATGGCCCTTTGTCCCTGAGACATCATGAGAATGATGATGCTGTCCAACCAAAGCCAAAGCACTACAAGAATTCATGGTACTCACTGGATGTAGCTGAGAGCAGTCTGCCTATGGCAAGAAGGAAAAATTTGCGAGTATAGATGCCAAGAGTTAAATTGACATTTTGATGCATTCCAATGCAATAATGCACTAGATATCAGTATAACTTCTCCAGAAAACTTGGAATTTTGGTTTTCAGTATATATTATGCATGCAGACTAGCAGGAGACTGATACATTTGGTTCTAGTTATTTTGCTGATACAACTTTTAATAATAAGTGGGACATACACTTGTATGCTATTTATTAGCTGACAGGGTATTTAGATTTCTTTAAACAGTAAAATTACCTAGTTGTAGAGATGACACAAGAACCCTTTCCATCTCGTTCCGCTTTGATGCATACTTCACCTGTTTTGCTGCAATCTCGTGAGCAAGAAAAGCCAGTGTTCTCACGTGGAGTGGAGGTTCTCTCAGCCAGGAAATTCCATAGGAACCTGGATACATCACCCACATACTCCAGATATGGTGTGGAGGAAGGCTCACCAACGAGAACACCAACATAGTGGTTTGGGCAGGTACTAATAGGTGAAATATAGTCTTTCACAAGGCCACAAGACAACCCTGGTTCACAGGTCAAAAGGCATCCTAGCAGCTCCTCAACCAAAGAGGAGTTAGCATTGATAGAACTCAAATCTGAGATACTTGGTTCTTTATCACTTGAAAGAATGTAGAGGGTACGGGCAACAAGAGATGCCACAGATATTATTGCCGAGGAGTTGACATTTGCTGCATTTAAATAAAATGTGTTGAACAAGAAAAATAACTATTTAGGAGAAAACTGCAAGTGTAACATGTAAAAACGAATTTAACATATGCCTAATGGGGAAAAAATAGACATACATATATCATCGAGGTGGCTGTGGTAGAACTTGTTGACAAAGGCAGTATCAAAGTCTTCCAAGACAACCCCAGAAGTGGAAGCATTCTGTGGAGAGAGAAACATTAAACTTTGTATTCATAATTTATTTGGTTCAAGGTCTAACAACATACTCTATGGAAACCTGCCCCTTCAAATTAGTGAGCAAACCCAACTTACATATTCTAGCAAGAACCGATTCAGTCATAATCGGATTCAATGTGATCAAAGATCGACTGGTTGACTAACCGACTGCATCACTAACTAGTCAGTTGATATCTTAAACTATGTTGAAGTTCGGCCTGCCCTAGAAGTCTGTTTTGTTTGTTAGCTGAAAAGTAAAGTAAACAGCAAGAAGGAAGAGAGGAAAGAAGAAGGAAGAAAGAGGAAGGAGAAGAGAAAAGGTCTGGTTCGAAAATAGGAAAAAAGTCAACCCTTGTTTCGGCCAGAMCTGTTATTATATTATTAATGTAATTGGAAAAGACATAAGTGCCCTTATTTAAGTAAGAGGCACTCGAACTAACATAATAGTACACATCAGCACTCTCAACAGGTACAAAGACCGAAATACCCCTTCACAAACAAACTATTTGAGTATGTTTGCATTTTGTTATATTCATGCTGTTGCTTTAAATGTCTGTGATGGAACATGATTAGATGATGGCATATAAAATAGAAAAGGCATAAAATAAAAGAAGGCAGTGGAGGTTCTTTTAAGTTTTCCCCCAATCAGTGGTGTGTTGATAAGGACCAAGGAGTTAAAACAAAAAGGGCACATTGACAAGTTAAGGTCACTTTAGAAAATAAAATGCTGTGATTCCTTATCCCAGCCTATCCAGCCTAACTTTTCCTTGTTTGCAAAACAAAGTCAATAAACTAAATGTTCAATGTCATCCTTTTTATGAATAGTTGTAGTCTATGTTGACTTATCTACGAGACTGCTTCAATATCTTACAATTAGAACATATCTTTTTTCGTCAACTGGTTGGCACCTAGGTACCACCAACTAGAGAGGCCAAAACAACTAGTTAGCACTTCACTGCATTGATTTCACTGATTTGATTAAAGCATCTGTCACAAATGCAATCTAAATATCCCCCAAATCCAATTGAGACAATTCCTCCTATTGTTACAATGTTAGTGAACTCAGTATGGCAAACAAAATCATTGTTCTCCTATTTCAGGGTATTATTGATGTAATTTAGTTTCTGCCCTTCTGGAATTAAAAGCAACATGAAGGCATTCATATGAAAAGTAGAAAAGCAGATGAGTTAAATGATTTTTCAATTTTCTTTTTTATCTTATATTTAACAACATGTATATGGCTCATCCATTCATTTGGTACAGTAGGGTATTACAGTGTATAGAAAAATATGGCAAGTTGCCCTTATAACATGGACTGCTTATTATATCTTTTTACTATCCATGTGATGAAACAATTTAGTTAAAATACTGATAAAAAAAACAATTTAGTTAAAATTGATTCATTACTCAGACACAAAGCAGAAATTTCTTTAATAAAGTACAAAAGACCACTTGTATTTAAAACTCTTGGAGAAATGCCTTTATGTCATGATTCATGCTCTCCTATGGACTATGGTTCTGTAAGTTCTTTGTCTAGTGAGTCATACTTTAATAATCCCAAATAAAATAAGGTACAACTCTCCTATTGCGTTTTGAGGCCTTGCATGCACCAACCTATTTCCATGCAAAGTAAACTTCATATTCTTGTCTGTGTTAAAAACAGAACCTCAGTTACAAGCCAAAAGGAATGGATCAGTGCAACATTTGACATGACAACGTCCCCTTCATAAGGAAATCCATGACAAACAAATAGCATGTTTAAAAGAATAATTAATAGAAGCTTTTCACTAAGCTTAAAAAATCAAACCAAACTGAGCTGAAGAGAAAGATATGTTGGACCAAAATACATCAGGACCAAGATCTGTTATAACCAGAGAATCCAACTGCTAAATGCAACATGAATAATACCCATTTGAAATTATAAATAGCAATTCAAATTTCAAATGTTTGCCTTCATTTCTCTCCCTACTTTTTTAGGCCATTTTATGAGTTTAGCACAGGGCTGTCCCAAATTTCATTTTGCTGTCCATTCTGATTTTTAAAACAACAGTTTTTCTTTAAGTCCTGTTTCAGTAAATAAAACTCCAAAAAGGAGCAATCATGTCATTCTGAAAGAGGCTTCTGTCAGCTTGGTAACAGAAACAAGAGGTGATAATCTACTCAACTGAATAAAATGTGAGCATATACTTCTGTAAATGATTTACGAAGAAATGCATGAATTTACCTAGAGGATCATTTCCCCTGGGCAGTCAAGGCAAATATGGTACTTTGAGAAGGTTTTCACTCACATGAATGGGCATATGCCCCATGATTAAAGCACCCCCTAACATTTTGGTCCCTTATTAGATAGCACCCATTCCTCAGAATCATCAAAGCTTATCGAAATTGAATGTGATATCTCAATAAAGTAACAAACCAGCATGGCAGCATTTTTTTTTTATGAGCAGTATAGATAATTTGAAGTCTTTCATTATGCTACTGGATGAAAATATAGATTTTCAAAGGGAAAGGTATAGAATTTTAAGTGCACCGTTCTAACCTTTCTCAGGAATGCCATCAATGACGATGGAGGTATCCCAGGATTTGAACTATTTGCTGTTGTGATCTTAATGCTCTCCGATCCAAGTGAATCTCCAGCATGCCTAAAAGCACTCAGTGCTTCGTTTACTGCAGGTGAACTCTACAATGAGAAACACTTGAATATTAGACAAAATAGACAGTTATATCAACACTTATTATGGATACAAAGTATTGTTTAGATATTATAAAACCATTCACCTTCAATCATGTCAAAAAATTTATAAAGTTCTATTGTTCTAAACACAACCACAATTGAAACCTAAAAACTGGGAGAGGAATGACATAATGCTCATTTTCTTGTTTCATCACACTTATTAATTATCCTCAATGTAGCTCAGTGTTTTTAGATGCTGAGGTGTGAAGTGAGATGTTTTCCTTACCTAAGCCTAAGGTCTGCTGCATGATCTTCAAAGGCCTGGAGTGCCAGCCTCACAACTAACAAGCATGCATACTATTAACAAATAAATAAATAAATGAAGTCTTTTTTATTGTATAATTTCATCAAAGTAATATCCTCCTATACTTGATTTAAATATAGATAACTTTTTTTGATAAATAAGTTAAATATAGATAACTTCATTTATGTAATTTACACTTTTCTATTACATAATAATTATTTCACTTATTTTTAATATATTTTGGACTCCACATAATTTAAATGTGAGTAAATGAATAATATTCAATTATAATTTATGTTTCATAAAATTCCAATTTTGACTCTTCAGCTCCTGCATCAATCATCCAAGCCTTATTCCAATTATATGGGGTCAGCTTCATGAGTCCTGTTTCGTCATTCCATTCTGTTTAATTCCACCTCCACTGTTAATTATGAACGCTTAAATCATTTCTTACTACTTCAACCCATGTCTCCCTTATGGCCTACCCCTAGCCATTCTAGCCCCTTCAACTAGCAACAAATCACTTCTTATAGGGGTTCTCAACAAAAACTGAAAAACTGAAAAACCGAACCGAACCTAGGAAACCCAACTGAAAAATCCGGTTAACTGAACTGACCAGTATATGTTAAGTCCTTAAGTTTGCAGGACTGGGAGCAGGTTATTAAGATAATCCCAGACACAGCTTAAAAAAATAATAATAAAGAAGAAAAAGGGCTTTCTTATAAGCCCAGTCAGTCCTATTGGTGGGTTGAAACATTTTAATAAAGAAAGGGGCCTACAGTCTAGTTTAGTGAACAACAGGCCCCAAGTTAATTGGGCTTGTTTGTAATGTAATAAGCATTTAATGGAACAGCAGGCCCTAAAAGAATAAATCCATATTAATTAATTTCTTGTG